>OY755088.1:17360749-17749578 GCA_963576655.1 Gastrophysa polygoni | reverse complement strand
AAAAAACTAATGAAGTATGAAGATATATTGAGAAATTCTGACGAAGCAAAAAAACAGTTGGTGAGCACACTTTCAATCAGATGATTTTTATAGAAAAGCACCAACTCAGTATAAATTATTTCTAGGAAACTGGAGGAGGAGGAGATGCAAACAATTCGATCAGAAGAGGTCTTGGGAAACTACTAAGCAATAAATTAGCCATGAAATGTTCTTTTTATGGAAGGAAGGGTAATTATGCCCTAAAAGACTTGCAGTGTGTGACTATATTAAGATAATATTAAGGTAATAATGAAATTTTTATCTTATTCATTCTATATTATCTAAAATTATAAATTCTAGAGGCATCACGAAAAAGATTTGGACTTTCTTTCAGTGATAAAGACTTCCAGAATACGATTTCTCAATGGTTGAAGCAAGCTAGTTTGAGATATATAAGAGAGAAACAAAAATTAGAAACTGCTGGGTGAAACATAAAATCAAAAATCAAAGTATTTGCTTCGAATAATATATTTGTAAGAATAGATTATTTCTTTTTTCGTTGTTTTCGAATACTGTATTTGTTAGAATAAATTATTTCTTTCGAAAATAATACTATGTATTTTATTCACATATAGGTATTTATTTAGATGTCATTGGTAGTTCAAGTGCAGATGTTTTTTTCGAATACTATATACTTTATAATAAATTATTTCTTTTGAAAAGAATACTGTATTTTATTTAGATATCATTTTGGTAGTTCAGGTGCAGATTTTCGTTTTAGTACCTATCAATTCCTGAAGATCATTCATTCAGAAATCATGTAATTATAATCTTCAATAGGATGTTTCAAAATTTAATGAAAAAAATCGCAGCCAATGGTTTTATATTTCAATATACGTCCTAAAAGTCACTGTAAATTTTTTTAGAAAATATTTTCAGTACTTTTTCAATATTTCATTATACTGTTAATGTACTGAAATATAAAATTTGAAAACCTAAGAAAGTTTTTGTACAAAGTTTGAAACCGTTGTTGAGACGTGTCCAGAACGGTTTTGATGAAACGTTTCCAGTATCATTTTGTCGAAACGTGTCCAGAATGGTTTATTTGCAACGTGTCTGGGACGGTTTTGATGGAACGTTTCATGAAACTTCACTGAGGTAGGACATTTACATTCTCTGGAACGTTTCTGAAACGCCAGGAATACTTGAGTGGGAAGGTTTCAGCTATCCATAAAACATTTCTGAAACGTTTCTGGTACTGAAATATGTTTAGTGGGTATGATGATACTAAATTTAAATTTTCATTCCATAATGCATATCATGCTTCACTAGAAGTTTCATTGGAGATTACCAAGCTTATTCTGATTTTTTTTTATCCATGATGTTCTAATTATTACTGTTTTTTATTTTGTATCTTTACTTGTATCTTATGTGAATTTCGTACCCCACATATACATTTTGCTTTTTATTCATTCAATGTAATTTTTACTCATGTGAATGGACTGCAATATGCCAATGGATAACAATAAATATCTATCAACAATACTATAGATTCACATTCACATGAAGAAAAATGCATGCAAAGAAAAAAAAATGACTTCGATTGATATTGAAAACATTTGTAGTCTATTATCCATCAGGTAATGATTTTTTGAATTTTATATTCCATTCTGTTTCAAAGCTTGTTTTCTTCTTTATATAATAGTTTTGTGTGATTAGTTCTGCTTCCAATTTTTTTGTAAATAATTTTGGGTTTTTTAGTATCATTAATGTATCATCCGAACAATGAATTAAACAAATTCAAAAAAAAAAATGTTTTCTTTTTCTTACATGATATCAAACAAATGAAATAAGTTTCGAAATCAATATATTTTTCTCTATATCATACATAGGTATCCATAATTTTGAATTGTTATCATGTTTTATATTTATTTATTCATACAATAATAGTGTAACATATTATCAAAAAATTTTTTTGATATGGTCTCAATCAATTCCTGACAAAACAATTCATCAAATTCTACCATTACCTCTAAATAACTATTTGAAAAAGAAGAATACACTAAAAAATATGTTTTTTTAAAATTTATATAGCAGAGGCATTCCTAACTGCACTTGTCCATAGTAGGAATGTTTGACTTTTAATTGGACACCTGAACCACCAATAGTCAAAAAATTGCACAAATCTACAAATTTGTTGGAATCATTTTCCTTGCCTGAAAGTTACCTAGAATAATTAGAAATCAAATTCATATTATATTCCACAAACCGATATAAGGACATTTCACTTCGATCAATCTCCATGGATTTCCTTCATGAAAAATTATCCCATCTGGGGAAAATCCTAACCAAGGGAAATGTTTCGAAACAATCAAATTGGGCTGGAAAATTTAGAAACCTTCAGGGAAGAAAACGATGACTGATTTGTTTTCCCAGGAATCCTTCTGGTATGTATAAATGGAATAACAATTAGAACCTGAAATTATGGATGATATATTCATTATATATATAGGTACATGTATAACTAGGTGAATTTGTGAAAATATTTAATCAATCAGCTTACCAGTGATTCTAAGCTGTCTTTTTATTTACCACATATCGGACCCCTGTGGATAATCAAGAGCCACTTTCATAATGTTGGTGCCCTTAAGGGTTTCTAAAATATCCTGGCAGCATCGTTTTAAATTGGAATAGTCCAAATTGATCAATTCAGAGATTTTTCTAAGAAAAGGACTGTCTTCTGCATTGTTCAATAATTTTTCCAAGAATACAGTTGACGAACACCTGAAATATAACAGAAACACACAGAAAAGGGAAAAACCAATATAATGATGTGGAGCAGGAATGCTTCCAATTGAAGAAGGCCGATATGCCTGTAAAACAACAATTGAATTATACAACCTGTCCTTCTCAGCAGAAGAATGACTTTCTGTCTGAACTGAAATACTCAAACAGCTCGATGAATCTTCAACTTATTTGTTTCCTATCATCGGCATTTCTAATGTTCTGCCTAGAAACTTAGAAATGCTAGAATTTCCAGAGGCTGAAAAAATGGAATTGGATGTCAAAAAACATTTTTCCAAGACAAAGAAAGTGGAGATATACGAAAGCAACATATCATTATTCAAAATTATCTGAGAAATTACCATTCTCCTTTTAGCTGTTTTAAATGTTGATGTACTACTTGCCTACTGAAAGTATATTAAAATTTTCTTTGTTCATAGCCTCAGTAACATGATAGGAAACTTTCTTTTTTTTATCAAGGGGTGACAGAATTCGTTAAAAGGTTTAGCTCTATACATGTCTTCAACGCCTTTCTTTTCTTTTCCCCACTTTTGGGTTAGGTCTGTACAGCTAATGTAATCCAAATCTTCATTCCTATAATTTTGTGAGATCGTTTCATACCTGTGACATGAGATATGCACTTACCTATTTATATAAATAAGAGTTCCTATTATGTGCTTACAAAACCCTGAGTTTCCTGCTTTGCATGAACATTGGCATTTCCAAAATTCATTATCTCGAGGAATTATTAGTATTTCATGAGGAGGCTGCGTAAGAGCTGAGGTCTGTAGACACAAGCTCTTGATTACATGTGTTTGTTCAACATCATTTTCTTTTGAGAATTTCTCACAAATTGTGCAATAATGAATTCTCAAACATTTGTTCATCAAATATCCAACAACACACTCTGAAGCATTTTGTTCTGGAAGAAGTTTGTCATGGTGATCACAGTTTTCATGCCTGAAATTTTCCACAACTTCTTGGGTATCCATCAGGGTCCCTTCATTCCCAAATGTATCTTGATCCCAATTTTTTTAATCGAAATCTGAAAGATCAGTCAGAAGGACACTCAAATCTTCATCACAATTCATTGATTTCAAATGAATGTAATTTGAAATGAATAATTTCCTAAAGGCCCTGGTGAATTGAATAGCGGTGGGGCTTATCGCATTCCCACTTTGTTGTCTAATGCTACCAAAAAATTTTTTTAAAGAATCTTGGGTCAACCTTCTGGTGAAAAGGAAATCAAAATTCTCATTCTTCAGTAATTCCCATAGTGCAACCAAGGAATTCATGGAAACAATTCAACAATCAATGAACTTCACAATGATTTTACTAGACTTTTTTAAACTGAAAGTTTTTTGAAAAAAATTACCATTTCTTCCAAAAACGTCAACTGATGAATTTCTACTTCAAATGCTCTATTGAATTGTTTCTTAGAATATAATTTCGAAGAATTGAAAATATCGAACAGTTTGTCAAGTTTTGATATGAACTCTACTGTGGGTGAAGCAGTTTTTGGTAATTCATTAAAGTTTATTTATGTTTCTGAAGCAGTTGCAACAGTGTTGGTTATTATTTGAGTCGCAAGTTCAACTTTCATTCTCTCAGAATTAGTTGGTTCAATATGCTTAGTCACCTTAGGAGCCAACCTGCTCATCATAAATTTATATTTTCCATGAAGATGTTCTATGTACTTCCAAGAAGTTGATATGCCTTCCCAAGTAAATTCATTCATGATAAGATTGTTCCTTGCTGCTTTGATTAAATGACAAGCATCATAGAACCAGAACATCTGTTTTCCTCCTAATTCTATCTTAGAATTATTGAGAGTCACTCCCAAACTATTTGCCAAATCCAAACAATTAGAGCTCATATCACTAACAATTGCAGCAACATTTAAACCAACATTTCCTAATTCTTGGACAATAATATTTAACAATCCTTTCATTTCATCCGCATTGTAAGTTGTTGAAGATAAAAAATATGCCACCGGCTGTTTCCATCTTGTTTTCAGTCCACGAACCATAACCACTGCAGCTGATGAAGCTGGTTTGGATGATTTTGTAATTCCATTATCTTCCAGACCAATCACTTCATCAGATGCAAAGTTATAAAATGAATTTGTTTTGATGGACATTTCATCAATGCATATAGTGCAAAATCTATCTTCTAGAGACATATTTTTCACCTTCAATTTCAAAATATCGAATAAAATTTTGTTGTATCCTGGTGCAAATTTGATTTTTTCAACAAATGAACAAAGAGATCTAACAGAAGGTAGTGAAAATGTTTTTTTCGAATGATTATAACACCGAGGACTCAAGAAATAGATTGTGAGGGCAAATTCTTTTAATTTATCAGAATATCGTCTGCCAAATTTATTGGTGTTGTTCAAATGAACTTGTGCCCTGATGAACCTTGCCATTCCAGGAGTAAGAAACTTATCTCCCGAACGGAGGAAGTCTTCTTCAGATGGCTTAGCAATTTTTTCTGATTCTCTCTTGAGCACCTTGTTTTCCTTCTGGAGAATTTCCAATTTTTTCTTCAGTTTCTCTTTCCTGGGGGAATGGCTAGAAAGATCTTCCGTAGTTTGTGTTTCCACTGTTGACTGCAATAAACTCCTCACAGTTGTAACTACAGGCTGATTACTGCAGATTGTGATATCCTGGAGAATTTTTACTCTCTTTTTTGGTATGGTACTATCGTACCTGATGTCTGGCTGACCTCTTTTGGAAGTGCTTGGGAGACTCATCTGTAAAACAAGGTTTATAATCACTATGATTATGTTTGAATAAGTGATACCAAACAGAAATAAGGGATGTAGAGTTATTCGTGTTTATTGCAGTTCGAAAAGGAGTCGAAAGTCTTTTTGCATTTTTTTTTCTTTATCTGTGGACAACACGAAAGGGAAACCTATAATGTTCGAGGAACATCGTGTTAGCCAGCGGTGGAATTTTGGGAGAGTAGGAAGGTGTTGGAATTTTTCTTGAAAGTTTGGAGGTTGTAAGCATCAGGAAAAACTTCACTAGGCAAAGAATTCCATAACTTTGCCGTTCTATTGATGAATGATGCTTGGTATAGCGATCTTCGACAGGTCTCGAGCCTGACAGTGTAGGGGTGACCAGCTTGAGCTCGTCTTGTTTGTCTACTAGGAATCGCGCGTGGTGGCATGATAGATGATGTTTCCGTTGAGCACCGACCGTGAAAGTACCTATAAAATAGGCATAGATCGCCGACCTTTCTACGATGATCTAGAGAGGTCGATGATTTGGTGAGTGTTGTATCATCGACTAGGCGAATAGCTCTCTTCTGAATTGAATCTAAGAGCTTTAGCGTATGTTTGGGGGCTGAGCTCCAAACATGTGAACAGAACTCCAGGACAGGTCGAATTTGTGCTTTGTAGATCATAAGCAGTTGCTGGGACGTGAAGTATCTCTTCGCACGGAATAGAAAACCAAGTTTTTGTGAAGCAGTTTTCGCAATGGACCTCGCATGATCGTCCCATGAGAGAGCACTGTTGGTGGTGACACCCAGCATGGATATTGACGACCTCATAGGAACAGTGGTACCCGACATCATCAAGTTGGGCATTGTGTGATCAGCCTTCTTGGTGAACATACAGGCTTGAGTTTTAGTCGCATTGAACTGTACTAGATTCTCAGATCCCCATTTCAGAATTCTTGTCAGATCATCATTTAAAGCATCAACCTGTCTTCGCCTTGCACCTCTGGCCTCGTTGGATGATATAGGGGCTCTAGAGGAAAAGGCGGAATGAAGTGTACTATCATCCGCAAAGCTATGAACTGGGCTGGAGGTCACATTCAACAAATCATTGATGTGGAGCAAGAACGAAGTTGGTGCCAAGACAGAGCCTTGTGGAACACCAGCATTGATCGTCATTGTATCAGACGAGACCCCGTCTACCACCACGTAGAGTGATCTATCTGCAAGAAAACTCGATAGTAAAAGACACAGTTGGGGCGGCAAACCATATGACGGAAGTTTCGCTAGGAGGCCTTGGTGCCAAATTCGGTCAAATGCTTTGGAGATATCCAAGGCTACAGCCAGAGACTCCCCATGTTTCTCTATTGACACCTGCCACTCATGTGTCACATAGGCAAGCAGATCTCCAGTTGACCTCTGGTGACGAAAGCCATATTGCAGGTCGTTCACGATTCTTGAGCTCTCTAGATATCGGATGAGCTCGATGTTGATTGCTTTTTCCATTACTTTAGAGATCACAGATAGTAGTGCAATCGGTCTATAGTTGTTAGGGAGGGTTTTCTTGCCCTTCTTTGGAATCGGTTGGACCCTAGCTTTCTTCCAGTTGGAAGGAAATACGCCGAGTTTGTACGAAAGGGTGAACAACCTGCAAAGAACTGGTGTTAGTTCTGGGGCACATTTTTTGAGAACAATAGGCGGTATTCCGTCAGGCCCCATAGCCTTCTTGGCATTGAGGCTAAGCAGAATGTGTCTGATTGTGCGTTGCCGGAAGACAATTTCTGGCATACGGTTATCGATGGTAGCGATTTTGGGAAGTTCCTGGCCTCGTGAATCCAAATTAGAATTGTCTGCAAACATTTTGGCGAAGGTGTTGGCTTTTTCATGAGGTGTTATAGCCAATGTATTATCATCCTTTGTGAGGGGAGGAAATGAGCTAGAAGTGAAATTTCTCCCGATTGCCTTGGCAAAGGTCCAAAATGAACAGGAACCATTTGGACACTCTATGAGCTTTGATCTTATTTTCGTGTTGTATGCCTCTTTAGACTCATCTATTGTTCGATGTATTGAATACAATAGTTTTTCAATGATCGAATTACCTTGGATATGTTTCTTCTGAATCTTCAGATATCAAACTGACAATTGATTTTATAAATTGTCGTAACAAAAACTGTTGTCCATGGATGAGTACGAATGAGCGGTTGGTATAAGAGCAAATTTCTATGGATACTTATCATTGATGGATTGCGTAATCAACAAAATAGAACTTCATACACTGTTCAAAAATATATGTTCAACATTCAATTTCTGCTATCTATTTGTAACAACACGTGCAGGTAACATCTACTTACATTGTACTGGAAGTATTTTACATGCAATCCCATCTTTAGGTACAGCTTCAGGAAGCAGACGTGACCTCTCAAATGGATTATTGTACATTTGATTCTGAAAATGTTTACTGCACTCACGGAATCTATTGTGAAACTTGCACAGAGGTATATTTTCCAGGAGGTCTTCTCGTCCACAAGCTTTCACCCAAATCTTGCACCTGAAATATACAAAATTTCAGATAAATATGGTGATAAATTACACTCTACATAACCCTATTTCGCCAAAATGAGGAATATGTAAACTAATATAGTTTTCTCTGCCTTTGAAGGAGAATTCAAAAAACATGCATTATCATTACATTAAACATTACATTTCAATTATAAAATTAAAGTATAAAAAATCATGACTGTGTTAGGTCTATTTACATTACACTGAACAAGTTTGAATGCATCTTTTATAATGAAAATGTGATGATAATGAATGTTTTATGAATCTACCTGTGGCTCGATTAATCATTGAAATCGTATCTCTTAATCACATTGTTTCGTCCTTTGGAAATCGATGTAATTTGATAGGATAGTTTGTGTCGGGAGGTATACTGGCACAGTTCTTATAAATGCAACGATGTCCACTTTTTGAATCACTCATTTTGAAGTTCACACAAACAATAGGCACTACACACGAGAAATAGAATCAACCTTCTCCAAGAACTTATCGGAGACTAGATCGGAAGCTAGATAGGTCAAATAAAGAGTTCACAAACGAAAAACAATCATTCACTTTCCTGCTGAAAAATATCGAAAAAGGAATATAAATAAATATTCTAACAATGAAAAACAATGAAATATTAAATTTTGGACCTAGATATAAGGTAATAAAAAATATATAATCGGAAAAACGTTAAATAAAAGTTGAATAAATGAATAATAATAATAATAATTCAGTCTAATATAGGGTAACGGCAATAAAAAACAGGTATCATTACAAATGTTTGATTTTTTCCATTTTTTTCTTCAGAAACTGTTTCGTCTTCAACAACTTGACTGTTGAATTACTTAGTGGACTGTATGTAATTCTTTTTATTGTAAATAGAATACTAGCTACTAGTTTTAAGTATTTATTGAAACTAATTTCACAAAATAAAAGGCAAGACATGCGTCTCTAACAAGTTATAAGATTCGAATGCATCATGGAGTTTACGGCTGGCTGCTCACAGTTTGACGACGCGGCGTTGCCAGATTCATGAAGTCAGTAGACACTGTTCATATCGCCCGCCTTGAAATCTACAGGTTGATTTCAACACAAATATTAAAGGTAGAGGATATCTTGCACGGTTTCGCATACCTAGCTACATTGTCTGATATTCATCTAGCACTTATCAGTTTCAAGGCCATTATCACTGATTGGAAGGACACAAATTTTCGTTACTGGACGTTTAAACACATGCTGTCCAATTCTCACCGACACGACACGGGTGACGTCGTCCTTGCCATGATGAAGTTCAGTGATCCTCCCTAGGGTCCATTTTAATGGAGGCTGGTTATCTTCCTTGATCACCACTAGGCTTCCGACCTTGATAGTATCAGAAACTGCTGCTTTCCATTTAGATCGAACTTGTAATTCTGATATGTACTCCACGTGCCAACGACGCCAAAAATGTTCCAAAATTTGGTGCTGCCGCTGGTATGTGTCCAAGCGGTTCTCCTTCAGGTGAAGAACACTAGGCTCTGGTATGGCTGTCATAGCTCTTCCAATTAGGAAGTGAGATGGTGTCAGGGGATTGTAATCAGATGGATCAGAGGATAAAGGATTAAGTGGACGGGAATTTAATATACCTTCAATCTGAACAATTATCGTATTGAACTCTTCATAGGTTAAGTGGGCATTACCCATAATTCTTGTAAGGTGTCTTTTTACGCTCTTCACTCCCGCTTCCCATAGCCCGCCAAAATGTGGGGCCCTCGCAGGAATAAATTTCCAAGATATATTTTCATGAGATGCCTGGGTAACAATAGCTTGGGCGTTATTTTTCATAAATTCAGACATTTCGCGCAGTTTAGCATCTGCACCTACAAAATTTGTACCGTTGTCTGAATAAATGACCTCAGGTTTTCCCCTCCTAAAGATAAATCGTTTCAGACTTGCTAGAAAGTTATCGGTACTTAGATCAGTCACAATTTCTAGATGCATGGCTTTAGTACTCATACAAATAAACAAGCAGACATAACCCTTAATAAGTTTTGCACCTCGAGTTTTGCGATCTTTGAGTAAAATGGGCCCTGCATAATCTACACCTGTATTGTGAAATGGAAAACATTGGGATATTCTTGGGTAAGGCAGATTGCCCATTTGATACTCTGCCGATTTTGGTTTGGTCCGAAAGCATTTGACACATTTTCTGACAATTAATCTAGAAGTATTTTTTCCGCATAGTGGCCAGAATTGTTGCCTGATTGAATAAAGAAGTTGCTGTGGTCCACAATGTAATAATCGTTCGTGTTCTCTTTCCAAAATGAGTCGTGTAATCACATGGTTTGATGGTAGGATTATAGGATGTGTTTTATCAAACTTATAGTTTGCATTAGATATCCTACCACCAACGCGTATGATGTTAAATTGCTCATCCAAAAAAGGATTCAAGCATAGCAATTTACTATTTTTGTCTAATGGAACCTTATTTTTCAAATCAGAATATTCTTGTGGAAAAACTTCTTGTTGAGTCACTGACACAATTAAATATAAAGCCTTATTCAACTCATCAATTGTCAACACTCCTGCTTGACGTTCCTCTATGGTACCTCTTAGGTTTGTTCTATAACGTAACAAATAGGCTACAATGCGCTGCAGTTTTATAAGTCTTGAAAATTTTGAAAAAAGATTATTATTGAAAAACTTGATAGTATTCTTCTGTTCTATCGTAGACAGTGAAACAACAACCCGCTGTTCAGGTACATCGGTGATGTTGTCGATCATAGAATGACTCCACTCTTTCTCATTTTTTAATAGCCATAGAGGTCCACTCCACCACAACTCCGAAGATTTCATCTGCTCAGATTCTATGCCTCTGGACAAGAAATCTGCTGGATTATCTTCGGATTTCACATGGTGCCAATCCATTTCGTTGGTTAAACTTTGAATCTCGCTAATGCGATTTGCCACGAATGTCTTGTATCCACTACTATCTGTCTTTATCCAATATAAAGTGATAGTAGAGTCCGACCAATAGTAATAGGCATCGAATTTGATTTGCATTGCAGAACGTACCTTGGACACTAAATGTGCTAATTCATATGCTCCGCATAGTTCTAATCGTGGGAGACTTACCCTTTTAATTGGCGCTACTCGCGATTTAGCACATAGTAACCTAATTGTATATGATCCATCTGTCTGTTCACATCTAATATACACGCAAGCTCCGTACGCCTTTTCAGAAGCGTCAGAGAAGGCGTGTAATTCAACACGTCTCACGTCACTACTCATCACCCATCTAGGTATTTTGATTTGATTCAAAATATATAAATTGTTTTTGAATTTAACCCATCGACTATGGATGCTCTGAGGAACTCCTTCGTCCCAAGATAACTTCGCCTGCCATAGCTGTTGCATGATCATCTTGGCGACCACCACGACAGGACCCAATAAACCCAAAGGATCATAGATTTGGGCTATTATGGATAAAATAGACCTTTTCGTTACAGGTCCTGAAGGAGTATTGATAGCATATTGTATATAATCGTCTCCGGAGTTCCACAGAATACCCAAAGTTTTACTTTGACCATCTCCCAAGTATAATATACTTGATTCTAGCTCGGAATTTACCTTGAGATCCCTTTGAATAGTTGAATTGTTAGTGCGCCATTTACGCAGTTCAAAACCCGCACTATCTAATATAGTATGAACACCTTCTTGAATTTCTAATAGTTCTTTAATTGAGTTTGACCCTGTCAGTAGGTCATCCATATAAAAATCGTCTTTGATTACTCTACTAATAACAGGCGAAGATACTTCATTCTCATTGGCGAGTTGACGAAGACATCTTGTTGCCAAATATGGTGCAGACGCTGTGCCATATGTAACAGTCTTGAGTTCAAAGCATTTTATCTCTTCAGAAGGGTCATTCCTCCAAAATATTCTTTGTAATGGCCGTTGCAATGCTGTTACTAGTATTTGCCTATACATTTTCGTAATATCGGCACTAATTACAAATTCATATTTTCTAAATCGTAAAATTATTGATATTAAATCATTTTGAACGGTTGGCCCACTATACTGCACATCATTCAGTGATAATCCATTATCCGTTTGCATCGAAGCGTCAAACACAACGCGAATTTTAGTTGTTAGACTAGCTTCTTTTATCACCGCGTGATGTGGTAAATAATAGCTTTTCTCCGTGTGATTATCTAGTCCAGACGTATTTTCTGATATCTGGTACATGTGTCCGAGGTCTCTATACTCTTTCATGAATTGAGAATATTGTGTCTTCAATACTGGATCTCTAATTAGTTTCTTCTCCATTGTATAGAATCTTTTCAGTGCTAACGACCTTGACTCACCTAACAAGCTCACTGAAAGACTAGAAGTTTCCCGGAAAGGCATATTAACAATGAACCTACCCCTGGTGTCTCTCGTATGAGTCCTTAAGAAATGATCCTCGCAAAACTGATCATCTTTGGAAAGCCTGGCTTCAGTTTTGCTAAATTCTTCAATTTGCCAAAACTTTGTTAACTGAGCATCAATTTCTGACTCTGAACCTGATTTCTTGGCGACTGTGCTACAATAGCTATATTTTAATTTAGAATTAGGATTCATACCACCTGCAACCACCCATCCTAACTGAGTTTTTTGCAAAATAGGCAAATTCTTACCTAGCTCAATTTGGCCTACACATAATAGGTTCCAGAAATGCCTAGCACCAATTAAAATATCAATTTGCCCTTTACAGTTGAATTTAGGATCTGCCAGTTTTATATTGTCAGGAATTGGTACTTGTGAAATATCGAATGACTCAGCAGGTATCGGCCCTGTTATTTTGGGAATGATTAAACATGAAATATCTAGTATGTAATTTCCGAATTTTCCTCTCAGACTAACAGTTGTAGAATGATTGATTGTGCATAATAACTGTCCAACGCCTTCAACAGAAAAATCTACTCGTTTTGTTGGTAAACTTAATTCATCGCATAGTTCTGTAGTAATAAAGTTACTCTGACTACCACTATCTAGAAAAACTCTTGCCTCGTAAAATTGCTCATATTTATCCTTCACTAGAACTATAGCCGTTGACAAAAGAACTTGTTGAACATTCATGCTCACATTGCATGCAGTAGTTTGCTTTACTGCTAACTTACTTTCATTACTAGAAGGTTTTTCTATCTCTTGTACCCTTGAATTGTTAGCCTCAGAAACTTGTTCCCTCACTTGTTCCAAATGCAGTAATGAATTATGTTTCCTATTGCACTTTCTGCACCCAGAAAGCCTACAAAATTGATTAGTATGCCCTGGTCTGAGACAATTCAGACATAGGTGCTTCTTTTTAGTCTCTTGAATTCTGTTTTCGACTGACAATTTCAAAAAGGCTTCACAACTATAGATTACATGACCATTTTTGCAGAAAAAACACTTCATATGGTTCTCTTCTGTATTTAAATGAACTTGAAATTTCTTTTTTTGATTGAATATATGACTAGATGATTTCACCACGTCATTTTTATTGAATTGTAACTTTTCTAACAACTCACACTTATGTTTCAAAAAGGACTTCATTTCTTCCAATGTCGGAAGTTCACCCTGTATATCGTATTCCTCCCAATCTCGTCGTGTGACGGGATCTAATTTCATTGTGATAATGTGAATCATTAAAACATCCCAATGCTGCGTGGGAAGTCCCAAAGAACTCAAAGCTCGAATGTGCTTAGTAATATTATCTGACAGACGTCGTAACTCAGTGTACGACTCTTTCTGTGTAGTTTCTAGTTCAAAAATATGTTTGATGTGAGTGAAAACTATCAATTGTTTATTTTCATATCGTTTCATCAACAAATCCCAAACCATATCATAGTTACTATCTGATACTTCTATATTTTGAATTGCTTGAGAAGCTTGTTCACTCAATGAAGACCGCAAATAGTAAAACTTTTCTGCCTTGCAAATAGCCTTGTTGTTATGTACCATAGCCTTAAATGAATCTCGAAATTCTATCCACTGATCATACTCTCCTGAGAAAACAGGAAGTTTTATAATTGGTAACTTTATATTAGAAGACATCTGTACAGAACCTGTAGATGCAGCTGACGACAATGCACCCTCATTCTGTTCTTCAAATTTTGTGATGACACCCTGTATTTTACCAAGCAACTCATAATATTGCGCCTCAAATGCAACACTCTCTTCTTCCGCACCAGCGGGTTCGATAAACTCGATTTCTAATTGAACATCATTGAAGTTGTTTAATAATGGCACGAAATTAATTAATCTATTCTTCAATTCCAACACTACGGTATCTGACAAATTGTCTAAGTCTAGACTATTAACTTGGTTAGATAATCTTGTTAATTGTGACTTCAAAGTACGTCTTCTTATTTTTAATCTATTAATATCTTCCATTGTTCAACTTGAATAAACAAATTCCGATGATTATTCAGATATAAATGGTATAAAAATAGCTCTCAATACGGTGGAAAAAGGGTACGAAATAAATACCTCTAGGACTGTGTTAAGGGAATCTCACTCCTAACGTATGGAACTTGTCTGTGGCGAACGTCGCTTCTCGTATCCCCTCCTTCACTGCGTTTGAGTCTCGTCTCGTCTTGACCGCTCGCTCGGTCGATCCGCTGAAATGGCTGGCGGGTGGCAATGGGCACCAAATATTTTCGTTTCTTCACTTCTATCCAGCTCAAAGGACCATGTTTCGTCTTCAACAACTTGACTGTTGAATTACTTAGTGGACTGTATGTAATTCTTTTTATTGTAAATAGAATACTAGCTACTAGTTTTAAGTATTTATTGAAACTAATTTCACAAAATAAAAGGCAAGACATGCGTCTCTAACAAGTTATAAGATTCGAATGCATCATGGAGTTCACGGCTGGCTGCTCACAGTTTGACGACGCGGCGTTGCCAGATTCATGAAGTCAGTAGACACTGTTCAGAAACTTCTCTCTATTCTTTTGTTGAAAGGAACGATAAATATCTTCATAGTACTTTCTTACAAGTAGGCATATACAATATTGGAGAAAATCATCAAAAATAGCGTCTAGATGTTCTTTGCAAGTGTACCAATTTAAGTCAACGTGTCTTTTTATAAAAATTTCCAATTTTTTCGTTAGATTAAGGATGTGTCCAAAGTTTGGTAGTAAGAATACTACAATATCATAAATTTCTTCCAATAAAGTTGCTACATCTTTGGTAACATATATTAAGCGTTTTTTATTATCTGAATATTCTTTGAAGCAGGTGAATGTATGAAGAGGCCCAATAATGTCAGTGGTTAAATTGGCTTTACATTCTCCACAATCCATTACTTTCAACTTTTTAACAATAAATCCCGCCACATTAGCAACAATTTCAGTATCGTAGTCATCGATATGAAAACTCAAGTTAGAAATGGGCACAATGATATTCTCAAATTCAATATTTTGTGGTTCATCAGTATCGTTTATTTTTTGATCATCAGTTTCGAGGAAGGAATGTAAGTTATCACAACACTAGCATTATCTTTTTCGCAATTTCGACCACGCGAATGATAGTCAACTAAATTGTTCAAGAGGGAGGTTTTAAAAAATGCAGTAAACTGAAAACAAGTGGGGTTAGTATTAGCAGCACCATAACTCCGAATTGAAGAAAACTTATTTTCCAAAGGGTCTTGGTTAAGAGAGCGAGTTCTTAAATATCTAAAACCCATTTTCCTGAATTCTTCAAAAAGTAACAATGTTGCTTTGATAGTGGTGATCCATGCATTTTTAAATGGCATTATGGTTTTATTTGTATTATCATTTTTCGACAAAAAGACCCAACTATCAATTTTTGGTAAAAGCTTTTGCCATAGAACTCGATGGGGAGATTTTAATGACATACTCCTTCTGTATGTTTTGCCCCTTTCCGGCTTAGGACTTCTTCCATTGAAGCTGTCAAAAAGAATTTCTATGTCGTGAATGAACTCTGCTGTGTAAATCGCTTCAGCAGGTAGTTTATTAATTGAATTTAGGCTAATCATGCTCTCAATTGCCGAAGCCGTTGTATTGCTCAATATTCTAGCCGCCACACACACCTTCATTTTGAGTTGGTTGTTTCGAATCAAATTGAAATATGAGTGCCTAATTTTTCTTAAACCTTGGAAACGTTTTTTTTTTGGTCAATTAAAAAACAATGTTTTATGTGGCTTAATTTTGCCACTTTACCCTTACCAAACTGAATGTTATAATTAAAAAGCGCATTCCTAGTTGATTAAGGGAGATGTGGCAGATCAAAAATAGTGAAAATTTGTTGGCCATTTACAAAAAAAAAATGGACCAGGTCTAGCAATTTTTTTATCACCACACAACTGAGATATTGCTGCTCTATTTGTAGAACCCTGATCACATATTGTGACCATAACAGTTAACCAATATTTTGTAAATTTTCAATGACTTCTTTTATTAGGCTTTTTAAGTCAGAGGTTTTTATCACATCTCTCGTAAAAAAATAGGCCACAGGTTTTTTCCAAACTTTCCTCAACCCATGTATCAAGAATACGAGAGCATGATTAGCAAATTGATTTATTCTACCTAAAGAACCAAGATCAACATAGCCTAAAATGTTATCATTTGATTTATCTAACACTGCTTACTCAGATAAGGCAATCTCATCAAAAATCAGGCTACAAGTTCTGTCCAGCGCAGACAATTTAGAAACTATTTTAGACAACTTCTGAAATAATTGTTTGTTGATGCCAGGTGGAAAAGAAATGGTTTTCAAAATATTTGTCAGAGTACTTTGGGATGGCAAAGGAATGAAATTTCTCAAAAATCTACATGACTTAGGGCCACGTTTATATAATGCTAGGGCAAAAGCTTCATCAGTTGTATCCCAGGTAGGTCTCTTTCTTTTTGCATTAGAAAATATACTTTTGAACAATGAAACTCCAATGGGATTCAAATTTGAACTTAAGTTTTTGAATATTTGACATTTTACTCTTTTCCTCTCATTTTTTAGGCGGCGAAATCTTAACTTCAAATTCGAAAATTTTTGTTGTTGAATTTTACCCACATTATACATTTTTGGCTTTCTTGGAGTTAAATCAGAATCCCTAGTTGCATTTAAGCAAGAAAGCATAGAATATCTAGTCTTTTTTTTAGGAGTTGAGATATCTAACAAGGATCGCTCGGAGGATAGTTTTCTTTTACCGATTCTCTCTGCCACACTTTCTTGAACAGAAAAATGAATATCTGGGTTATTTTTGTAAGATGTGCCAGGCTGACTAATAATAGATTTTTCTTCAACAGTCAATTCACAAACATAAAAGTCTGAGTTATTTTTGTCAGAAAAAGATGTATTTGCTTTAATATTGAAAGAGCTTCCTGAATTATCATTGCTGGTTTCTAACGGCATATTATTAATAAGTACATTACTAATAATATTAATCTTCTTTGTTGGTTGCTTTTGTGGGCAAGCATATTTGAGCAAACGTGTTTTTAATGAATCTGTAAAAGATTTCTCGTCAAAGTGCTCTTCACACAAATAGGTACGAGACTTTTTAGATTTCAAATCCATAATTTGAAACCATTTTTCTCTACGTTCCAAATCGGCTTCTGGAAATCTGAAAAATTTCTTGTTTTTATAGGTTTTGTCTAATAAATCTACAAAACATGCATTTTTGCAATTGTTGGCAGCACACTTATAACTCATTTTACCAACTGACATTATTGAGGTCTGCATATTTTTTTTCCTTATTTATGATATTATTATTATTTATGAAATTATGATATATTTTCTCAAATCAGGAACACAATCACAGCCTAGGTTACATTACTACTTACATTTTTACATAGCTAATGATATTTTTACTACAGTGACTAGAACAAGGACTAAAGTCATGTTGACAGTCAGGTGATAAAGTACAGGGCTCACGAGGGCTCGCAACAGCCAATACTGGTCCACAAATCCTAGGAGTCCTATACTAATTTTTCCAGCAAATAGTAATCCCTGTAACAAAACACATAATCATGAATACAAAGCTATGAATCAGGTGAGTGGTAAGTCAAAGACTGCAGTCTGCAAAATCACTAGCTTAGAGAAGTGTTAAAACAAATTTGTTAAAATCGCGTAAATTATATTTCTCGATACTCGAAGATCGTTTTTAAAAAGATTATTTATTGAACAAATGAGAATAATAATGTGGTTCTCCAACCTTACAATAAGAATGTTACAATCAGACTAAATCTTCCTCGCATCTCCCAGTGAAACTGAAATAAAGCATCGTCAGCGTTATCTCCGTGTAGAACAGCAAGGTTGCATTTGATAACAACATAATTCCTCCCCTCGAAGATGGAAAACTATTTTTCATCAGGATAGATGGTTTTTCTTTCCAAAGGGATTGGTTTGTCTGATGATCCGGGTTGACTATCTCGTAGATGGCCTGATGGTCTTCTTCTTCGTTCCCATAATAAGTGTTTGTACTTGACTATAACAAATATACAGACAAGTACTGTAATGATTATATACAGAGGGATTGTCCAGGCATGAACCGTTGTTGTGTGCTTGGTCGCCTCCAGGGGTGTGATCCTTTTGGCTTCTTCGTGAAGTCCATTTAGTTTGTCGAGAGGGATGTCTTGAAGTTTCAGGGGTTGCATTGACTCGCCGGTTTCCGCATTTTTTGGCAGGGTTAAATCCGGCAGTAGCAAGGGTTGTTGTTGTACTTCGGTTGCCTCGTTCAAGTAGGTATCTGTTGGAGTTCTGAATAGACATCCTGGGGGTAGTGATAGCAGATACGTCCCTGTTAGGGTTGTCATATCAGTGGTTTGACAAACTGTTTAGATTCGGGTTGAATTCTTGAATATTCCGATGTAGTGGGCTTCGTTGACTTGCTCAATGATATCCTTTTCGATTTGGATTGGAATTCGTGTACATCCGGAAGGGGTGGTTCCAATGTTCAATATTTAGAATATACAATCCGATTTGGTGGTTCCAAGAAGTAAGTCGTTGGATTGGCAGTAGTAGGTTTCATGGAGATTCACACATGGCATAGAGGTATATTGAAAATATATTTCATTCATGGTCACGTGAGGTGCAGATGGGATTAGGATATTTTGATCAGAAGTTGGAATCGAATATAGATGATAGTGGGTATACAATTCGGGAAATACAAGAGGAAACTTAATCACAAATACTATTTTGCTTCCTTTCTGATAGGTGCCTATCTCTAGTATATCATAATATTTATGGGTGTTGATAGAATCTGTACCAAATATTAAATTTTCAGAAATGTATTGATTTACCAAAGTTTTGACTAATACTTCCAATTCATCAATATTGATAATACTTGGATGAGCTATATTCAATTTTGAGAACGTGATGGCATTTTCTACATCTGACAGTATCTGTGAGATTATGTGTAACGTTGAACTAAGTTGTTCGAAGGCTTCTTTTGTTTCTAAATAGTGACTGAAGTTATATACAAATGTTGACAACTTTGAAGATATCTTATTGATCCGGTCTGTCATTGCTTTTTCATTTCGTTTTAATGAACTAATTGTTTCATTGAATGTTTCTATGATATGTTTGGATAGTGAAATTTGATCGTTTATTTTTGTGATGACGTTAGCTTGATTTTCTTATAGCTCGGAAATAGCGTTTTCGTATTTTTCTGCATCTGTAGAATCTAAATTTCCAGTTAAGCTCTTGAGTACGGTTTGTCAGACCGTTTATCAAACCTCTCCTCAAACGTCTTCCGGGAGTAATTGAATTATATTTTTCAATGAATAATTGTAGCTGAATATTTATTGATTGATTTATTGCTGATAATTCGATGAAGTAAGGATTTGATAGTCCGTTGTTGACGGCATCGATGAGTTGGGTATATTGATTGGAAATAGTCTGTAATTCGTCATGTATTGGTTTCAAGTCAAAGTAGTGGATGAAGGTATGGTATTTTTCTCTAACTCTAGTGGTTCCTAACTTGAAAGGTAATATGCCAGGATTTTTATTCAGGGGGAGTATTTGAACTTCCTGGTTCAGGGTCGTCGACAGGACGGATCTGAAACAATGGACGTTTTACATTTGATTTGTGTACCCTTTTGTTGTCAGAAGTTTTAATTTTGTTAAGTTCGTCTGAGGTTATTCTAACTATTTTGAACCTAGGAATACTTTTGTTGCGAGGGCTAGTTTCTTTATAGGCTGTATCACCTGGATGGTATGTTATGGGTTTTTCGCGATTTTCGTTTCTTTTGCCAATATTTTTCTCCTTTTGTTCGATCAATCTTTGGTTCAGGGCTTTGTACATTTCTTTCGTTTTTTCTTTATGATTGGAAACATATGCACTCTGAATGCGATATTCTAAATCGATATTGAATGGATCTGAATTGGAAATATGACCAGTGATAACATCAATTGGTTTCATCTTCGTGGCTGAATGAATTGAATGATTATATCCTAAAATGGCATATGTCATCAATTTTATAACGTCTTGTTCATTGCTTGAGGAGCTTTGAAGTAGTCTTACATGTTCTGCGATAGTTGAATGGAAACGTTCTATTATGGAATTAGATTCGTGATGATCAGGGGTTCCGAAGTGTACTTCAATTATATGAAGACTTGTTAGCTCTTGAAGTGTTTCGTTTTTAAATTCTGCACCGCTATCTGAAATTATAGATTTTGGAATACCATGATGTCCGAAGAATGTGATTAGTTTATTCGCTATTTCGATTCCACTTTCGTGAGAAAGTGGGTACGCTTGAGCGTATTTCGAAAATGCATCTACTACGGTTAAAAATTTTTGATTACGGATTTGGTAAATATCAATGTGAATAAGTTCGAAAGGTCGACTGGCTGTTGGTGTAATTGAAAATTGTTGTTTGGGTGGATTTCTGTCGTATTTATTGGTGTGACATATTTTGCAGTTATTGATGTATAATCGGGTATCGATTCCTAACTTAGGCCAATAATAGTTTTCTCTAATTCGTTTTTCTGTTTCTACAATACCGCGGTGGTTGGTTTTACCTTCGTGGTATTGTTTCACAGTTTGTTTTTGGTCTTCTACTCCAATAACGTCTTTTAGGATTTTTGTACAACGAATAAATTTGTATGAAGAAGCTTCAAAAGTTTCCTGAACGATTTGACAAAATTGGGGAACAATTGATTCATCTTCAAAATACAGGGCGTGTTTGAATTTTGGATCTGAATAGTCTTTGACGAAATTTTTTATGTTTTCTTCAAGATTGTCAAGACCTAGATGGACAATGATTCGTTTTCTCGTAGGAAAGATTTGTTTCGTCTTAGGTGAAGCTGGTGAGTGGAACACGGTGGTAATTTTAACTTGGTTGTCGAAGTTATTCAGGGGATGCTCTGAAATAGGTATCGTCAGGACAGGATTTTCATTACTTGTGTGGACTGTGTTTGTATTGACGAAGTCTTGGATGTCAGGTGTTTCGTTAACTTGGCCCAGAATTGATTCTATTTCTTCGTCTCGTCGATTCGGGTCTCTATTTCTACTACAAAGGTCAATGTATTCTTGAAGTTCTTTGTCGACGGTGTCATTTGTTTCGTTAGCATGAATTTCGACTCGCGATAGGGCGTCGGCGTTAGTATTTAATTTTCCACGTTTGTAGATGATCTCGTAGTAAAACTCTTCAAGTCTGAGTCTCCATCTTACCAAACGAGAATTCGGCTCCTTCATTGACATGACCCACTGAAGAGGTTTGTGATCGGTGACAATTTTGAATTTGCGGCCGAATAGGTAGGGTCGGAAATATTTCGTCGCCCAGACTATAGATAATAATTCCTTTTCTATAGTCGAGTAGTTTTGCTCTGAAGCATTCAAAGTCCGCGAAGCGAAAGCTACGGGTTTGTCAGACCCGATAGGTCCTTGTGAAAGGATCGCACCGAGGGCAAAGTTGCTTGCATCGGTTGTTAGGATGAACTCTTTTTCGAAGTCGGGATATATCAAAATGGGTTCGTTTATGAGGAGTGTCTTGCAGTAGTTGCAGTGTTCGAAACAGTTGATAAAGTCGGAATCATGTACAATTTTGGCATTCTTTTTCAGACAGAGGGTCATGGGCTTAGTCAGTTTGGCAAAGTCTTTTATGAAACGTCTGTAATAGCCAAGGAGTCCTAAGAAACCTTTGATTTGTTTAGTCGTTTGGGGAATCGGAAATTTTTGAATGGCCAAAATTTTGTCGGGGTTAGGTTTGATACCTTCTGTTGTGATGATGTGTCCAAGGTAGGCTGTTTCGCGTTTCAGGAATTCGGATTTGTCCATTTGAATTTTGAAATTTGCTTCTCTCAATTTCTCGAAGATTTTATTTAGGCTATCAATATGTTCTTGTAGGGACGTAGAGTAAATGAGAATATCGTCAAGGTAAATTAGGCAAATTTTGTTGATGTATTCCTTTAGTATATTGTCTAAACAACGTTGGAACGTAGAGGGAGAATTTTTCAAGCCAAATGGCATACGCAAAAATACATAGTGTCCTCCTTCTACATTGAAACCTGTTTTTTCAATATCTGCTGGGTTCATCTGAATTTGGTGAAACCCAGACGCTAAATCTAAGGTGGTGAAATACTGGCAACGGCCAATTTTATCGAGAACATCTGTGATGTTTGGAATAGGATATCGGTCGTCTATGGTCTTTTCATTCAACTTCCTATAGTCGATCACTATCCTCCATTTTTTTTTGCCCGAAGCATCCGCCTTCTTCGGCACAATCCAAATTGGAGAAGACCACGGTGACTTACTAGGACGTATGATATTCTGTTCCAACATTTTGTTAATTTGGGAATTGACTTCCTGCTTATGGATAAAAGGGTATCGATAAGATTTTGAATACCCCGGGAAATCATCTTTTGTTTTTATAACGTGTTTCACCTGAGTTGTAGCAGTTAATGGCTCACCCTCTATATAAAATATGTCAGAATATTTCTTGCATAAATTCAAAACACTATTTCTTTCTTCATCATTCAAATGATTAGTTCTGATTGAGTCTGTGATATTTGATATATCAATTTTGTGCAAACTGGCAGTATGAAAAATTCCGAAGTGTTCGTGAAAATCGTTTTTATTTATACTTGGAAATTCTTCGAGATGATATGTCTCGTTGTTTTGCAACGGTATATTTTACAATATAGAATTTCTTGGGATTGGATGAGCACATCACCTTCTTCACAGTCAACTGGAATATTTGCAGAGATTTTTGTTTTTCTAGGAATAATTTTTTCGAATAAAATGACAGGATTGGATTTAAAATATTGAATGGAAATTGTGGAATTTGGTGTGTTAATTTTACTATTGATCAAGTCTAAATTAGATTGCAATAATTTAAGATTGTCTACACCTTATAATCCATCAAAAACATTATGAAATTTATACAGAAAAAACTTGATTTCCTTGTTCGTTTTGAATTCATCGAAAGCAGTGATATTCATTGCAAGTTTATGTTGTGAAGTATTGAAACATGTAGAAACCGAGAAAGGCTCTTCGAATATGCAATCTGAAAAATACTTTTTTGCTATATTTGGATCTAAGAACGACCGGGTTGAACCTGTATCGATTAGCAATTGAAGTGGTGGATTATTGATTTTGATGAGAGGTAGTACTCTATCACCAGTGCTATGAGATTCTAATACTACGTGAAATCCGGGTGATCGGTAACTTGGGTAAAATTTTCCGATTCTCCCTGATTTTCCTGCAAGTTTTCGAAATCATAACCTACAGCACCTTCTTCGGAATTATCGAAGGATTCTGAATTATCTTCAGGGTATTCGATTTCAGGAAAAAGATTTTGTTCGGTATTGAATAATTCTTGAGAGGAAAAGTTCCGGGGCTGGTTATTATATGAAATGTGGACGAAAGTTTGGATTGAAATTGTTCTGTCTCGGATAGTTTTGATATACGGGACGTTGCATGGTTTTTGGACGAGGTGCATTATTTTGATATTTTACAATGGAATTTCGTGGGTTCTGCAAATTGGAGATATTTATTTTGTCATTGATTGTCAGAGCTTGTGATAGGGTTGTGGGATTCCTAGCCCTAACTCTGGCACTGAGGGGGTCCCTCAAGCTAGTAAGAAACACTCTTAGTGTTTGATCTGTGAAAAGATTCCGGTGACTTATTTTCTCAATTTCAGTAGGTGTATGTAAATCAATATGGTTACAAATTGTGTTCAACATATGTATACACTGTGAATAAAATTGTTGTGGGCTGTCTTGATCTTGTCTCAATTCCATCAAGTTCTGAATCAATGTATTGATATCTCTCTGATCTCCAAAATTTTGAATTAATGTTGATTCGATTTCTATCCAATTCGAAGCATTATAAATATTGACTATTTCAAGAGCAGAACCTTTCAATTTCGAGAATATGGTATTGATAATCAACACATTCTGAGAGCATGTAAAATTATTTGTATCATAGTAGGTTGAAATTATTTGAGAGACTATTTTAATGAATCTAGCCAGTCCGGTTGGGTTCTCATCGTATTCAGGGATGGTTTTCAAAAGATCGGAACTCACTACTGGAATTGGATGGTTCAGTGACATCCTGAATGTTTTTTATTTCGTTATTGACTTTATAGTTACTTTAGAGTTAATTTATATTTTACACACACTATCGATATGTTCGATATTCAAATCGGGACAATTGGGAAATGATACTCTGGGGTACAGAGGAGTCTGACTGAATGAATATGTACTCACAATAATACCAATAAAACCAATAAAACCATTATCTGTGATGACTGGCTGGCTGGATGGCTCCTTCGGGGCCGCTTCTTCTTCTTAACTATGAACCACTGGATCCTCGATGGAACGATGATTCGCGATTCCGAACAGTAGAAAGAATTCCGAAAGAATTCGATGTAATGTGGCTCAAGATCGATAACCACAAACAGACAAAGTTCATCTGCTGCCTTTATCTATCACCAAACGAACCAACTCCTGGTGACCTCTTCGAATTCCTTTCTCTGAAACTTGATTTCATCCAACAGAATCACCCAGCAGCTGAAATCATCATCATGGGGGATTTCAATGTCCACTACTCCACCTGGCTCGAATTCTCGAACAAAACAGACGACGCAGGACGTCTGGCTGAGGCTTTCGCTATCACCTATGGTCTTTAGCAACTGATAAACGAACCCACTCGGATCCCTGATATCAGCAATCATTATGCCAATACGCTCGACCTGTTCCTCACTAACAATCCGGAACCGTATGAAGTGAAAGTCCGTGCACCACTAGGAAACTCAGACCACACACTCATTTCCACGATATGTCCTTACATCACTCCGCGAACCAGTCCAACACCCCCACGCACTGTTTGGCATTACAATTCAGCCAACTGGGATGGCCTTCGCATGTTTTTTTCTGAGTTTCCTTGGAGGAGAATGTGTTTTGAATCGGGAGATCCTACGCAATGTGCTGAAGAGATCTCGGAAATCATCATGCTGGGAATGGAAACTTACATACCACATAGCACCAAATCACGAACCACTGGTGAACCATGGTTCAATAGAACCTGTTCTAGGGTTGTCGCACTGAAGCAAGCAGCATACCGTCGTTGGCGCAGAAACCCAAGCCCTCAAACTAGAGTTGAATATGTTGAAGCTAGGAATACATGCAATCGAACGATAGATGAGTCTAAAGAGGCATACAACACGAAAATAAGATCGAAGCTCATAGAGTGTCCAAATGGTTCCCGTTCATTTTGGACGTTTGCCAAGGCAATCGGGAGAAATTTCACTTCTAGCTCATTTCGTCCCCTCACAAAGGATGATAATACATTGGCTATAACACCTCATGAAAAAGCCAACACCTTCGCCAAAATGTTTGCAGACAATCCTACCTTGGATCCACGAGGCCAGGAACACCCCAAAATCGCTACCATCGATAACCGTATGCCAGAAATTGTCTTCCGGCAAAGCACAATCAGACACATTCTGCTTAGCCTCAACGTCAAGAAGGCTATGGGGCCTGACGGAATACCGCCTATTGTTCTCAAGAAATGTGCCCCAGAACTAACACTAGTTCTTTGCAGGTTGTTCATCCTTTCGTACAAACTCGGCGTATTTCCTTCTAACTGGAAGAAAGCTAGGGTCCAACCGATTCCAAAGAAGGGCAAGAAAACCCTCCCTAACAACTATAGACCGATTGCACTACTTTCTGTGATCTCTAAAGTAATGGAAAAAGCAATCAACATCGAGCTCATCCGATATCTAGAGAGCTCAAGAATCGTGAACGACCGGCAATATGGCTTTCGTCACCAGAGGTCAACTGGAGATCTGCTTGCCTATGTGACACATAAGTGGCAGGTGTCAATAGAGAAACATGGGGAGTCTCTGGCTGTAGCCTTGGATATCTCCAAAGCATTTGACCGAGTTTGGCACCAAGGCCTCCTAGCGAAACTTCCGTCATATGGTTTGCCGCCCCAACTGTGTCTTACTATCGAGTTCTCTTGCAGATAGATCACTCTACGTGGTGGTAGACGGGGTCTCGTCTGATACAATGACGATCAATGCTGATGTTCCACAAGGCTCTGTCTTGGCACCAACTTTGTTCTTGCTCCACATCAATGATTTGTTGAATGTGACCTCCAGCCCAGTTTATACCTTTGCGGATGATAGTACACTTCATTCCGCCTTTTCCTCTAGAGCCCCTATATCATCCAATGAGGCCAGAGGTGCAAGGCGAAGACAGGTTGATGCTTTAAATGAGGATCTGACAAGAATTCTGAAATGAGGATCTAAGAATCTAGTACAGTTCAATGCAACTAAAACTCAAGCTTGTATGTTCACCAAGAAGGCTGATCACATAATGCCCAATTTGATGATGTCGGGTACCACTGTTCCTATGAGGTCGTCAATATCCATGCTGGGTGTCACCACCAACAGTGCTCTCTCATGGGACGATCATGTGAGGTCCATTGCGAAAACTGCTTCACAAAAACTCGGTTTTCTTTTCCGTGCGAAGAGATACTTCACATCCCAGCAACTGCTTATGATCTACAAAGCACAAATTCGACCTGTCCTGGAGTACTGTTCACATGTTTGGAGCTCAGCCCCCAAAATACGCTGAAGCTCTTAGATTCATATCAGAAGAGAGCTATTCGCCTAGTCGATGACACAACACTCCCCAAATCATTGACCTCTCTAGATCATCGTAGAAAGGTCGGCGATCTTTGCCTTTTTTATAGGTACTTTCACGGTCGGTGCTCAACGGAAATATCATCTATTATGCCACCACGCGCGATTCCTAGTAGACAAACCAGACGAGCTCAAGCTGGTCACCCCTACACTGTCAGGCTCGAGACCTGTCGAACATCGCTATACCAAGCATCATTCATCAATAGAACGGCAAAGTTATGGAATTCTTTGCCTAGTGAAGTCTTTCCTGATGCTTACAACCTCCAAACATTCAAGAAAAATTCCAACACCTTCCTTCTTTCCCAAAATTCCACCGCTGGCTAACACGATGTTCCTCGAACATCATAGGTTTCCCTTTCGTGTTGTCCAAAGATAAAAAAAAGGTACTGCAGATATGATTTTCGATAAATGCACGACTTTCGGAATCCAACCGACTGCGCCAATTATATTTCTCGATACTCGAAGATCGTTTTTAAAGAGATTATTTATTGAACAAATAAGAATAATAATGTGGTTTTCCAACCTTACAATAAGAATGTTACAATCAGACTAAATCTTCCTCGCATCTCCCAGTGAAACTGGAATAAAGCATCGTCAGCGTTATCTCCGTGTAGAACAGCAAGGTTGCATTTGATAACAACATAATTCGTATTCAAAGCTTGGTTGTGTTTCTATGATGTCATTTAAAAATTAGTTTGTGCAATCAGCCATTTCAAAATGTATGCATTGTATTACATAACGCAGTGTATTACCCTGAACACCCTACGCTTGTCAATACATAACCATAGGAACTGTCAAAAGCTGTCCCTTCTTTATGATTAGGTGTTTCGGCCACAGTTCTCACAGTTATTACATACCTTATCCATGTTTCAATCTACAGGCTAAGCTGGCCAAGGCCTGACAACTACATTGTGTCTTTCTTTTGAGGTCTCCTAAAACAATAAAAAATATGCCGTATTGACACGTACATCTCGAAACTAACATGTATACTTACTCAGTTCAGTTTGTCCTAGTGTCCTAGTTGTACATATCATAGGTACACAATACCGAGTTCCTTAATAAAAATGATAAATCAACCACAACTTTCAGCAACCGGCGGATATAATGAATAAGGTTATAATAATAATAATAAGATTATGATTTTTCATAGGTTTCTATAAAGCAGCTTGGAAAGCTCTGTAACTCATACGGTGTTCTTGTCTTGTTAATTGGTGAGACAGAGAAGGACGAAGTGATCTTTCATAAGTCACTAGCTTGCCGAATATTCCGCAATGCGCTATGCGCTACCGGATGCGCATTAACAGTATAATCAATTACGGCTATACATTTGGAGGTCTTTTTATTTCTTTGTTGTCTGTGTCTAGACTCCTTCTTCTACCCCTCTCTCACGCCAATTCCATCGAACGTCCTCAAACATTCGAGAGTCTGTGTCTATAGGCGAACGTAGATAAGCAGTACGCCCCCTACCGTTGTCGAATATTACTACCGTCTGGGCCATAGACTGCTTTGTTTACATCAGTTTACGTGTGTTCTGTATGAGAGATAGTTGTGTTTTAATTGTGTTTGGGATCTTTCATAAACGTTTAGGATGAATCATTATTGTTGTGTACCCTATAGTTCATCTTGGCCAAAAAAAAAAAACGAATATAGCTTCCATACATTTCCAAAAGCAGGAAAATCCAGAGTTATAGTTCAAACAGAGTTAGAAAATAAAGAATTGGTGGATAGAAGAGAGGTGTGGATAAACAACTTGAAAATTGGAAAAAAAGTGTCCGAACATATGAGAGTGTGTTCTTTACACTTTACTGACAGTTACTGAGATTATTTTCCCAAGGGTGAGTTCATGATTATATCCATGTGTGTTTAGTTCAACTCATGATGTGCAATTTTTAGCTAACCGACAATGTAGAGTTTTGAAGTCAAATTCTGTGCCCACGAAGAAAATTCCACATGTACCTGATTGTGAGGATGGGCCATCTTCAAGAGAGACTAGGTTATCAGTAAGAAACTCTGTAAGAAAGTTTGAAACCGCAGTCTCATTGACAGATTCAAATCAAACAAATGTACTTTGTGAGCAAATTGATGAAGAGAATCATGCTGACAGAGATGCTGCTGAAACAATGCTGACGTTGATGAGATCACCTCTACATCACCCTAAATTCAGGGATGCTGAAATTCAAGTCGATACCCGAAAGTCTTGACTCTATGTGAACTACTTGTGACAGACGACAAACTAAAAAGTTTTACTGGTGTTAATAACTTCATAATATTTGACTCCATTGTGAAAGTGTTTGAGACATATTACAAAAATAAGAGAGTTCGTCGTCTAATGGTGGATTTATGCAGCAATTTTAAGTCATAAGTTTTAAGTCCTCAATTTCAAGTCCTCAGTTTTAAGTCCTCAGTTTTAAGTAATGAGCTGTAAGTCATTAGGTGAAAAATGAGCATTCATCCAGAGATTATTAAGGACTGTCATGTCATAACCTGTGTCAATCGTGTGTCATAACTGTCATAAGGAAAGTTTTTCTCATTGGTCAGTTTCGCGTGACAGCTGATGTTCTTAGTTCAAGGTTAGGTTCTTGTCGCTCAGCTGTTTGTTTATTATTTTTCAATAAATACTCGAAGACTTTTAAATAGATTTCGGTGAATGATGCCTGGAAGTATAGAAGAAAAGGCAACTATCATGTTGATGTTAACATTGTTAACGACAAGTTCTTTACTTCTATTGAACAGAAGGAGAAACCCAAGGAGATATTCAGTTCGCCCAATAAATAGGAATAGGAAGGAAAAGGGCATGTTCGATAATGTATTGAGGAACATGTTACAAAATGATGAAGATAGCTTCCTCAAACACTGTAGGATGACCCCAAAGTTATTTTTTCGTCTTCTGAAATTAGTAGAGCCGTTTTTACAGAAGGATAAGACAAAACGCCCGCTGTCACCTGCTCAACGTCTTATCATTACATTACAGTGAGTATACACTTCCACAGTAGAAATTCATTGATAACCTTGATATAATTGCAGTTATTTGGCTGAGGGTTGTTCCATGCAAGAATTGGCATGGGGTCACATGATTGGCCATTCCACAGTTTGTGTTATTATTCATGAGACAACAAAAGTGTTGTGGGAGGTATTGGCACCAATTTATTTGAAATCTCCGTCAACCGAAGAATGGCAGAAAATATCTGATGGGTTTTATAAGCGATGGAACTTTCCAAATTGTTTAGGAGCAATTGACGGAAAGCATATTGCAATTCAAGCACCATACCATGGAGGGTCCCTGTACTTCAATTATAAAAAGCATCACAGTATTGTGTTAATGGCCAGCTGTGATGCTTTTTATAGATTCACAGCCATAGATATTGGTGGCAGGAAGTAACCATGACGCAACTGTTTTCAAAGAGTCTGGTTTTGGATATGCAATTTTGAAAAATGAAATCAGATTACCCCAAGATTGCAAATTACCTAATACTGATGTTATCTTTCCCCATGTATTTGTTGCCGATGCTGCTTTAACTCTAACCCAGCACATAATGAGACCATATCCACAACAGAATGCAGGAGAAAAGATAAGAATTTTTAATTATAGGTTGTCCAGGGCCAGACGTACAATTGAGAATACATTTGGTATACTGGCACAGAGATGGCGCATATTGAGAAAACCAATAATTGGTGATGTATGCACCTGTGAGAATATTGCTCTAGCAACTGTTGTGCTCCATAATTACCTCCAGAGAGCTGAGGAGAACATACCTGTGGAGGAAAGACATTATTGTCCCACAGGATACACAGATCATGAAACCTCTGATGGAATTGTAATACCTGGAGCATGGCGGGAAGAGAGGAATTATCTCAGGAGTGTTGGCAGATTAGGTGCTAACAATGCACAAGCAACTGTTAGAGCCAATAGAGACATCTTGTGTGATTATTTCAACGGCCAAGTAGGAAGTGTACCTTGGCAGTTGGAAAGCATATTGAAGGGTTCACTACCTGATACTTTTTAGCAGTTGATTTTAAATTTAAATGATGCTGGTTGTTCTTTTTTGATAATTCTAATAAATTGATAATGAAATACACTCAAAAGACCATTATTCCTCAAACAGTACTAATACAGTCCATTCATGTATAATTTTTTCTTGGGATTGGTATAAAATAAAGTTAACAAAATCTGAAGTAAAATGTATATTGATATAACTTCAACAGGTACCTAGGGAAATAAAAAAGCATTAAAAAGTAAAATAATAAAAAATCAGGTACAGGGGTTTGCTAAAATAAAAACTAATTCTCTTTCAACAAAACAGGTACAGGAGTTGAAAATAATATCATCAAAAGGGATAAAAACATAAGTAACATTCTCAGTCAAATAAAAAAATATAGGAACTCACATAAAACAATTATAAATCTCACAGGGTGTCCATTTCTAAATACAGAACAAGGAATACACTTAAACTAGACAAAGTTCATTGCATCTGGATCAGTTTTTGCTAGATGCAAAATCTTTATTATTTCCTGCATGGCAGTGAATTTTACATTTATATTTTCAATGCTGCCTAATTCAGCAGCCACCATTCTTCCAAATAAAACATCAGGTTGTTCCTCATTTTGATTACTTTGGTTGATAACTTTGTCAAATCTAGTCCAAGCACTATTCATTGTCTCAATGAGAGTTGATTGCTGACTTATCTTCCTCCTCTTCTCGTGACGCTCATTTCTCAAAATGCTCATTGGTGGTTGAGCAATTTTGGCAGGTGTAGATGAAGTCGAGGTAGAAGGAGTAGGTTCTTCATTGTTAGATTTTCTTTGGCAATTCTTTTAGGCTCTGCATCACTGACAATCTCAACATCTGCCAAGGGATCAAGATTTTCATCTTGCCCTGCTTCCTCAATATGTTGTGGCTCACTGGTATTGAATATTTCTGACATGGTATCCCATACATTCGGGTCGATTGTTATAATTATAAAAAATAACAATATGACTATGCAATTCAATATTCTGTTCCAACGTCCACTGCAAGATTGGCTATATGTTTTGGTCATAGCAATATTGTTGAAAATTATGAATTTTTGAGCTGACAACACTGCTTTAGTGCTGTCATTATTGTCATTTCAAGGAAAAGAAGAATAAGTTAACCTCAGAAATTGGTGTTGGACGTAAATTATTCTTCTATTTATTCATTTTTTGGTTGTGTGTGCAAGAGCTGTGCAAAAATGTCCCGAAATAAAAAAACGACAAAAAGCCAGATGGAACTTATAGTTAATTTTCTAGAAAAGAACCCGATCATCATAACTGGGAGAACCCATCCAATGAATCCAGAAGAATCAGATGAGAAATGGGATGAATTAACTGATCTTCTTAATAATGCTCCCAATGGAGCTAGGAAACTAAAAAAACAGTGGAAAACTGTATGTACTTTCATGCTTGATGCCTATAATTTCAATTATGATATTATCTTTTCAGTTCCTTTATGAATGGAAATCTTAAACAAAAAAGAAGGCTCGCTTGAATATCAAAGCCATTTTTCAGACAGGTGGAGGAGGATACATATGCAAAGACCTGACTGACATAGAGAATAGACTTATATCAGTTTTTGGTTGGGTTCACATTATTGGATGCCCAGGGGCTCCTGAGGAAGTAGATCCAGATCTTGGGGAAATAGATCTAGATCATGATGAAAATCATTGAGGAATACTAGCACTTACACCTACAACTTCAGGAACTGAATTATATAATCTTGATGATTATGATAATAATATAGAAATTATTATGAATGAAGAGGATGTAGAGAAAAATGTTTCGAACCATCCTGTATTGGAAACCCCCATGCTGTCAAAAGATAAATTCAATAGACAATTGAAAATGAAACAGAAGAGGAAAGTGATCAGCTCATCATCAAAGTTGGAGAAATCCGCTGAATTATACAGTCATAGTACAGAACAAATGGCTCTGGCAGTGAGTGAAATGGCTATTGCAATTTCCAACCTTGCTGAGGCTATCTCAAAAATAGCTGATTCTTTGAAACGTTTTGAAAAGGACTAATCATATCAACTTTTTATATATTATGTTTTTCTATATCAACACAATTTGTCAAATGGTTATTAATAATTTGATGAATTGTGTTAATAATTTCCAGAGTGGGAACTAATTTATTTTTATCAAATGAATGTATTGTTATGTTTTTTAAATCAATATTGAACTACTTCAAGTGTTTATATTTTATTGAAACATCTCCTGAATCACTTGACTTCGCACAAATCTTCCTTGGGTAAGGTCATCATTATCTGAAAAGAGTTCCAGTATCAAAATATGGATGAAAATTTAAACATTCATGATTGATATGGGTTGATCATCCTAGGGAATGAGATTCTTTGTGATGGTCCATTACTTTGAAATAAAATCAGAATTCATTTTCCTACATTTCTTGGGATTTTCTCCTCATTTCTAAAAATGAAAATAGAAGTTATAATAATTATTTCAATATATTTGTGGTAAGGACAGTTTTTTAGACTTGTAGAATTAAAAGATTCCATAAAATCTTCAAATCATTTTCATAACTCATCTTGTGGTTACTTTCATGGACAGGAGTTCTACAAATAATCAAACTGTGATTTTTTTGGTAGCACAATTTTCTTGGTCACATAATGATGATGCATATGATAATAAATTGATTCAGCCTTGCCTGTACCATTCATCATTTTCTACAGCATTCTCTACATTGTGATATTGATCCTCATCATTTTCAACATCTTCTGGCAAATTATATTTTCTACAGATATTGTGCAAGACAGCACAAGAACAAATGATGCGGGCTGCTATGATGTGGTTATAGTGTAGAACTCTGTCTTTTCGGAGACATCTAAAACGGCCTTTCAAAACACCAAAGCCTCTTTCAACAACATTTCGTACACGACGGTGCACAATATTGTAGCGCTCTTCTGGACTATTTGGTTGAGGGTTGAGGATTGGGGTCAACATCCATGGTTGAATTGGGTAGCCAGAATCACCTAGAAGGTAGCAATTTCTTCTGCCTTCATTATATTTCCTCCTTATATGATGATGTATGCTCGATACATTCCAAATAGCTGCATCATGGGTAGCTCCAGGATATTGAGCATTAATATTCGTGATCATTAGGTTGGAATCAAATATCTGAAATAATATTATCACTGGTATGAGTAGATTTCCAAATAACTCTTGAGAACTCTCAGTGTTCAAGTATCTTTCATTGGCAAAAAAACATTTTATTTTAGTTTGTTGTAGTTTTTGATAACCTTGTTTACACTTACAGCTTGAACGTTTATACTATGAAATCCCTTTCTGGTGATGTAGGCAATTGCTGGATTAATCGGGTCTATTGCAATATGGGTACAATCAATCGTACCTATTACATTAGGAAAAATTAAATCTGCATTTTGGAATCTGAAATTATTGTGATTATGAAATCCACTATGAAACTTACCCTTCTTTTGCCTTTATTATTTCCATTTCACTTGTGGGAAATTTATATCCAACAAATTTATATCCAACAAATGTGTGGATATAAGATTACTGACTACATTTATTGCCCTACTAATAGCAGGCTGACTCAAACCAATATTCAGGTCTTCACCAATAATAGTTTGGTTGCTACCACTACTAAAGAAGAGAAGACTTGAAAAAACCTAAAAGTATGTTGCTAGATGAAGCTTCAATACTCTTTTCTATAAGTTTTGACCCACTTGTAGGTGAAAAGGAATAGTATCTTTTCTGGTTGGTTCATCAACCAATTCTCTCAACTCTGCTATCAAACTAAATGTCGCTTGCTTATTTAAGCGAAACAGCTTCAGGAACTTTTCATCAGGTAATTCAAATGGATTACTGGTGTCCCTGATATATCGAAACTGTAATCTCATATTTTCCCTGTACATGAAATGTTCAAGTGAAGATTTTCAAAAAGTTATTAGTGAAACAGTTTGTTTAAAATTACCAAACTACCTATTTTCTAAATTTTCCAACTCTTGCAAGAAATTATTGGCAAAAAATAATGGGTTCACTGCCATTTTCAACTTTGTAATCAGATAGCAAGTACTAAAATGATGTTGCCGGGATAGCAAAATAAAATAACAAGATCTCTTTGAAATTGACAAAATCAATGATCAGAATTCCACTTTTTCTAATCTTGCTTTGAAAGCAATATCTTCTCAACAACCATATTGCTATTTGCAAACAGAATCGACCCGATTGTCAGATTGACTTTCAACTTCCATTTCCTGACTTTGGAGAGGTTTTGAGACATTACCTTTTGTCCTGAAAATATTTACTGCATCAGAGATATCTTGAACAATAATCTAAAATATCATTAATACATACTTCCTTCTTCTAACATATTCAGAGAGAAACTCCATTTCCTCCAACCAAACCCATGACTTCACCTTTCCACCTGAACCAGAAGGTACCACTTTTATTTTTTTCGATTCCCTTGTATACAAATTTCGAAGGGTAGCCCAACGCGCTTCACATTCTGCAGCTTTAAAAATCAAAAACATAGTTCATCAATTCTGAATGAAATCTCAAAATAATAACTTTACCTGAGCGGTTCATGGTTTCCCCAATAGTTTCCCAGGCATTGCTTTTTTTCATTATTCCTGTAATCCTCATGTTTTATGTCATATATGATTGAAAAGTGTCTTACGATTTCTATTAGTTGTCCATCGTCTATTTCCATTTTGTCTTTATGGATTATGAAATGGAAATGTGAAATAAACGAAAACCAAATAAATAAATAACTGATAAATAACAATGACATTAATTGACCTCAGATTTTTCAGTAATGACGGAAATGACACAAAACACAGAATGTGAAATTTTACACGCATGCGTAAATACAATCAGTTTCAACTTAAGTCGTAAGAGATAAAAGTTGGCCAACTCTCTTACGACTTGAATCTTACAACTTGAAACTTAAAACTTATGTAAAGTGCATAAATGAGAACATTGAAAACTAATGATTCAACCTCTTATGACTTATGACTTAAAACTTACAACTCAAGACTTAAAATTGCTGCATAAATCCACCATAACTACGCGACAAAGGGTTATGTTGGTACTAACAAAACTCAAGACGAGCCTCACGTATGTAACCCTTTACAACATATCTCCAGAAATGTGTAAATTTTATATTACTGAAATGATACCAACGTCATCTTCAGTTCTGAGGACACTCATACATTTCCCTAGCAAAACTGAAATAATGCAAGATATACCCAAGTGTTTTGAAGAATTTCAAAATGTGAGGGTAGTTTCAGATTGCACCGAAATGTTTGTACAGGCTCCCAAATGTTTGTGCTGTAGAATTCGGTTTTACTCCCAATATAAGTCACATATGACTGTAAAATTTATGACAGGAGTATCACCAGGTGGTCTAATTACATTCCTGAGCAAACCATATGGGGGTAGGGCCTCTGATAAAATAATGTTTGAGGAAAGCAATATCATTTCTTCATTAGATTCTGTGAAAGATGCTGTTATGGTAGATAAGGGATTCCTCATTGACGTATGTGAAATTAACAGAATAAAAGTAATTACCATTTCTCAAAAAGCAGAAACAACTTTCGGCAGAACATGCTATTTTGAATGCCAAAATTGCTTCTGCCAGGGTACATATTGAAAGGTCAAACCAGAGACTGAAAATATTCAATGTACTTTCTGGAAAATTGAACTGGAATCTGGTTCCACTGATTGAAGACATTGTTGTTATCATAAGTGCAGTTACAAATTTATCTTCACCAATTTTAGCAGATGGTAGATTCTTGGAAAACTAATTTGATTATTATGTTTCAGGATTAGGATCAGGATTAGGCATTATTTGTATTATTTATATAAACAGTTAATTACATCTTTTCTGAAAATTTATGAATTATATTTTTTTTATCCCTCATCAGAATATTTTATTAACCCCATGAGTTTTTCTGTAGTTTTATTGTATCAAACAGTAGGTTAGTAAATTGGTAGTTCAATGAAAATAAGTATTTTATGGATCACATCTTTAATTGTTATATTCATAATGAACTACAATAATTATAATTTAAACCTGATACATTCATTTCAACTTTGGTTCTTACAGATAACATGTAACATTCTGTTAAAATAGTTAATAGTTAATTACAGACAACATATTTCTTGAAAATTCATAATCGAATTCTATTTCCATCACCAAAATACTGTAATCGAAGAAAGCATATATGACAGAAACTGTTTTGGCTGAATTAAGTACAGCCATTCCCATTTGTATCTGCCCATAATACTTATGGCGTTTTTTCAATGTGAATTCTCCATTCTCTTGAATCACATACGTTTTTTTTTGCAGAGCTTCTGTGATGGTCCTTGTACATCCTGAAAATTCATGAAATGTATTTTCTGAATCATAAATATGAATATTTGATCATAATTTGTTTAATAATCCCAATACTTTACCTTCGAAAGAACATTTCATTTCCAGAAGGTACGCTGGATTCCCTTCTTAAAATTTTACCCCATCAGGGGGATATCCCAGCCATTTATTTGAATGGGAAATCACCATTCCACATTCAACAATATCTGCCCCAGTACTCTTCTTAAATACTTCTCGGGCACGATGCTCCCATTTCAAAGCATGCTTCACATATTTATTGTTTAACTGATTCGGATAAAAATGCTTTAGGACTTCAGTATCCCATTCATTTCTAGAATATGTGAATAACTCATAGCACCTACTTCCCAACACTCTATATTTCCTTTGTTTTCTCCATTCAACTGGAAAATAGTTCAAAACAACAAGTTTCCTGTTCTTGTATTTCAACTGATGCTAAATACATCATGCAAGTTGACTGACAGGTATTATTGAGTATTGCTTGATTGTAGTAGTCATTCTGATGAGATGGAGAACTTTCTAGAGACTTGCTCACTACATCATCACATTCTTCTCGTCTACCCTGCCTGTGGAATATATGGTATAAAATAAATTAGCTTTCAGTGAATTGGAGAACTGCACCTATGCTTCGCTACAGCAGAATTGGGAAGGCTTTGACAAAAAAAATCAGGATTCCTTCTTTATCAACAGCCTTAACGTTTTTTTGAACTCATTTTTCAAACAAGGCATCTCATCTACAGGTACTGGTTTGTATTTGTCCTTGGTTATTGCCTTCTGTGTGGACCAAACACATTTGATGTCCGTTGGAGAATTTTTTTTCCAAAGATTCAACATCCTCTCTGAAAATGAAATTAGATAGAGTTCTTGGAGATGGTTGTTCAGGATAGCAATCTCATAACCAGAAACGCTGAAATATGTTTGCATTTGCCACTATTTCCTGCTTTACAGGAGCACAACCAACTTCTAACAGTCATGGAGTTCTGGATGTTGAATGTACCCTTTATTTCATGAGGATCAGAATTGGGAGCAGTAGACTGTAAACACAAGGCATATACTTGAATATAATCATCATTTGCCTCTATTTGACCAGCCAAAATAAGAAGGCCTGCGTTCAAAACATTTTCGCCTTCAACTATGGATTTAGAATTTTCAGTTCCACCCAGGTAGCGCATGTATTCCAATATACTCAGCTTCATCTCGGAAACACTGAAAATAATTAGGAATACACTTTCAGATGCACTTTCAGAAACTCACAGTAATTTTCCTCTTGAATATCTCTACTGTTCAACAGATATATTGTCCACAATCAAATCACATTCACAATGTAGGGTGAATGCACCAGTAAATGAACAAATCTCAACATATTTAGGATTATTAATTATCAGTTATCTCTCTCGTGTTCACTTCCATATTATATATGATCTGGAATAGATGCCGGTCAACTCGATACTTCAGTAGTTGAGTTTAGTCCGCATGAATGAACGCAGAGTGCTGTTCTTGTTTACCAAGTTGATGAATCATAGTCGTCACTGACAAAATACTAAGCATTACCAGGTAAGCAATATGACAGAATTAGGTGTTGAACATACTTCTCATGGAGTTGGTCATCACTACTTGATCAATTGATGGATTTCAATGGATTTTCTCACAAACATAACCTCAAAGCATCCCGTAATGATATTGAAATCGAATTATTTTACCGTTCATTTATTGGTGCATGTGCTGAGCCCAGTGAATGAACAAAACGTTCATTCACTGGGATCCTACGTGGTGTTGAATATCATAACAATTTGACCCTTAAATTCTCATCTATAAAGGCAGTTTCAATGGTTCCACTGTAAAATGTCGCCTAAGCTCACGAACCAGTAAATGAACAGTGTTGTTCATTCACTGAATCTCATGGGTGCATGAATGAACAATTTTTTTTGCCCGTATCTTCTTTTCATTTTCCCCTGATTAATTTGACAGGAATATGGGAGATGAAAAATCCAAGACTGACAATAAAAAGAAATATGTTAGATTTAGATATTCTGATGATTGTCTCCAGAAGGCCATGGAAGAAATAAGGAAAAAGGAAATTACCATCAATGCACCAGCAGGAAATATGGAATACCGAAAAGTACACTTTTCAATAAAACAACTGGCAAAGTTCCCATGATCCGTGAAATGGGACCTGATACAATTTTGACCTCACAAGAAGAAGCTACTCTAGAAACCTGGATCATATCCAAAGCTTTATTAGAATTTCCTATGCATCCTGAAGTTTCTTCCAGTAATAACATCCTGTTTTTTATCTGAATTTTTATTTTCTGTTGTTTTATTAGGGAAGTAAAACACCAGTCTATTGACATAACGTGTGTAATTTCCATCTAATTAATTCTGCCAGAAATCTTACGAAACATCACAATATGATGTATTGAATCATTGATTCAGAAGTAATTATAGGCTACTCCCAGTTTGATGATCAAACTACATAATTACAATCTCAGAACACCCACTCATTGTACAGACATCTGCATCTTCTAGAGGATCTCGAAACATTCATGCCATTATATACAAACACGTTTCGTTCGAGCCACATCCCTTTCCAGCCATATTCCGTTCAAGCCACATCTCGTTCAAGCCACATCTCGTATCAGGCACATTCCGTTGTGACCACAGTGGAACAAAATTTCGGGCAAAAAATGGAATAATTATTCATAAAAGAATATTTTTCTGGGGAAAAATTTTGGTCACCAATTTCTGGAGAAAAAATCTATAGAGAATATGCTCAAATGGATATTTCTCAAAATTAACCCAAAATTTCGAGGAAAAAATTTCAAAAATTTTTTTTGGAATTCGAAAGAAAATCTTGAAAACAATTTCTTGAACAGAAATGTTTGCTAAAACATTTCAAGAATTCTGAAAGGAAAAAATCATGACAATAAAACGACATAACTTCATCTAACCTAACCTATGCCTCTCTCTTGTATGGGGTTGTCTTATGGAAAAAAATAGGATGAGAAATTGAAAAGAAAATGTGTCAAAATGAGAAAAAATCTGGGAAGATAACGACTTGACTCAAACTAACTCTAGGGGAAAGGCGGGTAAGATGACGACCTTAAGAATCGAGGTCAGCTAACTACTAAATGAACAAATCTATCATCAGTATTTTTCATAGAGTACATACATATAGTAATCATTTTGGAACACAAGAAATTGAGCTGATCATAAAAAATATGAATAGTTTCATAATTATTATCATTTAATGACAAAATGTCAAATTCGTCAACTCACCATCACTAGCTGCTAAGATGACTCATATATCGCTACCTCAAAACTACAACTAGATAACTCGAAAATGGGCCGATTTTAGATAACTCTACCAGTCATTATGATTTCGTATAATACTTCCATGGCAATAACTAGATAACTCAATTCTGATGTAATCCTCCTGATATTCAAAGTGTCAAATATAGACATCTTTAGAATCATACATCAGATCATTTCAACAAGTAGGTATCTCGAGTTGTCTAATTGTTGCATTTCAATATTTCATTCAAGTAGTGAATAAGTTGAGATATCTAGTTGTGAAACCTGATTTGAACTGGTTATAACCCTTCTAGTTGTTTGTTTATATTCAAATCTAGTGGATTGTTTATCATTCTGTTCTGAATTCTTGGTAACAAGAAGTTAATTTATAATAATTCCTAACTATTATGAGTAGTAGAGCACGTTATATGGTTGAACGTTGTAGGAACAATGGTGAGTATCAATGAATTTTGTAATTATAACTGAGATAATCGAATTATTATATGCGTTCATTGGAAAAAAGTAGGGTTGAGTTCAGAGAATCGACTCTGTTCCAGAAACTATGCAGGGCGGTATTGAATATCTCGTTTCATTTTAGTTGAAGACCCAACGGCAGAGTTTTCTAGTTATTTGAAGAAATGTATGCCTAGTAAGAGTGGTCTGGAGGAAGTGTCCAGTACAAGTTCTTCAGCACTTCTGAGTAAGTATATGAGAATACCCAATACAATATTATTTAGCTCTGAAATTTCGGGTCACCACTGTATTTTTGATTACAGACAATGCCTGTAACACAGTTCAAATTTTCGAAGCTTTTTCTGAAACTCCAGGCCATAGCAAAGAATATCACTTGCTCACTCCACTAGTAGAAAGTCATAACAATATTATTCCTGAGGTTGAAGAATTGCCACTTGATCTACAATCACCATTTTCATCAGACCATTCTGAATATGTCCCGACGTATCGACATCTTCCGATAGCGATTCATTACCTTTGAGTCGTTTACGTCTTTTGATGCGAGAAAATAACTTAGAAGGTATGCAAACTTTTCCGAAAACTACTCCACAAGAAAACGTCTACTATCACCTACGAAATGGAAAAGGAATATAGCTAAAAAAAAAGAGCTCGAGGTGAACAATACGTTTCTTCCAGAAATAAAAATGTGCCGGCAGCCAAAATTAAACCCCCATGTCCTGATAGTTGTAGAAAAAAATGTTTTTCGAAGTTAAAGTATGAAGAAAGGCTACAGATATTCAAAGCATACTGGAATTTGGCAAACTATTCTCGACAACGTGACTTCATACAAAGTAATACGACCAAGAAAGAGACCCGCACGAAAACTGCAGGTGATGATTCTAAGAGAAGTGCGTCGATTACTTTTTTTTCTACCTATCAACGGTGACAAAATAACAGTTTGCAGAACTATGTTTATGAATACTTTGAGCATCAAAAAAGGAGTAGTTGACATACCTTTGAAAAAACGAACATTTGAGAACACCACTACTGTCGACAAAAGAGGAAAACATGTCAAAAAAGTTACATCAATCGATGTTATGGAAAATATGAGAAGACACATAGAGAGCTTTCCCTCTGTGCCATCCCATTATTGTAGATCGGGTACAAAACGTCAGTACCTTTGCTCAACCCTGAACATCACTCTTATGTATAAACTATATTGCAGCTGGTGCGATGACAAAAATGTAGAAAAGGCATCTGAAGCAATGTACAGAAAATGTTTCAACGAAAATTATAATTTGGGATTCCACAGGCCAAGGAAGGATCAATGTCGGTTATGTATGTATCTCCATAATGCTTCACCTGGCGAAAAGAAATCTTCGGAAGCTACTTATAATGCTCATTTACGAATGAAAGAGCTGGCTAGAGCAGAAGAAAAGAGCGATAAAGCTATTGCCGAAAACTCTAATGGAGAGCTCATTTGCGCGAATTTTGACCTGCAGCAAGTATTACTTGTTCCAATAGATCCAACGAACAATGCGCTCTTCTACAAACGCAGGCTTGCTACCTATAATTTCACAGTCTACAATGTTGTGAATAAACAAGGAGATTGTTTTATGTGGACTGAAACAGAAGGTAAGAGGGGCAGCTGTGAGATTGGAAGCTGCGTATACAAATTCCTCAAATTATTACCGATTTCCACGAAACAAGTAACATTCTATAATGATAGATGCGGTGGCCAAAATTTGAATAAATTCATGGCAGCAATGTGTTTGCTAGCCGTCCAAGAAATTGACAATATCACAAGAATTGATTTAAAATTTCTGGTAAGTGGTCATAGCGAGATGGAGTGTGACTCTATGCACGCTGCAATCAGTAGAGAATTCAAAAGAGTTGGCAAGGCGTCATGGCCAGAAGACTGGAAAAATATAGCTCGTAGTGCAAGGCGGATAGGAGATAGGCCTTATATTGTTCACGATCTCGAACTAGGCGATATTTTTGACTACAAAAAATTCGTCGAGCAGAACATGTCAATCAGAAAAACGGACGAGAATGGCAGACCAGTGAACTGGCAGAAAATGTGTTGGATGCGTTTCAACAAAGCTCAGCCATTTATTATGGAGTTCAAAGAAGCTTTCGATGGTGAATTCAAACTCCTCAACTTCAACAAGAAGACACGTCGTAGTTCTCACCCAGCAACTTCACTGCAACCTTTGTACAAAAACTCGATTCCTATTACAGAGCATAAGTATTCAGACTTGACCTCTTTATTTGGAATGAAACCTCCAGCACTGAGAGATGCTTATAAACCATTTTATTACAGTTTACCCCACAATAATAAAGTTTCAGATGTTCTATCCGATATTGAAGAAGAAGCAACTCAAGACTAAAATCCTAAATGTGATTCTTCTATGTGTTCTCTTGAAATTGTTTTCATGATTTTTTATTATTTGCCGTTTCATGGAAATGTGACCTCGCTTCGTTATAAAAGGATTTGTTTATTGAGCATACTTTGAGTTGTATGTATTTTCTTGAATAAAAATCTTTCTCGAAGCTGTCTACTATCAATATCATACATTTTTATGAGTCTTAAGACCATACTTGAATATGGGTATCTGTAACTCATCAAACTTGTTCAATGCAACAAGTAGAAAACGTGAAGAATGTTTTTTTCACATGTATAACATGAACCAAAAAATTTTTCTACATTTACATAAAAAGTCAACAAGGAGCATTGAATCAGAGAAAAAAATACGGAATTTGCACCTCATGAGTCTGAGTTTCCACAATCGTTATTGTCGACTGTAAATATTCAATTCGAATTACCTCAGAACTTTCAATTCATAGATGTCTATTTGTTGCATTGAGGTAGCGATATGTGGGTAAGATGACGATCATCGAATAATATTGTCATGGCTTGGCAATAAAGGAATATTTCTATTTCAGAAACGATTTATTCGAAAAACAGTAGAATGGTAACAGAAAAAATGATTCTCGAACATAAAATGATTGAAAAAGGTATATTGTCATTACTGACAAAAATCACAAATCCACTGTTTTGCTTTCGCTTCTTTGACATTGAATCCAGTGCATTCGGCATGGGCCCAATCTTCGCACTTGGCACACTGGAACCATAGCTCGTTGTTCTTTCCTGCATCGTCACAAATGATGCAGTTCCTTTCATCTTCGGAGATCGTATCCATCTCATCTTCAGTATCGATCATCTCAACTTCGCATGAGGATTCCGAAGATGAACCAAAATCTACTTTCCGCTTTATAGTTCATTGTTTTATTTTTTGTATTTTGTAAGTAGATGGTTGTTCTTCATTGAAATTATTAGGTCTAACATCTGGGTGATTTTCAATAGATTGCAAAACTGTCGTAGGATCCAATTCTTCATGTGTCTCTCCGGGTCTCTCTGTAGTTCTGGCTGCCATAAAATCCACTTCACAAAAAATATTCGGATCGAAAGGTTCGATTCCGCAAGCCTTGAAGCCATTTATAGCATTCGATATTGATGCAGCCTTCAAATATGCTTGTCCAAATAAATGAGCAATATCATGAAGCGTTATGGTCCTTCCTGGCTTACTCATTAGAAAATTTCCACAAATTACGCTATTGATGGACGTTTTTGATGGACCGAAGAAGGATACATCCAAAGGCTGTATTGTATGGCTTGTGTGTGCTGGAAATCCAAGTAAGGTGACGTTATTAACATCTAAAGTAACATGTGTTGCATGGTTATTCATCAGTAACAATATTGGATTATCTTTTGATGGTTTAACATATTGAATAAAATGATGGAGATATTTAACAAAATTTCCTGCCGTCATCCAACCTGTCTACGCCAATTGCACCTGGAGGAGCTCCGTTCATGTATGAAGGCTGCATTCTAACTCTTGGAGATATCAGGAGCGGAGGAATAAATGCTCCAACTGCAATGATGCAACACAAAGCTGTAACATTGGTTCTTCTTTCCGCAGATGAGATTTTAATCACCCTACGTTTTCCTCTGGGAGTTGAAATTCTTGGATTTTTAGTAGGGACTGTCGAAATACCAGTCTCATCACAATTATAGATCTGATTAGCAGTATAGTTATACTTGAGTCTGAGATCTTTGAGGGCATTGAAAAACTTGTCAATATTCTCGTTGTTGAATGCCATCAGTCGTGCAATAGAGGTTGAATCTATAATCAACGTCATGGAATTCTGTTAAGTTAAAAACGATTACACTGAATTGTTTTTTCGTTGATCCAAACGCCCTTTGATCTATTTCTACAATGTAATTTTTCAGCTACAATAACTGCTCATCTGTGAACGTGAAACGTCCAGCATTTTGTGGAAAATTCTGCAAAATATATATTACCTTCAGTAATTCATAACCAATATTGTGTGTGAAATTATGTTACCTCGTCACCATATTTTTTGACGAAACGCCTAAGAGTTGCTTCTGGAATGGAAAATCGTTTTGAAGCTGCATTAACACTCATTTCATCGTTTTGAATGGCTCTTATTGCCATTCAAATTTTATTTATTATTTAGTGCTGAATAAATAGCTCACTTTGCTTCTTACGAGCTGCAACGAAATCTTAGCATCGACAACCACCAAGTATAGCGCCCTAAATCTCGTTTTCAGCCTGAACACATGTTTCGCCTCTATTTGGTGTTCTTCTCTCAGCTCAGATACAATTTCTTCGGGTTCAGGCTGAAAGTCCAAGCCTTTAATCACAAATCAACTACTTTCAATCAACTTTAATCAACTACTTTCAGGTAATCAGTACGGATTCCGACAAAAATATCAACCCAAGATGCTATAAGAGAATTGACGACTAAAATCTATAATGCGATTGATAACAAAAAACCGACCATAGGGATATTCCTGGATCTAACAAAAGCGTTTGATGCAGTGGACCATGCCATTTTACTAGATAAACTAGAAGAAATTGGTATAAGGGGCACGGCGCACGATCTAATGAAATCATACATAACTAATAGATACCAGAGAACAAAAGTCAAAGGCGAAGTAAGTCATAAGCAACTTATATCATGCGGCGTACCCCAGGGGACGGTACTAGGACCGTTGTTATTTATAATCTATTTAAATAATCTTTTTTCTGTTACAACTTCAGCTCAACTACTCAGCTTCGCAGATGACACAGTGATACTATACGAAGACAAAACCTGGTCTGAATTGAAGCTGAAAATAGAAAATGATCTTCCAAATTTAATTGATTGGTTCGATAGTAGACTTTTGTCATTGAATTACAAGAAGACATTTTATCTTCCTTTTTGCAGTTTGGCTACTAATTTGCCAAGTTACCAGCACATAAACGTCAATAACAATTTAGAAATTTTATCAAAAGATAAAATAAAGTATTTAGGCATCATCTTGGACAATCATCTTCGATGGGATAAGCACATGAGCTACGTAGTTGGTAAAATGCGCTGCGTCCTATACAAATTTAGGCAAGTATTTAATATGATCAATTACTGCCACAAAAAAATCCTATACCACAGCTTACTAGAACCCCACATAACGTATGGAATCATAGGATGGGGAGGGGTATATAGGTCATATTTAAAACAAGTGGAAGTTGTTCAAAAGAGATTCTTAAAAATCTGGCTAGGAAAAAAATCGCGATTTCCTAGCGATCAGCTTTATAGTGAGGCAAATGTACTAGATCCCAGACAATTATACTTTTATAACATATTATCTACACAATTCCAACACCAGAGTGAACTCACAATGTATAACCACGGATATGAAACAAGACAACAAAACAGATATATACCACCCCACATGAATAAAAGAATTGGTCAAAACTGCTATACGTATTTATCTCCAAAGATTTTCAATATGATACCTGATACCGCAGCTAAACTTTCCTCGTTGAATTCATTCAAACAATGGACAAAAAAATACATTGGAACTATCCCTAGAACTAAAATTCATGAATTAATAGAGAAATAATTAACACACCTACAACCAAGTGGACTATATGAAGTTTTCTCAATTATACACACAAATACACAATAATTCTATATAGATCCAAAGGATCTTGCTTTGCACTCCCAGATCAAATACTCACTTGATGATAAATGCTATTTACAATAACCTGATTTATATTTACCATGTTTATTAACTTAATTCATTATATTTACCCTTTTTTGATATATATATATATATATATATATATATATATATATATACATTTTTTAATTATATTTATACCCACCTTGTAATATACCTATACTTGTTACATTTCCTCACACACAAGTTGGCCTTAGAACTTTTGTTCTGAGGATCAGCTTCGTGAGTATTACGTTTATTTATCGGATGTACATATCTTATTAGGTTTAAGTTGATATTATTGCTTGATTTATATCAAATTGTATCTATTCGATGAATAAACTATATTATTATTATTATTATAAATGCATGGGTTTTTTCCTCCGCAGTGGAATATGTATGAAATCTGATGTCTCCATCCATCATCCATTTTTCAACTTTTTTGTAGTCTTCCAAGCACTCAGTGTGTATCATTGTTGAGTTATTCTCGTATTTGAAGAAGAAGGGCTGCTTCGCGATGGCTTTGAGGCTCGACGACATCTCCTTCTTATTTGATATAACTCCCTGTATAACGATAGGAGGCGGTTTAGCCTGTTTGGCGTTCTTTTCTTTTTTATTTGGCGTTTTCTGTGTTTTCCACCTCCTATCTAGAGTTTTTGCGCGGAACTGGGCTTCTTCTTCGTCGTCAGAGATGTCGCCCGGCGGTGGTGGAGGAGTTAGGATGTTTATCTGTCGCCTCCTGCTGCCTATTGGTTAGTGGATCGTATCTATTGGCGATTAGTGTATTGACTAGTTCTGATCAATCCACTATCCAGCTCCTAGGTCCTAGGTGCCGTTTTCTCAGGGGCCACAAAACCATCCTTCTTCTCTTTTCGGTCCTGTTGGTGGCTTCTATAACTTCCATTGGGATTTCCACTGCGGAGGGGCTTTCGATGTTTATTGCACCTGTCTGGTATGCGGAGAGAAATGCACCCGGTTTGGCAGGTATAATATTCTCATTGTCTTCTTTTAACTGGCGGAGGTCTTGTATTTGCTCGTGAAAATATTCCAGCAGCCCTGTAGCGACTCCCTTCTGGTATCTGGGAGGACTGTTGGACGCCTTTTTAGGTGATTTCTCAATTGATTCTATGGATTTCCTTCTGATCGTGGATCCTACTCTATGTCTAGGTCCGGTGTTTTAGACGTACCGCCAACAAATTTTCCTTCTTTAAATTTCGTACCGATGTTTATGACCGATGTTGAGGTGTTAGTTGACGAACTCGTAGAGCCGCCGGATTCGCTATCGTTTTTCTCGAATTGGGACTTTAAGTTTTTCACCTTTCCCTGCCCCTGTTGACTAGGCGGGGTTTTTTTCTGGTGTGTTTGGAAGAGGCGTGGTCCTCGCTCTCTTCCTCCACTGTGTGTATGTCAAAGGATTGGAGAAGAAGAGATGGTTGGAAAAATTACTGATCAACAACAGTAACAATGTATACGACCTGATGGAAAATGGATGTCCGAAGTTGAATGATTTTAGAGAATTCATGAAATCATTTCATTGCAATAGACATTTGTTTAATGATATGTCATGTACTTTAGAGAATGTATATTTTTTATATTATTGGAATAAACTCAGAAAATGAGACGTGTTATTCATTATTTGTTCTGCACATGCGCAGAATAGAAGAAAAAACTATAAGTACACATCAACATTTCTTCTGTTCAGTTGTTATCCAACAAGCAAGCAGAATGTATCTAATTATTTCTACAATTCTCATAATCATGTCATGTTGAACCACCCACTACTACTACTACTACTACTACTACTACTACTACCATCACTCCTCAAATTCAAGTCGAAAATTAAACGTTCCCAGTCGAAGAAGAAGGATTTTTTTACCTTTATGAAATAGGTAATGATACTGATGCTAGTACACTTGGACAATATCCAGCTTTCTATTCTGATGAAAATATCAAAATTGGAGCCGCAATCGAACAGAATGCTAACGTTGTTGATTATATAATTGGACATGACCAGCAGAATTACTACCCCATAACACCGATGGAAAACCAACAAATGTATTGTGGGAGATATGGCTTGGAGAATTCGTTGTTGGAAAACAACGCAACATTGATAAAAATTGGAAATTATCAGTTCGATCTGGAGCAATTCGAAGGCCTCTTTGTGAAACACACTGAATTTTTCTTTACAAGTTTCTCTCTCTCCATCATTCCTCGAATAAAATATTGTCGAGGCTCGGCTCGGCTAGTCAGACTCTTCGCTGATTCCGGGCCGGGATCGGAACACACCAACGTCCATCATAGACACGTGGCAGGTGAATTTTGATTTAGGGGTTACAAAACGAGTCCGATGCAAACATTCAACAACTATCATTCAGTCTCACAATAACGATTGTGGCTCAATTCGTATAGTGTTTGCTTCATTCCGCGACAGGCAGACCAGCTGGCCAGACGTGCTGGCACCAGCCGACTAAACGAGTTTTTTCCGGATTTTTTCAGTCTGTGTTCAGTAAATACAGGCGTTCTCCAGTTTGTTATACATTCATCGTCCCTACTAGTGTTTAGTGGTTGTGTGTGCTGTGGTAGTCGCAACGGGGTGAGTTGTATTTTGATACTAAAAACAACTCTCGATACCACACACGCGCGATCTTTTCGCCGGCTCCGCGGAGCAGGCGTCCGCTTCGGTGCTCGAACTACAGAGGACTGAGCGAGCGCGCTCAGTGTTGCCAGAAGGAAAACACTGAATTGTACTGAATCCACTATGGAATTGTACTAAAACCACATAAAATGTACCAGACCGGTGATTTTGAATAAAATAGTGTTTTCAGCATACCTATTTTTCATTTCGTTAGTTGATAGTTGATCTGGCAGGGTCCATCAGAAATGACTAGGTACTTAGATAATATAATATATAAAAAATATCAACGAAAACAAAAACAAAACATAAAGAAATATCCTATCTATATCAGGTACATAGCCAAAAAGATCAAAAACATCCTTATTCATCCACCAAGTATTCTATAGTCACTTCAGAAGGAACTTCATTATCACATTTCTTATCATACACTATATTTCCAAAAAGGAGAACCCCTCTTCTGTGATATTTCTACTCAAAATACTATCATTTGGTTGAAAGTTGTAACACGTGCTAGCATTCTCGGAAAAAATAATATTTTGTATGTAATAAATTATTACACGTTCCAACCAGCAGTCTGTTTCGGGTTTTTGTTTTTATCAAGAATAATACACTCTGCTGTAGCCGAGGAGTGCGGTAACGCCAACACAAAAATTATCAACTGTTTCAAATTGGGAAATAGTAGTTCATCTGATATTGCACATTTTTTAGAAATTACATATACCCAGAATTCTTCTAAATCGTCAATATTTTTTAAATCTTCCAACTCTGGAATCATTCGCCATTCTAGATTGATTTCTTCTAAATCGACATCACTTTTTAGTGTGGGAAAATGATTAAGAATCTTAACCAACGATGGTATAGACCCTGACTTTCTTCGTACTTACTTACTTCGTACTCTACAGAGTTGCATACCTTAACATGATGAATAATGGGTTGGTTGAGTTTGAGATGTTCAAATCAAATACAATTAAAAAAACAATAAATTTTATTTATGTCTTCCAACCATTTCCTTCATTCCATCCATAGATGAATGAATCCATCCACTACATTATCATGAATAATGATTAAGTTGTAATAAATAATTGTAAGCAAAACAAATAATAACAAAATGACAATAGCGACAGTTGAAGTTTGATGTTGTCTGTTGTCTCACTTGCCTCTTTTTTATGGTCTATGGTGATCGATGATCTAAGGACTGATGGCCCTATAGAGTCATTGTAGGCCCTAGCAGCCCAGGCGAACTGATGAGTGATGATATCTTTCGTTCCTAGCCACTAGGTGGCCGCTAGCCTTGTACTTTAGAAGAATTTGCAGAAATGTTCATTGTACTAAATTAGAACTGAATGTACTGACCAAAACATGAAATTGTACCAGAATGGGGTGAAATGTACTTATGTACGTAAGGGTTCAAATTGTACTGAATCTATACAAAAGTACCAGCTCTGGCAACACTGAGATTTTGAGAAAGAGAATTCTATTGGATCACACTAGGATTCAAAGAACGTCGAAAACTCAAACCGAATGAAACACACATATCAGATGCTAATATTGATATATTACCAGTGAATTCTATATCCATAGAATGTAACCTGGTTACAAATTCCTATCGTAACAATATGCCTGGTCACATTCTGTACACGTTTGCACCGAACGTACCACCAGGTTATAAAATCATTGAAAAGCCCACTGAAGTCACCTATCAGCCAATCAACACAAACTACATTGCTGAAATTCACATCAAAATAGTGGATCAGGATGGCAATCTTGTCAGTTTCAATGGTGAACGCATAACAGTGAGATTATACCTGAAAGCAGTTCTATAAAGAAATGGTGTTTATATATAATACAACATTCGGATCTCCACCACAATCACCATCAGCAGTTGCAGCTCCAACAACATCAACTATAAATAGAAAAAAATCGAAACAATGTAGCAGTTCCAAAAGGCGCTTGACACAGTTAACATCTGAGAATAAAGATTTTCTTACCTTGTCTGGTTTCAAATTATTGGTGTAACACGAAGACGACGACAACGACCAACAACATAGGTGACTACCAAGAGACATCATAGGAAAAAAGAAGAGGAAAAAGAACGTCTGGTTGAGATTCAGATTGAATGTTCAAAGTGGTATCTACAAACTACTGTTTTGGTTGAACTGTAACTGTGGCTACTATACATCATCATCACCACAACCATCAACATGAGTTTTAATATTTTGAATATCGGTAAAAAAGTGTATGAAGATAGTTCGATTATAAGTTCTGAAGCACACATTCATGGACCTTATGCGAATACAACTTTCCATAAAGCGGATGAAATCAGACTGCCCATACAAATACAAGACATATTCGATGAAATCAGATACGAGTTGGGTGGAACTGTGATCAATCTAGTCAGAAATCCAGGGAATACTACAACCATGAAGAATTCCATATCGTACACACCAGGAGAACTGAGACGATTCCATAATGCTGGATGGCATCACGGATAAAAACCCAAAATAACTGATGCAGAAGGCAATTTTAGTGTTTGTATTCCTCTGAGAGAATGGAAAAGATCTACAAGTGGCTTTTCGGAGTTGGGAATTACACGAATATCCGACCCTTCCAAATACCATGAACCATACATGGACAATAAAGACTGTCAGTCAAATGGAGAAACCCATATATGTAATTGTAGGTTTTTAAACGGATAAGAGAAATAGTGTGACTGCAGATGATTCGGAATTTGATCATTGCAATCTGACTAATATAAAGTTATACTTGAATTCTGAGGTACTTCCGTATGATAGTTTGAATGTTAATTTCAATAAAGATGGGCCATCATCTATGAGATGTTTGTCAAGTTTCAGCAAACCTATTACTACAAGGATATTGCTGAACCTTGTTTGACTCCACAAGAATTTCTATCATTAGCTCCTATTTTTGTAATAGATGGCAGTCATCAAAATGAGACACCTAAAGGGGGCAGTGTTGACATCCGATTAGATTTGGAAACAAACAAAAATATTCCAAATAACACTGCTTGTTATGCATTGATTATACATGATAGATTAGTTCAATATAATCCACTTTCTAATATTGTTAGACTTTTGTAATTTATCAGGACAAAGAGAAAAGGTATATGCAGGTAGATTGAAGACAAAAAACGTGAAACAGCATTGTAAACCACTTTTATTGAATAAATGATTGTTGAAAATTTATATCAGTAGTCGACTCTTCTTTTCCCTCTTACCTCCTCCTCCTCCCCCTGCTCGAACTCCTGCAAGGTTGGTTGTTCCAAGTAGAGTTTTCGTTTCTTACTGCTGCTGCTGCTGCCACTGCTGCTCTCAATTGCCGTCATCTTCATACTCCTCTCGACATCCTCGATCACTTCATCCATGAGATTGAATCGATATTTCTTCACTACCTTCTCTAACAGAATTATTGACTAAGTGTATTAAATCAAAATTATTTCTACAAAGAGCCTTCAAAAGTTTTTACATTCAAATGAAGAAACAATCGCAATCATTTATGATTAGAACGAACACTATTTTTTATAGTATTTTCATCAAACCTCAGACCGGTGAAACTTCTATAAAACACTTCGCTACCAGAAGTAATATAATTGATGTCAACACTGATCTGAGAGAGTGGTTTCATAAGAATGTAGTAGACAAAATTTTGATTAAATTGGAGAAATTTCAAGAACGTGATTCCGGATGGGCATTATTGGAAATTCTGAACTTGAAAGTTAACGTGAACAGATATAGGCCAATAGATGTTGATGTATCAACCTATGTGGATTTTCCGCCGTTCATAAAGAATACAAGAAGTGTTATCAATATCGAAAATATTGATCAATATTGCTTTTTATGGTCTGTTGTTTGTCGTCTCTATCCGGCTAAGGATAATGTTAGTCTTGAATGTTCATATCCTCATTTCAGTAGAGTACTAAAATATGAAAATATAGGTTTCCCCATCGATTTGAGAGATGAATCCAAATTCGAGATATTGAATGAAATATCTATGAATGTTTCTATTGTTGTTGATGAGAAACATGAGATCTCACCACTACTCTTGAGTAAGCATACATTTTTTACCCATTTGAATTTATTAATGATATCTGGTAGAATCGATTTTCTGGACATCGATTCAGATGATGATGATGAACATTTCTACCATTTCGCATACATAAAAAATTTATCTCGGTTAGTTTCTCGATAAGTCGGTAATGTAAAGAATAAAAAATGGATATGTGATAGATGTTTGAATCATTTTCAGAGTGAATTTAATTTACAAAAACATTCGATTGATTACAGAAATTTAAATGACAGAAATTTCAAAAATAGAGAACCTGTGCCCTTTGTCATATATGCAGACATCGAATGTATACTGAAGGAATATGATCATAACAAAGGAAACACACATTTGTATCAAAAGCATGAACCATTCAGTGTTGCTTTTTATCTGAAATCAAATCATGAGGAAAGGATTGCATCGGTCAAGATTGTATGGATTGGTTTGTTGATCAACTAAAACGGATTGCATAAGAAATACATCAGTTATATAAACATATAGAGCTAATAAAAATGACTTTGGACGACCGAAATAATTTTATATCAACCAATACTTGTCACATTTGTAAGAAATCGATCATTTCTCCCAACGAAAAGATTAAAGACCATTGTCATATCACTGGCAGATATAGAGAAGCCACACATAATTATTGTAATAGATTATACCGAAAATCACATACCATATCTATCGTAATGCACGATTTATCAGGTTACGATGCACACTTCATAATTGAATCACTTTGTAAGAGAATAAAAGGAAATTTGAGTTCATTGCCTCTGAATAAAGAACGCTACATTTCATTCACAAAATATGTTTCAGGTTCAAATATTCAGTTGAGATTTCTGGATTCATTCAGATCTATGTCGAGTACCCACTGAACATGCAATGTTACAAAATATTGCAACAACAGCCTGCTCTCTTAATATTACAACATAATGTTGCATTAGTTTCCCAGCTATATTACAGTTCTAACATTAATTTTCATAATAATTTTCGATTGCAATGTTATAATAACCATAAAAAGTTATTATATTTGTATTATTACGATAACTATCAACAAATACTATCAATGTGAGTTACAAATCCAAGTATCGATCAAGTTGCAATTGCAATGTTACATAAATCAAGATTCATTTGAATTTATGTAATATTACGAAAGCTTACTAATAACAAACATACAGAAATTTTGAAACACAATACATATCCAGATTCCGATTGAAATATATATATATATATCACAAATGATCATAATGCCAAGGTCTCTCACGGTCCTGATCAAGTAAGTAAGTACTTATATGGGTGCTTTTCTCTCATCCAAGGTGCTTATATAGTAATTATGGTATGCAACCAATGTACCTATATATGCAACAAGATTTCAGGTTTCTAATCATTTCGTGAATCGTCGATCATTGTTCCGTTCAGAGATAAGTTAACCACTTTAACTCATCTCTGGTTCCGTTGGGCCCGTGCTGTAGTTTTCTTTTTGCCATACGCCATGCGCCTGAGAACATGCGCCATGCTTCAGCCATGCTGTTCATTTCACTTTGTTGTTTGTTGTGTCCACAGTGCATTTTATGTCCGTATAACGATGTAGAAACACTGGCGCAGTCACTGATGGTGTTTTGTTTCGTCAAAAACGCTAACGGCATTTTCCGCTATAATGGCCTAATAGTTATCAAACTCTCCAGAAGATGGCGACACTATTGCAGATTTCTGTAAAAGAAGCCCAGAAATAGCTAGAAAAATAATTAACCTTAGTTTTTCTCAACTGTAGATGACTGTCCAGACTGTCAGGAAATTTCTACTTACGAGTGCGGTTTTGTTGATATTTCCCATTTCATTTCGATTTTTGGTATTCAATCCAGTATTCAGGTGTGTTTTGAAGGATTATTAGTGTCAGTGTTCTTTGTTAATTTACTTTTTATTTCCTCTTGAGTTCAGTGTTCCTTAATTTGTTGAGTTTATTTGTGTTGATTTGTTCTTTCCGATGACGGAAAAACGAAAAACTCGTTGCTGTGTCGTTTGTGGCGGTGAAAGCGATGCATTTACGCATTTATATTCTGTTCCAGAGGTGAGTAATGAATACTGAAGAGAAGCCATTTCTCAAAGTGTAAGGTATAGTGGATTCAGTAATACTATATACCAAGAAACCTATAGAAAAAGGTACTACAAGTAGTTTGTACTTATACTACAGTTGAATGGGTCTAGAGATACCTACTTACTTCCATATCTTTTTCATGTATTGAAAATGTAGTCCATCAATTCAGTGAATTTTCATTTTCATTCTCTACAAATGAACTCCACTTTTGAGTTCAATACTATTCCATGATTTCTAACCATTTAAGTTATGACTATAGAGTACTAGAGCAGAAGGAATGTATAAAACCTTGTATTGAAATATTTCAACTAAAATTCGATTCAAATCTAGTGGATGATGATTTCCTCGATTATTTCAGTGACCATATACACAAAAACATTATCATGACATTTTGAAGGACTCATCATGAATATACCATTGGAAATAGTTTTGCTCTGACATTATACAAATAAGAGCAAGGAATGTGTTACAAATAATATACCTAGTTATGGTTTGAAAATTCCTGAACAAATTTGGGAATGAGATGCATAGATGCAATGTTTTTATGACTAATCAGAAATCAATGTTTTTCAGGATGATCATAGGCTTCTAGAATGGGTCATTGCATGTGGAGAGCTTTTGCCCCCAAAATCATATGTCTGCTCCAGACATTTTTCTGCCAGTGGGAGAAAATTGAAGAAAGAAGATGTACCATCAGTATGGCAAGTAACTCATTATGTTGTTTTTGTTGCTTCAATTTACATTGTCATTCATTATATTTTATAATTGGTTTTTATCGTCCTACTGAAAATCTAATGTTAAATGTTGTGAGTAAGTGGGGTCAACACTCTCACTATGTTGGTTGTTGTCATCAAATTTTCAATTTTTCAAAATAAATCTCTATATGAATTCGTTTGTAGCCACCATCAACATATTTTGTATTGATATAGCACCTATCATAATTTGCAAAATGATAATATTTCAACTTCAATAGTATCAATAATTGCAATATATATGTATTCAAGAATAAGTAAATTTATCAAGATTAAGTGAATATTTTGTAATATTATTATATTGTTATCTTTCTAGATTTGTGAACTGTATATTAGGTTTCCTATTTCAAATAAAGATCTATCTATTTAATTCATCAATCAAAAATACTACAACAGAATAGTTCATATTAGGAATTGTGTATAATCAATGGATAATTTTTTACAGTTTGTCGAGGAGTTTGTTCTGTCTTTGAAAGTCATCCCATTTTTTATCAAATATCAAAAACTTTTCAGGATCATCAATTCAAATAAAAGTCTAGTTATTGATTTTTAATATTTATTTATTTTCCAGTCCCAGTGGTGTTCCAATTCCAATAGATCCTACTCAAGATTACATCCCAACTGAGGAATCCTCTGATATCTCCTCCCCTGAGCCTCAACCTGTCCCTATCCAACCCATTGACATACCAAATCATGAAGGAAGTGGAAGTTTATATGAAATTTTATCAACTGTTGGAAGCTTGATTAATTTGCCCATTACTTGGGGAGTACATGAATTAGCAGGAAATATTATTTTGCTGAAAATAAATATCCTGCAGAATGATATGTTGGCAATTGAACGTTCAATAACAATCAGAGAAAATTTAGTATTAGCACAAGTTAAAAATAAATCATTAGAGTTGACCAACATCATCAAAACAACAGTTGATTTGGATAACTACATGCATTATTTTGACACAGCAAAGATATGTGAGGGTTGTAGTAAATCTTGTTCTGTTTTTTTATCTGGAAACTCAGCCTTCTGTAATGCATGTAGAAGTTACAAATCCTTCCACATAAAAAAGAACCAGAAGGCTGAAAAGAGTGTTCTTGTAAAAAATAACAAAAAGAGGCGCCTTCAGTATATGAGTTCAAAGCATAATCACCTGAAGAACATAATAAATAATTTGAAGAGCCAGAAAATTGATCAAGTCAAGATTGACCATTTCCTGGAAGATCTACCCGAGATTCAACAGGAAATGATGAAGGCTTGCTGTAAATCTGCTCGAACAAAAAAAAATGGTACAAGATATACACTAGAGTGGGTTTACTCCTGCATTCTGATGAAAATCAAGAGACCAAAATTATATCATCACATGAGGGAAAATAATTTGTTGTGTTTGCCATCGTCAAGTACTTTGTCCAGGTGAGCTACATGAAACATGATTCACAGAAAATATGACATTACAATTGACAATTTCAGACAGTCTTGTACAAAAACTATATGCACTGAGCAAAATTCTTAATTCAAAATAAAATTCTAAACATTCTCGAAAAATATTACAAGAAAACACGATGTGGAGATGAAACTAATCAAATCATAATTATTCTAATAAAGACAAAAACATGCAACAATGTACTTCTATGAAATGAAAACAATATAATTCACAAAATGACAACAATATAATACACAGAAAATCAACAAACAACAATATATACAAAAACTAAATGAAACTACTTACTATGAATTAAAAATCAAATTTGGTTTAGTTCCATTTTCGAAATCAATACTAAAACTAAATACTATGTTTATAAGTTCAAACATATATTACATTTATAGAATCTAAATAAACAAACAATGCCTAATCACGAATTGAAGATATAATCAACCTATATTAAAACATGTACTTGCATAACAGCTTTTATAATATAATCATGTCACGATTTATTCATCGTTATTTTTTTTTTTTTTTTATCTGTGGACAACACGAAAGGGAAACCTATGATGTTCGAGGAACATCGTGTTAGCCAGCGGTGGAATTTTGGGAAAGAAGGAAGGTGTTGGAATTTTTCTTGAATGTTTGGAGGTTGTAAGCATCAGGAAAGACTCCACTAGGCAAAGAATTCCACAACTTCGCCGTTCTATTGATGAATGATGCTTGGTATAGCGATGTTCGACAGGTCTCGAGCCTGACAGTGTAGGGGTGACCAGCTTGAGCTCGTCTGGTCTGTCTACTAGGAATCGCGCGTGGTGGCATAATAGATGATATTTCCGTTGAGCACCGACCGTGAAAGTACCTATAAAAAAGGCAGAGATCGCCGACCTTTCTACGATGATCTAGAGAGGTCAATGATTTGGTGAGTGTTGTATCATCGACTAGGCGAATAGCTCTCTTCTGAATTGAATCTAAGAGCTTAAGCGTATGTTTGGGGGCTGAGCTCCAAACATGTGAGCAGTACTCCAGGACAGGTCGAATTTGTGCTTTGTAGATCATAAGCAGTTGCTGGGATGTGAAGTATCTCTTCGCACGGAAAAGAAAACCGAGTTTTTGTGAAGCAGTCTTCGCAATGGACCTCACATGATCGTCCCATGAGAGAGCACTGTTGGTGGTGACACCCAGCAAGGATATTGACGACCTCATAGGAACAGTGGTACCCGACATCATCAAATTGGGCATTGTGTGATCAGCCTTCTTGGTGAACATACAAGCTTGAGTTTTAGTTGCATTGAACTGTACTAGATTCTCAGATCCCCATTTCAGAATTCTTGTCAGATCCTCATTTAAAGCATCAACCTGTCTTCGCCTTGCACCTCTGGCCTCATTGGATGATATAGGGGCTCTAGAGGAAAAGGCGGAATGAAGTGTACTATCATCCGCAAAGCTATGAACTGGGCTGGAGGTCACATTCAACAAATCATTGATGTGGAGCAAAAACAAAGTTGGTGCCAAGACAGAGCCTTGTGGAACACCAGCATTGATCGTCATTGTATCAGACGAGACCCCGTCTACCACCACGTAGAGTGATCTATCTGCAAGAAAACTCGATAGTAAAAGACACAGTTGGGGCGGCAAACCATATGACGGAAGTTTCGCTAGGAGGCCTTGGTGCCAAACTCGGTCAAATGCTTTGGAGATATCCAAGGCTACAGCCAGAGACTCCCCATGTTTCTCTATTGACACCTGCCACTTATGTGTCACATAGGCAAGCAGATCTCCAGTTGACCTCTGGTGACGAAAGCCATATTGCCGGTCGTTCACGATTCTTGAGCTCTCTAGATATCGGATGAGCTCGATGTTGATTGCTTTTTCCATTACTTTAGAGATCACAGATAGTAGTGCAATCGGTCTATAGTTGTTAGGGAGTGTTTTCTTGCCCTTCTTTGGAATCGGTTGGACCCTAGCTTTTTTCCAGTTAGAAGGAAATACGCCGAGTTTGTACGAAAGGGTGAACAACCTGCAAAGAACTGGTGTTAGTTCCGGGGCACATTTCTTGAGAACAATAGGCGGTATTCCGTCATGCCCCATAGCCTTCTTGACGTTGAGGCTAAGCAGAATGTGTCTGATGGTGCGTTGCCGGAAGACAATTTCTGGCATACGGTTATCGATGGTAGCGACTTTCGGAAGTTCCTGGCCTCGTGGATCCAAGGTAGAATTGTCTGCAAACATTTTGGCGAAGGTGTTGGCTTTTTCATGAGGTGTTATAGCCAATGTATTATCATCCTTTGTGAGGGGAGGAAATGAGCTAGAAGTGAAATTTCTCCCGATTGCCTTGGCAAACGTCCAAAATGAACGGGAACCATTTGGACACTCTATGAGCTTCGATCTTATTTTCGTGTTGTATGCCTCTTTAGATTCATCTATCGTTCGATTGCATGTATTCCTAGCTTCAACATATTCAGCTCTAGTTTGAGGGCTTGGGTTTCTGCGCCAACGACGGTATGCTGCTTGCTTCAGTGCGACAACCCTAGAACAGGTTCTATTGAACCATGGTTCACCAGTGGTTCGTGATTTGGTGCTATGTGGTATGTAAGTTTCCATTCCCAGCATGATGATTTCCGAGATCTCTTCAGCACATTGCGTAGGATCTCCCGATTCAAAACACATTCTCCTCCAAGGAAACTCAGAAAAAAACATGCGAAGGCCATCCCAGTCGGCTGAATTGTAATGCCAAACAGTGCGTTTGGGTGTTGGACTGGTTCGCGGAGTGATGTAAGGACATATCGTGGAGATGAGTGTGTGGTCTGAGTTTCCTAGTGGTGCACGGACTTTCACTTCATACGGTTCCGGATTGTTAGTGAGGAACAGGTCGAGCGTATTGGCATAATGATTGCTGATGTCAGGGATCCGAGTGGGTTCGTTTATCAGTTGCTCTAGACCATAGGTGATAGCGAAAGCCTCAGCCAGACGTCCTGAGTCGTCTGTTTTGTTCGAGAATTTGAGCCAGGTGGAGTTGTGGACATTGAAATCCCCCATGATGATGATTTCAGCTGCTGGGTGATTCTGTTGGATGAAATCAAGTTTCAGAGAAAGGAATTCGAAGAGGTCACCAGGAGTTGGTTCGTTTGGTGATAGATAAAGGCAGCAGATGAACTTTGTCTGTTTGTGGTTATCGATCTTGAGCCACATTACATCGAATTCTTTCGGTTCCAGTTCCTCCTCACGATGGCATGAGAGATCATTTCTGGAAAAGAGACATAAACCTCCTCTGAATCTGAAACGGGTATGCAGCTCATATCCAGGGCAGAGCATATAGGTCGTATTAGTTGATGAGTTGACCTGCGTCTCAGTTAAAGCCAGTATATCTGGTTTCTCAGCCTGTAGATGGTAATGAACATCGTTCATATTTTTGTTCAGACCTCGGATGTTACAAAGGTCTATTTTTAAATTCAGATGTTTCGATGGTGAACCCCCTCGAGCACCTCTCGCCCGGAAATCCGAATGGAGAGGTATTTTACTTCCGGAGTGTTTTACCCTAGGAGAATTCATCATCTAGATTTTTCTTCAGCTGAAATGGGCGGTTTGGGTTGGGAATAAGGAGATAGGGTATGGGGATATGACCGGAAGCATCGACCAAATACTGAAACATGGGAGTTACCCACTTCACAGCACCTCTGTCGATGTGGTGGTGTCGCACCGGGCGATGATGAGAACCATCATCTTCCACCTATGGGTATCCATTTAGTCGCCTCTTACGACAGGCAGGATTTACCATGGGGAAATTCTTGATCCGTCCCCATTAGGAGCAAGATGCAACATAACTCCTGCAAGGATTTTTGTTCACAGTCTAATCATCTCTTGAAAATGTTTCTATGCAGGTATATACGAAATATTGATGGAGGCTTTGGATTCAAAAAAGAAATATTCGAATTGATTAAAGAAAAATCAAAACACCTCAAAGAATGGCAGAGATACGGGTGTTTACTAATTGATGAATGTAAAATAACACCTACAAAAAAATTTGATAAGAACACAATGGACTTTGTTGGATTTGTCGATTTGGGGAATTATACTCCAGAGAAGTTAGATGACGCCATTGGGGACCATGCTCTGGTCATTATGTTCCAACCATTTGCGGGACATAATTTACAGGCACTATCATGTTTCCTCTCTAAAGGAAACATAATTGGCGAAATTCAAGCCAAAATAATTTTAGAATGCGTCATTTTGTGCGAGAATGCTGGCCTCCTCATTGATGTTGTAACCAGTGATGGTGCAACCTGGAACAGAACCATGTGGAAGTACTTGAGGATCCAGAATTCCTTGGAACCATGGTGTGAGCACCCAATGGACAGCAACAGGAGGCTTCGCATGTGTTCAGATTTCCCACTCCTTATTAAATGTGTGAGAAACAATTTAGTGAAGAAAAGGAGTTTTCAAGTAAAAATATCAATTTGAGAGGAAATTGCTATGAAATTTCTATATTTTAGATACCTGAAGGGTTAGTTTGTCATTCCCATTTTGATCGATTGGTGGATTATGAATCCTCTAAACAATTCAAAATTGCTTCCAAATTAACACCTAGTCACGTTCATCCTAACTGTAGTGAAAAAATGTGCACTAGACTTGCATTTCAGGTGAGTAGTAGAGTTTCAGTGGGCTGAAAACCAGTAAGGAAGAAATCATAAGAAGAGGAAGGTGTAACTTAGTCTTACTTCACCAGAAAAAATAACTTCCTATGTCCAAGACATGAAAAAACATAGGACATGTTTTGAAGGATCCAATCCTTCATCATCAGCATAAGAAGAGATTATTCAAAAGTGGTGGAAAATTACATGAAAAAATAAATCAAACAAAAAACATACAACTAGAACTAGAACATTATTAATCATCAATAATGCTGAATGATTGATCCTTCAAAACATGTCCCAAGTTTTTTCATTTCTTTGGCATTGAAGTTATTTCTTTTGGTGAAATGAGACTGCAAGGTATACCTTCCTCTACTTATCAAACCAACTTCAGTAAATTAGGACTATGGACATGAATGTGCAACTAATGCATAATCTCTCTTGGTGTCTGATACCTATTGCTAACGAAAATTCAAGATTTCAAAAATGAAAATATCTGTATTGATAAATTGCAGCGAAGAATTCTAGCGGCTACTGGATAGAAGTGTGAAGATTCATATCAAGCATTTTTTTTAGTTATTCAGCAAAACAACAGCACTGGCGTTAAAAGCATACCAAGATAAAATAAGTTCATTCCAGAATGTTGATGCAACTGTGTCATTTTGCGAAAGAATGAATAAAGTTATCGACATAATGAATTCTTCATCAAATTTCTCAGGGCTGAGATATGATTCTGAAGAATACAAGGTAGGTATATTTCACAACTATATTAGTGGCAGAGAATTGTAAGTTTTGTGGGAAAATATGGCAGAACCAGCATTGAGCTTGCCTATGAGAACTGCAAAGATTCAAGCTACAGATATTCATTCCATTTCTGCCTGTCAATCAATGAGGGACAATTATGAAATTTTATTTTAATTTTAAGAAATCAATGTCCAATCAATTTCAATACTGCATATCTGAAGCATTTCCAGATGTTCCTGAGATGTTGGCATACATTTTCGAAACCTCATACTCTCCTATTCCTATACATATGGACTAGTGAAATATCAAGTTTGAGTTATTCAAGAACTATGTACATTATATAATCTTTTTTTGCTATATGGTTATTTACTAGTTATACTTTGAGCAGTTGATATCTCATGAAACCTCATGCATAAACAGAAAATCATGAGCCAACATATGATGTAAATATACGTTCATTCATTATGGAATTCATGATATTGATCAATCATTGCATATTGTCGAAATATTTTGGATTAAAATTTCGAAATGTTTCCTTGAATTCCAAGGAATTGGGAGAAATAAATTGCGAGTCTAGTAATACACATGTTCCAGATAACACATTAATGAGTATGTTCAAGTACCCATTGTCTGTACGTTGAATTCAACTGCTGAAAAAGTTAAGGTCATTAGGTTCATAAAAAAATGCCCAAAAATGGACACTTATGGCCATTCAATTATGCCATCAATAGTTATCAATTGAATTGAATTGATAGGAACTTGAAGACTCCTTAAGTTACCTAGATCTGTGGGAGCAATGTTCTCCTCCAGAACTATTTCTGTCCAAGTCCACATTTGAGGGTTTGAAGGCCACGATTTCTTGTACTCTGGATTTGGTCAAATACCTTGACAATCTTGGATTCCACTACCTGATGACAACAAGAATAAACCAAGACCATTTCGAAGTATTCTGATACTCTTGGCTATAATGATATTTTATTTCACAACATTCAATATTTCTTCCAGCATTTTTTTGGTATGATGAGGTCAGCAGGTGGAAATAATTCTCATCCAGAGTCCCTACAAGTCGGACAAATATTCAGACTGATGTCCCTATACTCTTTGATAAAACCACCAAGGGGCAGTAATATTAGTGGTGGAGAAATGATGAAATCGCTTATCCATGTAGGAGACCTGAAACAAAAAAAGAGAAAATTCATTTTTGACATTCAAATCAATGAAGAAATTTGTGAAATTGAGGAAGAGTTCTCATAAGTTGATGAAGCCTTTGCATATTTCTGTGGCTATGTTGCAAAATCTTTGAGAAGTAGTAACAAGTGTAGTAACTGCATACACACTATAATTGGGAAGGGAGATGAGAGATTTAATGAACTAATAAAACAAAAAAGCAGAGGATTCCTAACTTATCCCTCTAATATTTTGATAACATTTCTACAAGAAGTAGAAATATTAATAACAGAAGTTTTTGAACAACCTCTCAAAAAAAATTGCCTATGGGTGATTATACCAAAATTATCAAATTTAACCCCCAAAAAAAATCTAGGTTGTCAGGAACACAAAATAGAATTTATGAAAAATATAGTTCAGAAGTATGTAGTTTCAAGGCTCAGCATATGCTGTGCTAAGGAACAAAAGGAAAGGAAAGCTTCAAATAGATCTAGCTATTATGCAAAAATGGCCAAATTGCAGTAATCTGTAATATTTCCATTTTTTTTAGTTTCATCTCTCAAATATTATATCTCCCATGATTTTCCTCTCCTACTATCAGCAACGATTTGTTGCACACGACCACCAACCCAGTTAGTTTCGCTGAAGATACCACTCTCATAACTTCAATCTTATCCGATGCATCAATAGCAGTGACCAACTAGACCCTCCGATTGAAACAGATCCGATCGATAAATGAAGATTTCGAGAAAAATCAAGAATGGGCCAATAGAAACCTTTTCGTATTCAATGATGAATTCGCTGAGATTCTCTAGGAACAACTTTTGCCCACTGAAATCAACTGGCTCAAGTATCACACCCTTCGATCATGTGTTTCACTGATTTGTTTACATGCCTCATGTCGACAGAGCAAACCAATGATAGAAAGAATTAACATCATTTTTATATCATGTTTGATTCTCCGGATTGGTGTGAAATGTCGATCGAAATTGATGAAAAGGTCAGAAATACATTCTAGACAAAGATATCTTGGCTGACAACAAAGTTGATGTTTATTCATCATTCTATATTTTTGGTTATTTGAAGATCACAGCCTTACTCAATCAAGATTATAATACTCAAAACATAATTTTACAAGGAATGTGTCTATGACCTTGTCACTTTGGTTAACTATGAATATCGTCTCATAGAATTACAATTTAGAAGGAAGGATTCACCATTACATAATATATCCTTCAGTGCTCGCAGTGCATCTGTGGCTGTAGTTCATTTATTGAAGACTGATATTTATAATGAATTAATTATTATGTGGAATACTTCCATATTTCCTAATTGATTGAAAAAACTTGAATTTGATGTTAATAACTATACAAATATTAATTTTTTACTTAAGGACACTAGTGCATACAGGTAGTGAATAAATTTGACACTCACCCAGTTACAATGGTTTCATCACTTGAACAAAGTGTTGATGGAATTTCATGGCATTCATATTGCACCAGAAGGCTATAATGACATTTCTTCTGGAATATTTCAGGGAGAACTGGAATCCCAAAGATCCTGTAAAGTTGATGAAGAATTGATATGTTTACTGAACAGCTGAATAATAAATTATATAATAATGCAAACTTGATATTTTTTTCTCATGAAAATCAGTCAAATCATGCATCAGCTCACCCAATTGAAGAAAAAAATCATATTTCAGTATAAAATTGAATCTTGTATGTACCATGAGCGATATTAGATGATAATGTCTATCGTGTAACATCCATCCCTTGGGCCAGATGCCCTCTGGTAGGATCAGTCACCTTCCTGGCGTTATGATCCCTTTAACGCATTTGGTACATGAACATCTATGAAAACATTACCATGGCTCTGGTTTATTGAAAACTTTGCTTATAAGTAAGTGGTACATCAATGTGAAAAGGCTGATATTCATAATGAATTATTTCTTTTGTGGCTTACTTCCATATTTCTTAATTGATTTGAAAAACTTAAATTTGACATTAATACCTATAAGAATATTTTTTTCACAGTGGGGCACTAGTGTGAATAGGTTGTGAATGAATTTATGAAACTTACCCAGATACAACAGTTTCATCACTTGCACAAAGTGTTGATGGAATTTCATGGCATACAAACTGCACCAAGAAGGCCACAATGACAATTCTTCTGGAATATTTCAGGGACAATTGAAATCCCAAAGATCCTGTGAAGTTGATAAAGAATTGACATGTTTGCTGAATAGCTAGCTATAATCATACACTAATAACATTTTTTTTTGTTTCTCTAAATCTCATCACCAAAAAAACAATGTATTCACCACAATCTATTGAAATAGGGCAGGAAGACTCTGATCTATTGTTGACAACTGAATATCAGTTTGCATAAGTAGGTAGGTACATTTCAAATTTGATACAGGTTTAGACCTTAATCAACAACTGAACATGAGAATCACAGTAGCACTGCTATGAAAGCATGATGGTGAATTCATGCACGACGTAACTTAGTAATAACTTAAGATTGCCCTAACAATTCGTGATAGGTGTTCATGCATAAAGTTGAAAGTTGGTCAACTTAAGAATTTCTTAAGTCACACTAAAGTTCCTAAGTTTCGTGCATGAACGTGTTCATCTGAAGAGCCAATTTCATCTTCTTAAGTTTCTGGTTAAGTTAAGTTAGTACTAATAAGTTACGTCGTGCATGAATTCACCATGAAAAAAAAATGAGGCTTCTATATGTAACCATTTCTATTCAACATATTTATGGAATGTCTTTCTATCTGAATGATTTGAAGGTACTTACCGTTTTACAAGTGTAAAGTGCTGGGTTTTAGACCATGGGTAGAACAGAATGATCCCTTTTTCTTGTTTTTTCCAACGAAACAGCGCTGATCACAGATGAGCACGTCCAGTTAAAGACACAAATCGATTCGATTCCAAAATACGTTTCATATATTATATGATTGGACAACTTCACAATTCTCAATAAATAATTCTTGAACATGAAAAACATTGCCTTTTTCCACCTCATCGCGAGCCACAAATGCAGAACCGTTAGAAATAATAACATAACCTCTAATATGAAAAATAAAATTCAAAACTTTAATTTTGTCAGATTCCGTCCAATTCGTGTCGCCATCTGACGGTTCATATACGAGTGATTTTCCGCTATAACGAATAAAATGCCGTTATCAAGTTGGCTGCACGTTAGAGTTTTGGTTGAAGAAATTAGATAGGCAAATATACAAAGTCGCTGCACCAGTGTTTTCTACATCGTTGTCCGTATATAAATAATCTGTGATTTTATGTGAATGTGAAATCGATTCCGGTGAATTGTAGTTTTTTAATACATACTGATATGGAGAATAATAAGAACACTAAGGTGAGGTGAAGATTCGTTTTTTTAGGTTAGGTTTATTTTTATTCCTTCTTCCGGTGGGTTGATTCCAGAGGGTTCATGCAGGAATCAAGTCTGCATTTATGCATTGATCATCGATTGCACATAGTATGCTAACAGCGGCATGTACTTTTGGATTAGAATTTCTTCATGAATCCATGTCAGTAAACATTCCGGAATGAATATTTATTTCACTTATTCCATGCACTGGCCGATATAATATTCATTCAATATAGGTGAAATGAGTAGTTTGAGAACATAAAAAGTTATATCGCATTGATACACATTTATAGCCTATATATATATATTATATGTCAAAAATTAATGAATCCTGTTTTGTAACAACATGACATGTATTGTAGGTACTTATTATTTAGTTAAAATATCAACAGGTATATGCGTTTTTAGATCCAAAAGCATCGTAAAAAATTCTCTAATATGTCCAAAAAATAGTTACGTGATGTGGTAAGACAAAACACCAAGAAAGAATTAGCGAAATTGAATATTGAGGCCATTCGGAATACTTCGGAGAATACTAATGCCCTGACATTGTTCAAGACGAAAATGAGCATCAACTCACTTCCAACCGAGATTTCACCCCAGGAATCTTGCCAGAAACCCATCAAGTTATTTTTCCCTCTTCTTCCTTGTCCAAAGATAAAACTGTTTCATTTGAAAATGCAATGTTCAATTTAGCAGAAACTTCAAAAAAAGATGAAAAATCTAATACATTGGCTAATGATTTGACAAATTGGGCAATTAATGGATGCATTTCACATACAAATTTCAATAAACTGCTTGTTATCCTAAAACACCACTCTTCATCCAGTGAATATGAAAAACTTCCATCTGATTGTCGCACTTTGCTTAGAACTGAAAAGTCTGGTATAATTAAAAAAACAGAGAATGGAAAATATTATCATTTTGGTATTCTTGCAGGATTGATTATATTTTACACAAAAATAGGATTGAATTTCCTGAGGAACACAATGGTATAATCAAAATAGATGTTAATATTGATGGCTTACCACTAACAAAAAGTTCAAAATCACAATTTTGGCTCATTTTAGGATCTATAAATGATTTAGAGTGTGACGGTCCCTTTGTAATAGGAGTTTTTCATGGGTACTCAAAACCTACCAGTGCCTTAGAGCTGTTGAGTGATTTCATTGATGAATATTCAAAATCAAAAATTGAAAAATTCTCTTATGATAATGAAAGCTATGAAATGAAAATTGATAAATTCATTGTTGACATTCCAGCAAAAACGTTCATTTTATGTGTTAAGGGGCATCAATCGAAGAATGTCCTATCCTGATTTGAATAGTAACTTGAGAAATGATACAGATTTCAGAAATAATGTCTATGATGATTATCATGATTCCGAAACTCCTTAAAATTAGATATTGATGTAGTGTGTCTTGGGGAAATGAAAAAACTATTAACATTTTGGCTGTTTCGTCCCAATTGTTTGTGTTCAGTACAATAAGTGTAATAATAACGATAATTTTCTTTATTCTGATATATGTAGTCTTAATTGTTGAAATGAATATAAATATTGAGTTTTATGGGTTGCCTATAGTGTAGCATCAATAATGCGCGTATTCAAAATAATTGTAAAGCGCGTGTCTGAGAAGGTTGGTGGGGTAGTACGGTAGTATCTATGAGAGGAAGAGTTCGAAAAGGACAACAATTGATTCCGGTTCGTCGTGCATTTCGAATAACCATTTTCGTCAGCGTGTTAAATATCCCATCATTCGTCGTGTTTCGATAAAATCTAACTCAGCATACAGTGACTTTGTCCGAGAAGAGGAGTTGCAGGGTAGGCCTACCACATCCACGTCTGACCCGAACATCCAGGGCCAACATATACAGTCCACTCCGGTGAGTCTACTATAAGCATCAACCTTCCCTCGTATCTCGAGCTTTAGTTCGTGCGTTACGCAACAATGGCTCTAAGATGCAGTTTGGATAATTTGAGAAAATGTATTAGTATTAACGACTCTTCAAGACTTCCAAGGTCATTAGATGAAGTAGAAAGATGGAAGGCTACCTACTGAATTAAGACAATTCTTGTTATACTCTGGGCCAATAGTATTGAAAAATAGGTTGAAACAATCGATGTATATAAATTTCCTATCTTTGCATTGTGCAATACGAATTTTAGCTACACCACATCTTTGTATTGAATATAACTCATATGCCAAACAATTATTGAAATATTTTATTGATAAGTTTTCGACCATCTATGGAGGCGAATTCATATCCCACAATGTACATAATTTAATCCATTTGAATGAAGATGTACTTAATTATGGAGCATTGGATAATTTTGCAGCATTCGAATTTGAAAATTTCATGTTTAATATCAAAAAGATGTTGAAAACATCGAATAATCCATTAGAACAATTTGTTAACAGAATTAATGAAAGAAGGCAGTATATGTGGGAGATGAATACTCAACAGAAGGAATGTATTGTACAAAATGATATTCGTGTTCAAAATGAACCTTTACTGAATGGTGAATTAGTAAATTCATACAATATCTTCAAAATAAAGCATATAACATTTGGAGTAGGAATGAAAAATAATCACTGTATTTTCAAAGAAGAATCCAAAATTGGTGTAGCTAAAATCGAAAAAATTGTGGAATGTATTGAAGGAGGAAATGTATTTTTTATTATAAAAGAGTATAGGAACTTCAAAAATCACTTCTCCTCCCCTTGTTCTTCTAAAATATTTCACTGTGGTGTTGTGGACAATATATTATCTGAAGCAAAGTTAATTCCTGTCAAATCAATAGTAACAAAGTGCATTTATCACAGACATCTCGTTATATCATTAATTTAGATCTTTAGTAGCAGCTTTATTTTTTTTTTCAAATTTTTATAGTTCAAATTAGTTAAATACCCCATTAAAATAAATATTTTATTTTATTCATTTTTCAATCATTTCATCTACAACTCATATTTTTGTACTCTGAATGCTCATTTCGATAACCTATTGATATATTCTAAATAACTACTTTATTATTTATTTCCATATCAATTGAAGACACGAGTGGATGAAGGTGCTAAGTTACATATACGAACAATTGAGAAAATTGAGGTCAAAGTCGAACTGATGGAACTTTTTCAGTTTGACTCTTGATATAATTATTCATAAGCCAATGGACACTCAATAGTCGTTGAATTCAACTTATTGGGGGGAAATTTCTCAAAAATAATTTTTTGTTTGGTTTTCATAAAAAATGTGTACATAACACCTTCATCCAATAGAAAAAATAAGGAAATTGTAGTACACAAGAAAGAAAGAATATACTTTATTCCAAAACACTTTAAATCGACAGCCAAAAAAACACCATTATAAAGCAAGAATGTTTCCATAATAATATCGATATTCTTCTTTAACAAACGGTAATTGCTGCACCAGATTATCTTTCTTCTTATCACAAATAGTGCCGTATTTCTCTGTTAATCTTTCTACCTGAATATTCTCTGGAACTTCCCTGATTTTCTTGTCTTTGAGAATATTAACTTTCCGAAACGGCATCATTTCATCATAAGATTCTTTGTATAGATAAGACCCGTATTCTTCTATTCTTATCCATTTGATGCCATCTCTGAATCTCACGTTCTCATTCAGTTCATCTTTTTTCCGATTGTAAAGTCTCAGTTTATTAGGAATGTCATCTATTTTTCTGAAATGTTGATCCATGTTGATGACTAGATTTTTTCTATTGGTCTTTGCTATTATTTCCCGGTATTGATCTGGTACAAATATAGAGTCATGCTTGCGTAATATTTTTTCGATCCTCCCAAAGTCTCTGTCAGAATCTAAATAAGTATGCCCGACTTCCGGAAACTTATGATCTATTATGCGGAAGACCCCTTTCAGCAATAGGTACTGATAAAGGCAAATTATAGAGAAATTTTTATTTTGCCCTCCATATGAATCAGACCAAACAATCAAGTGATCTTTTTCTCTGAGCGCTTCGTCAACTTCTATACATCGAAGTAGAGAACTACAAACTTCTGAACTTCCTCTATCAGCCATATCCTCGGTCCATGTACAAAAAGTTGCTCTTTCCAAATTCTTGGCAATTATATGTATTCCGAAGTTATAAAACCACATCTGCCTCAGGTAAAATGCCTCCGATGTTGTTAACTTTGGAAGAGCATTGTCTGTTGCAAGTCTATTGTAAGGAATGCCATATACTCAGACTCTCGTACTTCCTTTTTGTCAGCCTTTTGAAGTTCAATTGCTGCATGATAATTCTCTTGGTGTTCTTGATTTGACTTGCCAGCATCAGAAACGCTGCAAGTATCACTTTTAGGGTGGCCGAATGATAAATTGAACTCGGTTGCAAAAAGTTTAGAATATGAACTCTTCTTTATTCGGAACTTTTCTGCTAAGTTGTCATCATTACATGCTCGAATATATAGCTCATACATTTTACTTTGATTCAATAGGGGTGAGAGATATTTTTTGTGTGGATTTTTATTCCTAGAATAATGTGACTCTTCTGCAGGAAAGGTCTTTATATGATTTATGATTCGTTGTTTCACTTCTTCATCCATCTTATGAGGCCTGTTGGAGTGCTGTCCTCTACGATCCAAAGGAGGAACTGACACACCACTTTGTATTCGATTTTTTCAGAATATCAATTTTCTTTCTACCAATTCGATACAAAGCACATAGAGCTTCTTTGCATACTTGCTCAGTGATGGAGTTTTTTGTTACATTGTAGGTGTACGACGCACTTCTATGTTTTGTGGCTCCCTTGCGTTCTCTCAATACAGGTTTTTTCAATAATACTCTTGAATAGCAAAGTGTTTTTCGCATTCACGTCTATTTTGTAGAATTGATCAAGAAGTGCTGCTCTGTCTTCTTCATCAAAACGTGAACCACATTGTAGTCTACATCTTTCCCGGCACAAAATCCCATTTTTGGGTTCTTTTTTAGGAACAACTGTGTTTTTATAGGATAAATACTCTTCACCCCTCTCTCTAGCTAGAGTTGCCTTTCGTTTTTTCCACATCTGTGGTGTACATTTTGTTTTTTTTTGATGTCTTCTCATGAACAGAAAAGTGTTTTCTTTTTTTTTAATACTCACTTGAGACTCACTCCCCTCAGCACAATGTTCTATGTTTTGAAGGGTAAAATCATTTGCAATTCCTGTTCGTGACAATGTTTCAATCTGATTATTGTTGTCACTTTGGGATACAGGGTCACCTGTTTCGGAGGAACAACCTATCTGCTGAGTTACATTCTTATTCTCATTCATGTCAGGAAAAGACTGATCAAATCGATTTTCAGGTGTTTCTTCGTCATTAAGTTTGCGTTGATATTCTGCTGAACTCTCCGAAGAACAACTCAACTCTTCCTCATCTGGGGAATAGTCCAAATCACTGTCACTTCCTAGAAAATCCCGTTCCGATGCAGAGGAATCATCGTTTTCCAAACAGTCTGTGTAATTGACAGTATCATTTCTATTTCTTGTTTTTTTTTTTCAGATTTTTTAATGTCATTCCACCATTCGAACATCCACTGGTTGAAGGAATATCTTGTAACACATCGCATTCTCTTCGTTTGGAGTTATCTGTAATAAATGAATTTAATGGATACGGTAAAAACATATACTGAAAAAGAAAGAAATTGATGCATGTAGATTGTATTCATATGCAAAATAATGTTTCAAGAAGTGATTGCATTGTGATATAAAAATAGATTCAACTTACCAGTGTCTGAGACATTCACATTCGAAAATTTGAGGTTATGATTTTCGGAAGAAACAGATATTTCATCTATACGGTCTGATTCTGTATAGTCCAACTCTTTTGCCAATAGACTCAATATTCTCTTTCCTCTAAAACCCATTTTAAATGGCTATTTCGCTTATTTCGGTCGAAAAAGAATGAAAATTGTACGTGATTTGTTGTCAGTGATCTCACGTGCACTACTAAATTCAAATGATGAATGCGTAGATGAAGGTGTGCGGTACATAATACCTTCTTCCATACAACCAGCAGAAAAATTTCTTGAATTGCGATGGATGAAGGCACTAAAGGCACATGACACCTTCCTACATGATCAAGTAGAAAAATCTTGTAACATAACTCCTTCATCGACAACAAAACCTCATATTCTTCACAATATTGAAGTATTATGAAGGTGATATGTTATAGTTCAGGACTCAACACCTTCATCCATGACGAAAACAGATATTTTCAAAGATTGTAACATAACACCTTCATCCACTCGTGTCTTCAATTACTGCAGCAATCCTTTCTATATCTCCTCGTAAGTTAATCTACTCAAAGAGATCCAATATAGAAGATATTATTTTTTTTTTCATCAAATTTCAGATCTACGTTGTTGTAGAGTTCGTTTTTAAAGGTACAATATTTGTATCAGCTGCTCCAAAAAAGTGGATTAATGGATCACAGTGTTGCTGGCCTAAAAAAGATAGAGAAAGCAGAGCTATTAAAGAAAACCAAGACCCTACTGACGACTGGACAACTATAGATAATGTAAAAGTATTGGGGGAATACTGTAATTACTTTATAATAATCATATTCATATTTATTGACTTATTTCAATACCAATATGTACTATATTTTTTGAAATTTGATCATTCTCACAGCTACATTTAAAGAAGCAAACTATTATGAACAGCGATTTGCAAAAACAAATGATGAGAGTGATTGTCATGAGAAGAACGAAGTGGAAAATAGGAAAAGAAAATGTAAACCAAACTCAAAATATAGAGATCCTTCAGTTTCGCCTCCTCCATCATTGAGTTTAGATTCTGAAAATTGTGAGTAAATTGGTCTCTGATAGATGAACGCTATATTTTTTCATATTCATTTTTCAGATACTGACCATTCTTCATTTGATGATGGAGTTGAAATTGAAATTGAATTGAAAAAAAAAAAAGTTATATATACCAGTGAAATACCTGACTCAGGTAAATGCAGCGGTCCACAAAGTCTTCCATCCACATCAACGAGCTCAGTTACTGAGTTGACATCTATAATTCCTAATATTGATAAGGTTCACACACAGACATTTGAAAATCTCGTGAATAAAGCTCCAATAATATTTGAGAATACTATAAGAAATATCAGACCATATGGAAGGTAATGAATTTATCAATTTAATTTACTTGTAAATTCAATTTCAGGTAAATATGTATTATACTTTTTTTTCAGTAATAAATAAAATTCTACAATCGACATTAAACATCAGTGGAAAACTAGATATCATAGAAAATAGAATACAGAATATTGAAAATGTTCTGAATACCAGTTTTTCAGCAGTGAATTCCACAAGATCACCAAATATCATATCAAAATTATTACCCTTGAAATCTATTGACAAGTTGCAGGAACTTGAGATTCTTTTAGATGAAGAATATAACAAACAACAGCTAGTGGGTTTAATATTTTTCTGTTGCCAAATCGAAAGTGATCATTCCAAGTTCAATTTCAAGTCATAGGATGGAAAAATACTTTAAATCCTTGAAATTCGGAAGTTTTGCCCAGCAAACCACACACAATAAATATTTGGCTTGATACCAGAAGAATTCATATGTATTCATATTGTATTTAAGATCTGAGATGAGACAAAATGCAAATCCTCAAGCTGGAATTATGGAAATTGGCTTCTACAGATTTTTTCACATCCTATGTAGGAAAATAACAGTTTGAATATATCAAACTGATAAAGAATGTGTTACTTTCACTCCTAATGTGAAACTACTATTTTCTTATGATAATATTGAAATAGTTTACTTTATCAAGGATATATTTCAGTTGCAGGCTCTACAGTATATTGGTGGCTCCAGCGGAAAATCTTGTGTGGCAAGATGTCGAGAGAGACTATTCACCAAACATTGTGCCATGTTTTGCAGCTGGACTGGCAAAAAATACAATTTTAAAATTAAACATTTGAAATCTATTCAAATTCAAAAAGGTAATTCAGTTATAGTTATTCAGACCAAAGATGAAGTTTCCTTCAGAATTTTTACACCAATAACCATCTGGAATGAATATTTTATTTTTAGATGCAGTGAGAAATATATACCCTTATTTAAAGGAAAACATTTTCGAAAAAAATGTAATGATATGGCTACAGTTTGCCAAAACAAGATTCCTTAGAGGGAAAGAATAATTGAGATATTTTCTCGATATATAACAAGGTATTTTTTTCATTTGACTTTTGTTTTATTTCAGGATCCTGAAATTAGGTTCATTCCAGAATTAGTTGGATGAGAGAATAGTTAGTTTTTGTTATTTTTTTTATAAATGAAGTTTATTTTTTGTTTATTTATTACTTGAATAAAGTTCATTTTATATTTGAAATTTTCACTTTTTTACTTTCATCATTGAGTGAACTCTATGTTTCATAGTGTCAATTATAATATAAATATAATATATATATATATATATATATATATATATATATATATATAATTATAAATAATGGAAAAATAATGACTCACTTCATCGGCTTGAGATCGAAAATGTATGGTTTCGAAATCTTTGAAAAGAATGATGAAGAATCTGTCACGAAAAAAGCTAAGGGTATCAAGAAGGCTGCACTAAAAGAAATAACATTCGATGATTATTACAAATGTTTGTTTCATAAAACGCAAGTACAAGTTATTCAAAATTCAATAATCTCTAAGAAACACGATGTATTTTCAATTTCACAAAAAAAGTCCCTACGATGATAAGAGAATTGTCAATTACATTCATACAGACACAATACCGTGAGGATTCAATGATTTCTCATGTAATCAATAAGGTCACGTTCCATTTTATTTTTTTTTTCATTCATAAAATTCATAAAATATTGTCCAGGCTCGGCTCGGCTAGTCAGACTCTTCGCTGATTCCGGGCCAGGATCGGAACACACCAACGTCCATCATAGACGTGGCAGGTGAATTTTGATTGAGGGGTTGCAGAACGAGTCCGATGCAAACATTCAACAACTATCATTCAATCTCACAACGATTGTGGCTCAATTCGTATAGTATCTTAAAGGTTTTTTATTTGATTTTTTCTCTTATCCCAAGAAAATTTAAAGAGAACAAGGCAGCAACCATATGTACATTTCAACGGAGCTCTTCTGGGCAACTTCCCATAATTGACTGCATAAAGGACGAGTCCTAGGAGGCGGTCGTCGCATTTCATTCTGTAACCGTATAACATGGCGGGACGCTTGGGCATTGCCAACACCGTATTCCCCTGGTACAGTCCGGGGGTCAAGTGTTTTTAGTGCGTGCCTATTATATACAGTCTGTGATATCATTTTATCTATTTATATGTTTTGTATTTATACTTGCATGTTTGTATTTAGAGTGATGTTGTAACTGTATGTTTTGTCTTTGTCATTTATACACATACGAAACTCTGTAAATAATTTGGAAAATAAATAAGTTCAATAAATTCGTATAGTGTTTGCTTCACGAACCAGCGGTCCCGGGTTCAAATCCCAAGATGGACGGATCACTTCCTTTTTTCTTTTTCAATTTCTTACTCTTTCATTATACAGAGTAGGTCTTCAGTAACTCCTTCTGGTCATTGACGATATTTCTTAAGATTTCTTCTTCTGCAAGAAGTGACGTCACACTTGCGGGACCCCCCTATTGCCATCGAGAGCTCGAGAACAGGATGGACAGGTTACCAATACTATCCAAAACCCCGCTTGCTCTCGATACAGAAAATCTATTACGTTACAGAAGACGATTGGAGGAATCTACTTTATTCAATAGACATTGGATATTCCAGTGAAGAATACTCAAGAAATCTATCACACAGTTTTAATTTCTATTTCGATTCAATCTTCTATTTTCTTCTTCGGTTTCACATGAAGAACCCTATTTACGCAAGCGCCTTCTGGCCAGATATTCGGGTCCATTGCTTTTTCGAGATTACCTTCATATTGGCGATTCAAACATAAAATTCCCGCGTCTCTTGACACAAGACAAAGCAGATAAAACATAACCTAACTCTTATATTACATTGTTTCTCCGCTTTGATTGTGATATACTCATACATTTTCTCAGAAAATATAAATTTCATAGTTTTTTCCCTCTGTTTTTCGGTTGAAATTTTGTTCTTCTGTTATGAAGGACCTTACTGCATTTGAAATCAGTTGAGTATGATCATCGATTCACTTCTATTTTGAATATTCTTTGCAATGTTTATAGTAATGTGACTCTCTTTGGTATCTCTTGGATCGACTATTGCCTCACGTAATCTGAGGGAAGAAGTTCTGAATGCTAACCACTTGATTTTGTGTGGATCAACCAAATTTCCAAAAGAGGTGGATATTTATGCATTGTGTTTACAAACGAGTGCCCTAACTGCTGCACAACACATAATCCGAAGAAGCATAGAACTTGAACCAAATATATGTGTTATCAAAATGATATGTAGTTGCAAGGCAGGTGCAAGTCGAAAATGCAAACACATCTCAGCTGTGTCATCGCACTGTACAAGGTGTATAAGTAAACATAATGTGAAGGGCGTAATCGTGCCATGCAATTGATTGATCATATGATCTCTCCTAATTATTTTGTTCTCTTTCTGTTGCTCTCATTTTTCAGGTATAACATTGAGGAACAGGAACCAGTTTCATCCACAGATGTGAAATGTGTATGGAAGTTTAGGAAGCAATCTGCTTTACAACAATATCAATCAATTCCACTTCTAGAAAATGAGTGTCTCAAACAGAATGAAAATGTGTTGAACTGCTTGCCCAATGATGAAAGTCAAAAAAATTCATTAGAATCAGAAGGATGCTGTCCTTTTTCAGCTCTAGCAAAACACAGGTGAACAAAAATTAGCTGAATATTGAAAAAAAAATGGTACTTTCAATAATTTTAGAGCTGGTAGCAGAGAGTTATGTGACGATGGGGGAATACTTAAAATTTTAGAAAAAGAAAATTGTATGCATGAAATCCTTAGCAATGCAGCACAATCCATTATAATGGAAATATTTTCAATGAGATGTTCACCTTTGAGAGAATGTTGTAAGGTGCAGTATGAAAGTTTATATTCTGATGACGTAAATTCTATATATATTGATACTAAAATTTGTGAAACTGCGTGGCAGAAACAGAAAAAATTCCGTTATCAAATCTTCACTTATAAACAGTTCGACTGGAAAAAGAAGTCATTTACTTTTGGCCAACATCGTTCACCAATAACTTTGTTCGCCATGTATTGCCAAAGAAGAAAATGCAAGAAATAACAGGAATAACAGGAAATTTGGTTGAAGAAACAGTAATTATTGTATCATCTTCCAATCCATGGATTGGGTATTCTCCAGATGGTATGATATGAATATTGTAGAAATTTACCAGAAAAATTGAAAAATAACTCTTTTGAGCATAGCTCTTCATAAACTCATCATCAGCTAAAATCGAAGATAAATTGGAAATAGCACAAGCTATTGTTAAAATATCCTCTGATATGCTCACTAAGGACCATTGGAGCTTACTATTCAGAATTGAAAAAAGTTTTATTCTTTGATTTGCTCTTTCGATATGAGCTGCGATCAGCTGCGATGGCAGCATTCAGTTGTGATCCCTCTTCACTCAACTGAGATTTACTTCTCAAAAATGGTGGTCTCATCAATTTAATGTCATGGACATCACACACTGTATCAATAAGAAATCCCTTATCTACCATCACACTGTCAATACCTTTATTAAGAAGTTCAATCAAATTATTTTGCTCAAATATTACTTTATCAGATGTTCTTCCATCATAACATTTACTGAGAAATGTTATGAGACCACCAGGAGACACATCGATCATAAATTTCAGAGTCATATTTGATTTATACTGTTTAGATAAGATAAATAAGGATCATCTTGTAAACGATAGGTCAAGCGAGGACAAAGCACCATGCGGGTGGATAACACTGTTGTTATCCAAGCGCACGGTGTATTCATGAACTTAGGTTGTTTAGGTATAGTATACGTTTTTGAGGTCATGACTGTTTTGTATATATTATATATGAGTACCCAATGTTGGGAGATTACTGATTAAATTACTCTATTGAATGGCTGGTATTATTCATTCCAACCAACCAGTAGTGAACCTGGAATAGGATAGAACACATGCTATTACATGGCGATCCTGCCGGTCGAAGTAGTAACAGGTTCACCAACCACCAATGATGAGCCTGTGCTTCACTGTTGAAAAACTGAGGTGTTGAATGGTTAAAGAATCAACAAATCACACATTCTGGACATGGGAAATCAGCAAACAGAGGAGAACTTCGTTGTGGGCCAAGTAGCGATCAACGCAGATGCCATCAAGAGTACTGCAGCTGACGGAAGCCAAAAATACACTTTACTCGAGGTGCTGGCAATGATAGTGGGTTGTTTTGTTCTGGTAGCAATCACCCTGTATATTCGATTACGAGCGAGGAAAGCATTGGAGAGGAAGATCAGAATAGAACTCAGCAGAAGCCAAGAGACGGTTTAAGAGGAACATCGAGTACAGCAGGTTCGAGGATCGTTGGCGCAGAAAGGACCACAGGATGTTAAAATGTATAAGGTAGATCAGTTAAATTAATATTAGGTAGGGCAAATGAGTTTAGGCATATTCATGAGGAAATCAGGGTTTTCAAACGAAATCTACTAAAAGACAATGCTCAGAGCCGAATTAATTTACAAACAATTAATCAGAAACAGGCAGAATAAAAAGAAATAGAGGCTGATTTCAGTAGGCTTAAGGAGTTATTTAATGAAAAAAAGTGAAAACTTCAGAAGAAACATCACAAGTTGGAGATTATGCTGAAGATATAAGTAGTTTAATTTCTGAAACATATGATATTTTGAAGGATAGATTATTGAAAATTGAGAGGAAGAATGGTGTCGCAAAAATGGGCGACAAATGTGATCTCAGGATTCCTTCTTCCTTACTGCCCTTGATGGATAACACAGAAGATACAACGAAACAACTTATCGATGCTATTGAGTTATATAAGGATCTTCTAGATCAAGATGGTAAAATATTTTTGGTCAACTATGTATTAAAAACTAGGCTCTCCCAGAATGCAAAGTTAAAGTTAGAGAATACCTACAATTCTATCGATAACTTATTAAAGGATATGAAAATTCATTTATTCACCAAGAAATCTGCTGCATCTTTATCAGTTGAAATGCATAATGTCAAGCAGGACAATAAATCAATTGAGGAATTCGGACGGAGTATCGAAGAACTACTAGTAAATTTAACGTTATGTCAATCTGAGGGCGACGACAATTGTGGTAAGATTTTGTCAAAAGTTAATGAGAAAATAGCGATTAATGCGTTTGCAAATGCACTGAAAAACTCTAATCTAACTAATCATTTGATACCCGTTAGATTATTGAATGTCAATAACAGGGAAGTGAAACTTCGGAACTTCAGACCAAGGAGTGAGAAACTTACTAGTTTTGATGTATGTAGATTTGACAGAAAGGAATAAGATGGTGAAAGAGTAGATAGATTGTTAGATCTCATGAATATCGATTCGCTGAATAAGGAAGAAGAAACGGCAATCCACAAAATATGTCCGAAATATGCCGATGTTTTCCACTTGGAGAATGACTCGCTTTCTGTAACTAACATTGCAAAACTAGTCGACCATATACATCATTTACAACAGATAGAGGTCAGTTCCAAATGAAACGCCTACCAATGAGGCTGAAAATCATTCCAAATGTTTCCTCCAGAGTAATGACGATGGCTATGTCTGGTTTGAATAACGAATAATGTTTTATTTATTTAGATGATTTAATCATTTTTGGAAATAGCCTAACCAATCATAACAGAAACCTTGTAAAAGTCCTAGAAAGGCTTGGTAAAGTTGAACTCAAGCTCAACCCGGATAGCCCGAATTCATAAAAATATGAAATTTTGTACTTAGGCCACATAATTTCATCAGATGGCATTTCACCTGATCCAGAAAAAATAAAAGCGATCCAGAATTATTCAATTCCCAGAGATGCTAACGAAACAAAGCGGTTTGTGGCATTTGCCAACTATTACAGGAAATTCATAAGAGATGTCGCGCATTTAGTAAACCCATTAAACAAATTAACTAGGAAGATTATTGAGTTTCAGTGGACAGATGATTGCCAGAAATCATTTGAGACACTGAAAAGCTCTCTTTCAAGTCCTACCATCCTCCAATATCCTGATCTGTCAGAGGATAATCGGTTCATTTTAAGACGGGCGTTTCACTAAAATGGTTTGTCAGACCCTTTTTTCAGCATGCGTTCCGGCCTTGTCATGGATTCAAACCCAAAAGTAATTGAATTATTGTAAAGAGGAAGGTTCAAATTAGGGAATGAGTATTTTTTGGAGTCAAAACTCTTCCATTTAAAAAAGTTTTGGGTCATTGAAAAATGTAAACATTGTAAAATTTGTGTCTCAGATTCAAATGAAATTACCTCATTCTATGGAACCAAAATTGAGGAATGCTTCATCAAAATATCAGCATCTGAGATGCCTTCCTTCGAACTAAAAGCATGTTTGAATCTGAAATTTGACACAAGGACGCTATTTATGGTTTATTATGTTAGATTCTGAAGGAATTTCGTTCAAAGATGAAGTAGAAAACATTAATTTGCGAGTTCGGACCGGCTCGTACGGTTACAAGTTACACGAATGTGTTCGATTCTTGAATCATTTATATATTACTCATTATGTATAATTCTTTTCTAATTTGTTATGGAGCAAGAATTGGTATAAAATATCGTAAGTTTCATCACCACTATGAAACTCCTCGTGGAAGTAGAAATATTGATGCCGTGTTGCCAAATACTCGGAATTTTCGCAAGTTCGAGGATATTCAATGAAAATTAAATAATATTTGCGTCAAAAAATTGCTATATCAATTTTTTCACTTCTACCGTAGGTAAATGACTCAGTCATCGTGCGAACTGCTTTGCCTTTTGCCTTCACAATTAGCATGGTCGTGGCATAGCAGTATGAACAAGGTCTAGCATTAGCATTGGGGAAGGCGAGACTTATAATCAGATCAAAAAAATATATATATAATATATTTTTAAAATTTTGGCTACGCAAATGGGAGCCTTGATATTTCGAATGGAACACCCTATATATTATTAGATTTTCGGATTCTGAAGAAGATTCTGAGCATATTTGCTGTAGCATGTCCTATAGCTATCTTTCACTGTTTTTGACCTGAGAATTAATACTGTCAGAATGTTGCAATTTTCACAGCTGCTTCCTCGAGTGCTTCTTGAAACATAGTCATCTCATTAGGTTTGGCGCATATTGAATTATTATTATACGGGGTATGAAAAAAGGTTCGTCAAACTCGGGCACGAATAAGATCGAAAAAGTCGATTCTTTTCAAATGTTATATCGATATAAACCAGGATAAAATTGTCATTGTTAGGTTAATCATCATTTGTGTCTGATAAATTTGAGTCATGTGGCCCACTACACTCAAATTTGAACAAATTTTATTTTTCTTCCGAAATATCTCATAAAATATCTTCAATTTTCTGCATGCCCTTGGTATTATCATGTTAAACTGACCATGAATGGAGAATGGTTTCTAAATCTTTCCTCTCGTATATAAATATGCCATTCCCATTACTCGAACTTCACCTTTTCAATCTTATAATGAATTCAAAAACAGTTGAAGATAGGCGAAGGGACATATTATATCATTCGGAAGGTAATGGATGATAGAAATTATTGAAAAAATCGAATTTTCGGAGTTTATTTGTACCCGAGTTTGACGCACCTTTTTTCACACCCTGTATAATATTGATTCAATATGCACGAGAATTCATAAGATACCTGCTCAGATACCAGTGTTTTGGGAAGCCGGAAGCCAGATTTTGACATCCCATTTCCTTACCCAAAATTTCAAAAATATATTATTCTCCGTTCTCTAGATACTTCTAATACGCCATCGAGTTGAAATTATGGTAGCTTTCTGCTGGAAGCAATGAATGACTGGCTGTATCTGTACTTTATATTATTTAATTTCACAGTAAAAATGGCTTTCACTACATATACAGTACAACGTGCAACATTCAACAACGAACAAAGCAACGACAAGGTGGTTGCTATTGGTTGGGTTTATTTCTACTTCTACTGTCAATGTATTGAATAGAACGCCATCTAGGAAAAACGTTATAAGGACTGAGAAAGCTGTAGACATGTTATGCAACCAATAAAGCAAAGTTTAGTAAGAAGTGTTGTCTGACTACATACCCCCGCAATTTTACAAAAATTCGCTTTATGGTTTCAGTATTCAATAACTAACTCACTAAACATGATACATATTCTTTCTAAAAACAACAACACAAAAGAAGTCAATGACATTTTGTATCAACAACATTTAGGCAGTTCCTGAAATACACAAATTTTGAAATAGCTAATGCTTTAGTAAGCATATCAGCTTGCTGATGTTCTGTTGGTATATAAGTTAATACAACTAACTCTTGTTCTACACAGTCCCTAATAAAATGATGTTTTACATCAATGTGTTTCGTTCTCTTATTCTCTAAAGTTATTGCCATTTTCAGACAAGATTGGTTGTCTTCATAGATATAAATAGGAAATATATTATACCTCAAAATTTCACACAACATCTGCCCCAAGAACAGACTCTCACTTAAACATGCTGAAAGAGCAATGTATTCAGACTCTGCACTGGAAATTGCAACAGTATTCTGTTTCTTTGTTTTCCAATAAATTAGATTTTGGTTCATTTTTATCAATAGTCCAGTGATGCTTTTTCGGTCTAAAGGATTACTGGCAAAGTCAGAATCTGCATATGCATGTAATTGAACTTCAGATTTGTCACTTTTAACAAATTTCAAGCCATAATTTTCAGTGTGTTTTAAATATCTTAAAACTTGTTTCAAATAGTTGAAATGTTCGGCAGAAAACCCTTTTTGAAACTGACTATAAAAGGTAATACAAAAACTTAAATCGGGTCTTGAACCCAGCATGATGTACATAAGACACCCAATCAACTCTTTGAATGGTAGATTGCTATTTTCATCAGTTGTTGCACTACTCAATTGTAATTTAGGCTACATTGGCACATGTGATGGTTTACAACTGTCCATATTAAATTTTTTCAATACCTTCTTGATTAAGTCATTTTGTGTAATATATAGAACATTATTGATTTTTGTTATTTCTAATCCTAAAAATATAATATTTTTATTCTTAAACTCCTTCATTTTGAAAGTCTTTGATAAATTTGTTTTTATCAAATTCAAGCTATCAATATTCTTTGAGAAAATGATCAAATCATCAACATGAATGAGTAAAAATATTTCATGTGTATAATATAAGCAAGGATCCTAGTAGAGATTCATTGAATAGTGAATTCCAGCATTTTGGAGACTGTTTGAGGCCATAAAGTGCCTTTTTAAGTTTACAAACCAAATTCTGATCATGATTTTCATAGCCCTCAGGTATTTTCATGTATACTGGGTCTTTCAACGTTCCATTTAGGAAAGCTGACTTCACATCGAGCTGTTGCACATAAAGATCTTGTTCAATATAAAGAGATAACAATACCCTTATCGTAGCCATCCTTGCTACTGGGGCGTACACATCTTCAGTTAAATTACCTTGTTTAAAACCGCGAGCCACTAAACGTGCTTTCTTTTTCACTCTTCCATCAACCTCTTTCTTTCTGAACACCCACTTAGAGTCAATCACTTCAACACTGATGGGTGGATGAACTAGTTCCCAGGTTTCATTCTCTGCTAATGATTCCAGTTCTTCTTGAACTGCAGTTTTCCATTCTGTATCCATTTGTACTGCTTCATTATAATTTTGTGGAATATCTGACAAGACATTTCCTGCTGAAAGTGCTGCAAACAAGCTTTGTTCCAGATCACTTTCGGTTTCAAAGTCTTGTAGATATTTGGGAGGTTTCTTAGGTCTTGTGCTTCTTCTGATAATTTTTCTGTCATCATTTTCTTCCACGATTTCTCCTTCTGTTTGGTTTCTTTCTATTTCTTCATGTGGTAATTTCTCTTTGTCTTCAGAATGTGGGTTACCTTCATTCTCATTGGTTTGAATAATTATGTTTGGTATTTCATACTCAGTTTCATGAAAGATAACATTTCTTGCATGAATAATTTTCCTTTGATTTTCATTCCACAGCCTATATCCATTATCTGCATAACCAATCATTCTAAGTTTTTCACAGTGTGGATCAAGTTTTGATTTTCTTTGTTCTTTTGGTATGAGATTATAAGCTGTACAGCCAAAAAGCTTAATTTTGTTTAGATTCGGTTTTTGATTATACCATACCTCTGCTGGAGTCTTATCGTTTTGTAGGGTTCTTGTTTTCAATCTATTTATGATATATACTGATGCTCTAACAGCTTCTCCCCACAATTCTTTGTTCAAATTAGAATCAAAAATAAGACATCTTGCTTTTTCCATGATATTGCGGTTATATCTTTCAGCAACACCATTCTGCTCGGGATTGTATGCCACTGTATATTGCAATACAATTCCTTCTTCCTTGCAGAAACCTTTGAAAGCATTTGAAGAGTATTCCCCACCGTTATCACATCTGACTTTCTCAATTTTCACATTAAACTTTGCCTTGACCATAGCAACATATTCTTTAAATTTTTCCATAACCTCACTCTTTTGGCTAATGATGTAACACACACCAAAATGTGAAAAATGGTCAATGAAAGTCACTATATAATTTTTATTGTCATGGGTTGGTGGTGTTATTGGTCCACATACATCTGTAGATATAATTTCCAATACTCTATTTGCTTTTCTGTTTTCATCAACTTCAATGAATGGTAAACGTGTTTGCTTAGCTTTAAGACAAACTTCACATGGTTTCGGTGCTGGATATGTTGCAGTGTCCCATCCTTCTATGAAGTAGCATTTCATCTTCAATTGTTGTTACATTCGCTACAGATTCCAACTTGAGATGGAGAAAAACAATGTACAAATTTCCTTGTAGCTTTCCTTCTAGTATTATTTTTTCATTCTTCAAAATGAAAACTTTTCCTTCTTCAAAAGTTACCTTCAAGCCACTTTCTTCCAATTTTCGAACTGATATTAGGTTGTGAAATAATTTTTCACACACCCAGACATTTTTCATATTTATTGATTTTCCTGATTCATTTTGAAGCTGTATATCTCCTTCTTCTGTAGCAACAATAACCTCACCTTTCTTAGCAACATTTATGTTTATTTTTATGTCCTTTTTGCTCCTCAAGAAGTGACTTAGTTTTGTTCCCACTAGGTGGTTAGTTGCTCCACTGTCTACTACAAACTTTACAGGGAGTGGGTCATTGCACACCGAGTTTGACAATGCTTGGTCTGTTGAAGTTAAAAATGCTATTGGTTTCTCTTCTGTGTCATTTTTCCTTTCCTCAGCTACATGTGCACTTGTTTTCTTATATCCCCCTCTACTGTTCATATTTCTTGGATTTTGTGAGCATTCAAATCTTTTATGCCCTATTTTATTGCACTGATGACATCTAAAAGGAAAGTTTGTTGTACCAGAGTCAGTGCAAGATTGATTTCCACTTTGATTTCCAGTTTTCTTGAATCTATGTCCACCTCTATATCTTTGGTATCCTGAGAACACCATATTTTCATTTCCTGAAGTGGTTTTGTTTTGTCGAGCTTCCTCCATCAGCAATTTGTTCTTGACGAAATCCAAATTTATGTCTAACTGGTTTTGACAAAACATGATGTCTATTGCAGTAGTTACAGACTGATAAGATTCAGGCATAGCTGATAAGAGCTGCAGGATGATTTCATTTTCATCCACAGAACCACCTGCTCCTCTTAGTTCACATACAGTTTTATCAAATTCTGTTAGGAAGTCTGTAAGTGAATTTCCTTCTGCAAATTTCAAACTTCGTAATTTTCTCTGAAGTACTACTTGGGTAGAGATACCTTTTTTGGCATATGTATTTGTTAAGCTTTCCATCATTTCCTTGGCAGACTTCTTCGTTTTGATCATTTCTAAAATGTTGTCCCCTAAGCACTGTACTATTATGGTTCTTGCCTTTATTTCGCATTTTTGGAATCTTGACAACTCCTCAGCATCTGTAGGGGCTTCCTCTGTGAGTACATTTAATACACCTTGTTGTTCCAGCAGTAATTTTACCCGAAATTCCCAATTTGAAAACGAATTTCCATCAAACGGTTTCACGTAAAATAGTTGCTGTTTTTCGGCCATTTTACTTTCCTTCTAGACGGCTTCCTTTCTTTCCGTTCCGCTTCGTTCTACTGATTCCGCTGTACAAAATTTTCCAGCGTTTATTTATACAAACTAGTCAATTCAATTCTGGGCCCATAACCTATGGTAGCTTTCTGCTGGAAGCAATGAATGACTGGCTGTATCTGTACTTTATATTATTTAATTTCACAGTAAAAATGGCTTTCACTACATATACAGTACAACGTGCAACATTCAACAACGAACAAAGCAACGACAAGGTGGTTGCTATTGGTTGGGTTTATTTCTACTTCTACTGTCAATGTATTGAATAGAACGCCATCTAGGAAAAACGTTTAAAAGGACTGAGAAAGCTGTAGACATGTTATGCAACCAATAAAGCAAAGTTTAGTAAGAAGTGTTGTCTGACTACAGAAATTACCCTGTATTATGAGATATATTTATATCACATATGACTAGTATGGAAAGAGACATATTTGGCACGAGAAGATATTCAGTACGAGCCGTGTAGCGACAAGTGCGGAAATGTAACGAGTGCTTGAAATACACTTTTCAACGAGTTCCAACGACCAAGAATATTTCAATGATGAGCATTATGAGTGTTTATGAGACATGTTTCTAGTCAGTTTCGCTCATTGTCGACGGCTATCCAAAATATAGCAGTCTGGAACGAGAATACCCGAGCGGTGACCCGTTAGAGTGACCGATCTGATGAAAATACCTATGTCAATTCCATGAGAATAAATCTGTGCGCAGAAAAATTAATTCATGTTCATCGTATCGAAATGACTCAACTGTGATATATGTCTAGGGATTGTCAAATTCATCGATAATTCTCGATGATGTCGATAAAAATTCACACTTACAAAATTATCGATATTATCGATATTATCGCTATTATCGTTGTTATCGATATTATTGGTATCACCGATATGAAACGATAAAGTCGATAAACTTGATCTTCTTGAATTGTAGTGGATTCATATTTTGAGAGATCGGGATGCGGAATGAATCTAGATATATGATAAGTGGGAGCATAGGCACCATGTATATGTGATCATATCATCAGTTAAATTCTCAATTGAAATATCATTACATTCATCATCGCATCGATCATTGATGCGAATGTGCGTTTGTGAAAAATTTTCATACTAGTGCGTTTTACTTTACATTTTCTTGTTGCCATAGTTCGGAATGACATAACAAAAACATTACTTTTTTTGTTTATCGATAGAATGTTCATTTTGCTTACCGCGCATATTATATTATATTATTTTTTATTCGCTTGTTATTTATGTATACACTTGTTAGTTACCCATTGTGTTTTTTCTCATTTAGGTGAATAAATTATCAATAATATCATTATCATTATTATTATCACCTCCCTACCTACAGCGACTTTGTCACAAGAACACGTGTTCGCGGCTTGGTTCTGAACAAAGCATTTGTCAAACACCCGACGAAGAGAGATCAAATACCTGTTATAATATTGTGCTATTCAAAAATACTACATTTCAAACTCTGACACAAATTTGGTGTTTACTGTGGTAGGTAGACAAAGGTGATCGTTGCAACCATGTTTATATACTATCATCCTGGAAGCAGATATCGATATCGATGAAGTGATTCAGAATGGGTTTAGAGCCAATACAAAATAAATATGCGAATAAAGATATTCAATTCTTTTGTTCCATCGAATTCGATCAGACCCGTCGCGATATTTTATATACATATAGTTCGACAGGCCAGTAGAAACGATTGAAAAACATACCTACACTTCAATCTGTTCGGTTCTGTAAGGCCTATACAGGGTGTGACATCAAAATGCTGCACGAAAATTCAATATCGATTCGTTTCAGAAATGTTTCGAGTGGATTTTTGTTAGGTATACCTAGTTATCCGATAAGATATCCGATTTTTGTAAGTATACCTAGTTATCCGATTAGTTTGCTGATCGATCGGCTGTAGCTAAATAGCTTTCTCGTTTATCACAGATTTTCTTCCAACAGCTATGCATAAGTTTGGTTTTCATTCTGACTTTTTTCATATTTCGACCCAACAAATCTGACCTCGAAGTTTCGTGCAACAATAATAAAACACCATGTATAAACAGCGGCCGGTCGGGGTGCCAGTTTCCAGTTCTTCATCTTGTTACAACAAATGAAAGCTTGTTTGATTTTTGTTATTTTGTTCATTCATTTAACTTGCATGATATGATTACAGACAGACAGACACTGGGACAGGTGGAACAAAAAAAAATCTCTGGCCCCAAAAACCTCCATACTAAGCAATTTAGTTTAGAATTAGACCAAAATCAAAAAAATATCTGCCATTTTGGAGCCGCCATGTTGAAGTTTTGAATTTTGACATAAAATCACAATCTCCGACCTCGAAAACCCCACAACGAAAATTCCTAGTCGAATCTGACCAAAATCACAAAACTATTTCACCCTCGGTTCCGCCATTTTGAAGTCATGTTGAATTTTTGATTTTTGACAAATAATCATAATGTCCGACCCTAAAAACCCCCAAATGAACATTTCGAAAAGAATCTGACTAGATATAATCACAAAACTGTTCCGATATTTTGGAGCAGTAATGTTGAATTCTTAATTTTGACAAAAAATTTTAATCTCCTCCGAATACCCCAGATACCGAATAGACTGGGATCATTATGAAAAAAAAAATGGTCATTTCGGGGCCGCCATGTTGAATTTCGGGATTTTGACAAATAATCATAATATCGATATGACCCCGAAAATCTCAAAATACAAATCTTTGATAAAATCAGACCAAAATAAGTGTTCCGCCATTTTGGAGCCGCCATGTTGAATTTTCTATTTTTGACAAAAACTTCTAATTTCCGACTCCAAAGACCACCAGACATCGATTTTGAGTAAAATCTGACGATAACCACAAAACTCGTCCGCAATTTTTTTCATTTCATAATGCCTTGTAAAAATTATGCCCACCTGCCAAATTCCTAATCATTCGGACGATTAGAAGTGGGTCAAATTCAACTTGCAAGATTTGATGAAACTAAATGAGAGCTTGTATTTTTATTTCGATATTAGGGATTCCTGATCTTCGTATTTTTCTTCTTATACTTACGAAATTGACGTTTCGTAAGTATGTCACCCAATCACCTGTCTGGATTGTATACGAAACGTCAAATTCGTAAACATACGAGGTGGAATACGAGAGATCGGGAATACCCCTCATATTCTTTCTTATAGATGAAAATTCAGTGCGAAATACCCGCGTTCTGCCGAAGCCTTCAAGATTTATCTCTGAGAAAGATAAATATCGTCAAAGTAGTCGGCTCGGTTCTACCACGCTGCGCGACCCGCGCCATAAATAAATACTCACATTGTCTGGATCGAGACTCCAAACAACATACATATAATTATCTTGCGCGGAAAGTAACAGCAAACAAATAATATAAAACTTCTACTTCGATGCGATGCTAGTATACCGACACCTATTGAGAACATGCCAGAACTGACCAAAAAGGAGGAAACTACAATAAGGCAGCAGCCTTAGGAAAATAATCATATTTTATTACGATCGGGCATCGCATCGCCATCTAGACAGAGTTTCAGAAGTAGGCAGTGAATCCCCGCTCTTAAGAACGGATGCATCAGGATTTGCTTTAGGAGCAGTTCTGTCAAATTATAATGACAGACCTGTGGCATATGCCAGTAGGGCACTAAACAAAGCAGAAATGAATTACTGCACTATCGAAAAGGAACTACTTGCGATAGTGTGGTCGGTGAAACATTTCAGAAGTTATTTATTTGGTAGAAAATTTGACATTTTTACGGATCACAGACCACTAGTCTATCTATTTGGAATTACGAATCCGTCCATTCGTTTAACTAAATTCAGGCGAGGGGTCAACCACAGAGGAATTTCTCGTACACTGTGTGGGGAATAACGGGGAAATAGAGGAATTTCGGGGAAATGAGAGGAATTTTGGGGCAATGAGAGGAATTTCGGGGAAATGAGAGGAATTTCGGGGAAATGAGAGGAATTTTGAGGAAATGATAGGAATTTCGAGGAAATAGGAGGAATTTCGGGGCATTCCGTGGAAATGAAGGAAATACTGAAATATCGAGGAATTACGAGGAAATGAGGGAAATGAAAGGCATTTCGAGGAATTTAGATGGATTTCATTGATCACTAGAGGAGTTGTCTGAGGAATTTGGATTCGTAGCTTAGTGGGCAAGGCGCATATAGGTACATCGCTCGTTCATTGTCCATTTAGTTCGATACGTCAGTTCAAACCCGGCAAATGGCTCAATTTTTTAGTTAAACGCGTATCATGATTTCAATTCTGTTAGCTTATCGGCTTTTTAGAAGCGTTTCGGAATCCACTTCAAATTGTAAATCCCGTCCTGCTTCATCCCGCATGAGTTTCGATTTTCTGGAGATTTATTTCCAACATTAACCCTTAAATGCATGTAGTTGCTTTTTGGCAACATACCGCTAAATATTCGATTCGAATGCAAGAGACAGCAAAAATCGCACTGCTGCATGGCGTGTCTGTTTGTCTACATACCTCCCAATTACAAGATGTGTACAAATCGTTGGAGATGAAGAGCATAGGAATGAAGAGTGATCATTTTGCACATTCCGCAGGTCTTATTCGCACAGTTTTTGTTGTTCTATTTCAATAGTATATTAGAAGAGAGTCCTACTAGGTGATGTGAAAATTGTGTTTCGAGTTCTGGAAGGTATGTATCATGCATATATTATGATGTTTGGCGAACATATAGAAGTTTTTTGAGAAATATCGTTATTTTTGCTTTGTAACCGATTGGCAACACTATGCATTCTCATCATTCCATGTTTTCTTTTGGAATGATGCCGATTGGCAACATCATGCATTTATTAGTGGTTTTCTACAGATATTTCCCTTTTTTTCATTCTAGTATGAGCAGAAATAAACCACTAAGGTCCACTAGGTCTACACTAGGACCAAGATCCTGCTCTATTTGATTATTCATCGCGTGTATGTGTTGTATGTCGTGCTACTCAGCTGGCTCGAGTACCTTCCGTTTTAACCATTGTAAAACCTATAGGCTGCGTTCCAATTTCCGAACCTATATAAACCTTGATGTCGGTATATATAATCTATCTTATAACAACTCTTGGTGGTTTCAGGCAACTAGCTATCAGGAGATCAAACGGCAATTTAGTGAAGAGGCCATGGCATCTTCTGCATATTTGATCATGGCTCAGCCACTGAGGGACAAAGCTCCTTCATTCTGCTTAGCTGTGTTTGGTACCGACAACAAATTTGTTCATCACAATGTAGCGAGTAGATGGAAAACTATGAAAACAGAGGCTGCGAAATTTGGCATAGAAATTCTTGGCTTTTCGTCAGACGGAGATTCTCGCTATGCGTTTGGAAATTGCACAGTGCACATTGGTACTAAACTGCGCAATCGTTTACTAAAACCTTCGGTATATCTACCAGTTGGACGTTATGTAGCCACATCTGCACATTTATTGTACATATTGAGAAATTTGCCAAAGGATCGACATTTATTAACAGAAACAGACTTGAATTTCAATGACAAAATGAATTTCAGAAGTGTGGAAAATATCATCAATGACAACATCAGACAATGTTTAACAGAGGTACGAGAATCTACAGCAACGATTCTATACTTGAAATTGATGAAAGAGGTTTTAGATAGCTTTTTGAAGAAGGACTTGGACGTGAAGAGACGTCTTCATTTGATATGGTATAATGTTTTTATTCTACGCATTTGGAGGAATTGGTTAATTGCAGAGAAAAAGTTTTCCCTTAAAGACAACTTCATAACTCTTAATCCATATGTATCGATTGAAATCAATGCACATTCTCTCATATTGCTGATAATGTTATTCTCGAAATTCCAAGAAAAGTATACTCAGACAATGTTTGTTCCCTGGTTGATGAGTAGTCAACCTTGTGAACAAGCATTCCGTTCGACTAGGTCCATGACCAGTACATTTTCCACAATTGTTGATTTTACAATTTTGGAAATAATCAATCGATTGAACAAAATTCAATACATACAGGACGCAACTAATAATTTAAAAGACACTTTCCATTTTCCACGAGAAAATAATTCTCGCTTGGGAAATAATGGGATAATATGATAGATTTTACACCTTTAACAGAGTCTGAGATAGAAACTATTGTTTTATCATCTCTTGAAGCAGCATCAGAACATATGAGAAATTTTGGTATCGATAAAATTGACATCAATATATCATCAATCAAGGCTTTCGAGAGAAACGATACGACCGAGTCCACGATAGACGTTGACATCAACAATGACACTGACTTACAATATTCAGAGGAACCCGTAAATTTGATTGATATTTCCTCGAATATTTCTGAAGGATTATTTATAGAACAATTCGAGAAAATATCAGATAAACTCAATATCAAAGATTATACTAATGAAGTGAATTCAAAAACTAATGATTACTTTGAAAATAGTCCGTACCTTAGACTTTGTCATGATGAAAAGATAATGATTGTGAAAATCTAAAAATCTACTCTCTGTTGGTTATTTTCGAATAAAAATAAAAAAAACTAAGTAGTGACAGACTTTTGAGAGTCCAACAATCTTCTTCCGTCAGATCATTGAAGAAAACAGCTATACATACTCCTATAAGAAAATCTGAGATTTCCATAGGTGATTGTGGTATATTCAGAAATACCTTAAAGAATAAAGAATCTGATTTTATAACTGGTTCAATTCATTCATTTCAATATCTAAATACTAAGGGAAAAAAATCTGAATATTCACGAGAGACCGCTAAAATATGTAATAAGAATAATATTATTGGATGTTTGGCGAACTGGTACGACATCGGAGAAAATGGATATTTGACAAATTCACTGATAAACGTTCAGGCAGATCGTGATAATAAATTATTTATTGACAGAGATATATTTCATTCGCTGAGTAATCATCTCCGTAAAATTACTGATTCAAGATCGAGTTCTTCTGATTCTTCAGACTTACCAGAAGAATCTGATTCAGATTCTGTCGGGGCTTCTATGTTCTTGGAAACCGAATCAGAAGAAGAATCAAATAATTCAAAATCTCATTCGATATTAAATATATCAAGTGAGAACTATTATGCCATATATTATGACCAAATGTGGTACATTGGCAGAATTGTAGAGGAAATGGAGGATGGAAAATTTAAAACCAAATTCCTGAAAGAAAATCTTCAAGAATTCCATTGGCGTAAGAATGATGATATTGACGTCATTCATTCTGAAAAGTTTTTCACGGGCCAATAAAAATGTTAGGATGTGAGCCTTCAAGAATATCAAGGGCTGACCGTTTGTCCATTACAAAAAAATACAAACTTATATCAAAACAACTGAAAGACAATCTGAGATGTCAACAATGATTTCGAACATAACTTTCTTTACTTTTTTTCATTTCAGATTTTTAGGTTTTATCACTCTGCGGTTGATCAGTTATTTAGAAAATATCTAAAAATTGTCCAGACGTCCTGATAATCTGAAAAATGTCATGCAATTCGCAATACAACTAATTATGAAAACGTCTCTAGACATGTGATTTTGTTAATTTTTTGTTTTCATGTTTCGTGTTCATCGTCCAGTTTTTGTGTATAATTGAAGATAGCCAAACTGAACCTAGTTTCATTCTAAAATGTAATACATACCTATCCCAAATTATGTTCGCAATTCAGATATTTGGGTACGCCTCTGATATTATATTTATGAATTTATTTAATTGAATGCGCGCCCATGAACTCGGTCATTTTAAATTGAAGGAAATAAATGGAAAATAGAGGAATTTTAGGGAATTTTGGGGAATTGGGAGGAATTTTCAGGAAATGAAGTGAATCAATGGGAATCAGAGACATTTCAAGAGGAATTTTAAGGAAATAAATAGGAAATGAAGGAAATAAATGAGAAATGGAGGAAGTAAATGGGAAATGAAGGAAATGAATGGGAAGTAAAGGAAATAAATAGGAAGTGGAGGAATTAAATGGGAAATGAAGGAAATAAATGGGAAATTAAGGAAATGAACAGAAAAAGGAATTTTTCGTACACTATTTCAAACAGTGGTTAACCCCTCGAATTCAGATTAATGTTGGAGGAATACGATTTTACAATATCTTATATAAAGGGATCAAAAAAAGGAAGCAGCGGATGCTTTGTCCCGTATTCGAATTGACGCAAATGAACTGAGAACTATGAGTGGAAAAATATGTTTATTGCAACCAGAGCACAATCAAGGCGACCTCAAAATATTCAAAATAGGCGAGATGAAAATAACCTTCCGCACAGCAGGCTTGATCACCCTGGTGTAGTGGAATTATTGAAAAGGCCAGTAAGATCAGTATAACTGAGACCGCTTCCGAAATGAATTTTGACAGAATATTTGTTAGTCACGTACATGGTGCGGTAGTTGAATATAACAATGATTTGAAATATGATATTGATGACGGCATTATTTATATGAAACAGAATTCCCGATCAACGTCTGCCTTCGGAGCGTCGTTGAGGGATCTGAAAGATATTTGCGTGAAGTATAATATTACGGAACTATGCATAGTGAGGAAAGAAAACTGTACAGTATTATTGGAAAATATTAAAGGAAAAATATGCGAATTTAAAGAGGCAGATATAAAATTTTCTGTTATAAGAGATGTCCAAGTTATAGGCGACAAAGAAACGTGACAGCTCATATTGAATGATTTCCATATGTTACCCACAGGGGGTCATGCGGTAATGACGCGAATGTATAATAATATATAATAATAATAATAATAAAGCCAAATAAGGAACCATTGACAGTCACTACCACAGCTAAAAGTGCTTTCAACCAAATTTATCTCGATCTGGTAGGTGCATTGCACCAAGACGAAGATAATAGTCGCTATATTCTTACGTTACAGTGTGAGCTTAGTAAGTTTGTTGAAGGATATCCGATAGCAAATAAAGAGGCTACAACTGTAGCTAAGGCATGTGTCGAAAATTTCAATCTCAGATTTGGAGTCTCCATGGGAGATAGTAACGGATCAAGGTACAGAATTTTTAGCGGCGACCTTACAGCAATCTTGTAAACTTTTAGGAATCACTTCACTGAAGTCAACAGCGTATCATCATGAGACATTAGGAGCTATCGAAAATACACACAAACATACAGGCATATTTACGTATTCAACTTGCAAAAAATCCAGATACGTGGAGTACATGGGTGCCTTATTGGTGTTTTGCTTACAACAACACAGTTCATACAGAAACACGATACACGCCATACGAACTTGTTTTTGGAAAAAGTTGTAAATTACCATCGAATCTGAATAACAATATAGGTCCAGTGTATAACTTTGATGATTATCCGATAGAATTGAAGTATAGGTTACAAAAAGCCTGGGAAGATGCTAGAAATAACTTGATAGAATCAAAAGTTAAACGAAAATGCACATGTGATAGGAAGATTCAATCTGAGTTAAATTATAGACAAGGTGACAAAATTTTACTGAAAAATAACCCTATTAATGGATTTGAACCTTCATTCAAAGGACCCTATGTAGTTTTAGAAGAAAAAGGTATTAATGTAATGATAGAAATTGATAAAAAGCCTCAAATAGTTCATAAAAAGAGAGTTGAGCCATATTTCGAAATGTCCTAGTTAGTTAAGTAGTATTGTGAATACAGACAAAAAAAATAATTCTCGTTAGGATAAGTATTTTTTTTCTCCTTACCGGAGGAGGTGTAGTATGTAACCTAGTATAGATAAGATAAATGAGGATCATCTTGTATACGATAGTTCAAGCAAGGGCAAAGCACCATGCGGGTGCTGTTGTTATCCAAGCGCACGGTGTATTCATGAACTTAGGTTGTTTAGGTATAGTATACGTTCTTGAGGTCATGACTGTTTTATATATATATATGTATGAGTACCCAATGTTGGGAGATTACTGATTAAATTACTCTATTGAATGGCTGTTACTATTCATTCCAACCAACCAGTAGTGAACCTGGAATAGGATAGAACACATCCTCTATATATATATATATATATATATATATATATATATATATATCCTACAGCAGAGACATTTTGGTCTTTGAATGGAAATCTCAGTACAGTCTAGAATAATTCTGGTAGACTCAAAACCTTTGAAACACAAAGGTAGATTTCTCTTTATTTCGATTGAATCAGGAAATTTAATACAGGGCCTCAATATCATTGCCAAACATTTCACCATGTTGAATACAATATTTTTGCAGGTTTGATACGTTACTCCAAAAAGTACTCCTGTAACAACATATGTTGAATTAGTTTTCAACTTAGAAAGACTCAATATTATTTTTTCTTTAATGTCTGGACGATATATCTCCTTATCGTCATATCTTCTAAGACCACAAGTTTGTCCAATAATTTCATATTTCATAAACGGTATGTATCAACTTGCACAGATATTTCATGAGAGCATTTTTAATGTGAAGGACCAGTTTGTAACATAACACATAAAGCTTCTGCAGCAATGAGTTCATCTTGGCTCACACTTGTATATCATTGCCCAACTCTACTTCAGGGTCATTGATATTTTCATGGAAACTGCAACTTGGGACATTCTCCTGAAAGATATACATCAATTTTACTGGGTCCAACATAGTGAATATGGAAAACTTACATCTAAAGCTGACTTCAATACATTCCTAGTCGAAAGTCTATTTGCTCTGCTGCTGAAAGATGCATGTTCAGATTCATCCACTTTTGTAGAAATGGATGGTTAATTGAGAGAGGGTACGGCAGTTTCTTCCAAATACCTCTTCTTCAGACCAGGTCGATTCAGCTTCTACACCATTATAATAACCTTTATAATTTTCTTTCTTGAAATGTAGAGAACATATCCGCATGCTCTTTTTAATTCTGGTTTTAATTTGCCAAGCCTTCGATACATTCACCTCTTCTTGAATTCCAAATTTGTTTTCTACTCTTACTTTTACTTTTTTGGATATGGTAGGAGACAAGTGAATCCTGACATTCAAGTTTTAATCTCCTTTGGATTCACATTCAGGAACACTACATAAACGAAGTATTGTTTGTATGTTCACTTAGTTTTTTGGGACCGAATTCTATGATAATATCCGTAAAAAACACAAATACACAACAAAATGAAAACCCAGTGACAAAAGTTCCAGTCACTATGATATCAATGACAGGGGTTCATCTCACAAGCAAAATATATAGGGGCAAAAGTCCTGATTATTCAAGTCATGACTCGCAATGTTCCAGATCCTCAGAGGAAGTCTAAAGAGTTCTATGCTGGCCTCTAATAGCAGGTCCTACAGTTCAGGTAGCGAGAGTGACTTCAGTGAGGTTTCAGAATATGCATCATAAGATGTAGTAGATGATTCTGAAGAGAAGGAGAATACATCATTTCAAACAGAGCAACTGAACCTCAATGAGGATACTCTCTAAGCCTTAGGAGAGAATTTGAATTCCAAAGACTTCAATATTTTAGAATTACACCCAATCATTGGAAATAGGTGGGAAAAGATCCTTAAAGATGGATTAGAGAAAGAAGTGTGACGACCTTCTGCAATTTTTATAACTGTGATGTTTGGTACAGATTCTAATTTAAAAAATTCTAATTTTTGCTAAAAGATAGTTCACAAGGCACGGCAGCTTTTCGTCTGGCGAGCAGTGGTCATGGGTTCGATATAATATATTTTGTTGAGTGCCAGTGGACGCCACTTAGTTTGATTTATGAAAACTAAGGAATTTGCACTTCAATATTACTAATTTCCTGAAAAGAGAAAACCAAGTGAGACAAGTTGTGAACTCGAACAATATTTAATGAGATATTTCTGCACTTGAGAATATGAAAGTTATATACAGTATGTGTTCATGTGGTAGTATTCATTATACGTATTTCATGACAAATATGGGATCATTTACCTGAATCCTAATATCCCTATATAGCGCTATACTGGGCGAACATGATAGTTAGATTATAAGATTATTGAGGATGTGTATAGTACATAATTAGATAATCCTTTGGACGAATCGTCAATATCTCGTGTATGTATTTCAGAATAAAAATGTTTCATAGTTTAGAACTTTTTTGTGACATCTTATGAACATCCAATAAGGGCCGGTTTATACAGGGTGTCATTGGAATGGTGTGAAAAATTTTGAGGGGTATAAAACCTTCGTTGCCGAGACACGGGATGTTGAAGTTTATCTGAAAAATCGTATTCTGTAGTATCCGAGAGACGCTTCGGCCGAAATCAATAAAGTTTTCACAGTGAATTATTATCATATGAAAATTAGATATTATCGCACATTGAAATCAGTCAAAGCCTTCTCCCGATGTTACGAAAAATACATTTTTTTTTCAAGCAATTTAACTTGTTATCGCAGATACAATTGGTTTTTTTGCACATGCTCATAATCGGAACTTCTACATTTCAAGTTCAATTTTTATGTATATATTTCACCTCACAAAATGTATAAAACCATTCCACTCACACACATTGTGTGTACCAGAAAATTATAATGTCTTATAAGCTCAATTTTTCATTTGATAGAAAATCATGGATAGGAAAATGCATACAACATCAACACAGAAAATCTTCGTTCATCTCCACTCAGATCTTCCCTTCCCTCGCCAAGTTGCAGAACTGTCAAGTTTTCTGACGATTGTTGAAAAAATATACTGTTAAACCAACAGTTGAGAATCTTTTTTCACCACCTTCATGGTCGTTCATATTGCTGATTTGAGAAGTTATTGATGAATTTCCAATCATTCCTACAACCAAATAAAGTTGAGTAAAGTTGATACTAGCCTGTACCTGCATTTGTTTTGCCAAAGTTCACTGAATATAGAAAAAGTTTACAATTTTGCAGTGTATTTTTTCTTTTCTATGATATGAAAAGTTAAGGTCATGTGACATCATGCATTGTTATCCTACATTTTGGAGATTCCAAAACATCAACAAAAACACTTCTTGTGCTGTACGAATTCAGTGTCAGACAACACAACTTTCGTTTTCTTGGATGATCATAGGAAAAAAATGTATTTTGTTGTAAAAAATATGAATATAACAGTTGAAGATAAATGAGTTTCCTAATATTCTCTAAAATAAAAAACAACATTCAGCGATACAAAAAAAAATAATATATAGTGATATATGAATATATAAATATATATATATATAAATTATATATACATGAATGATTTCTCTGATAGACGTTCGTTAAAAAATTTTGTAGAAATAACTTAGAGTTCTGATTTTTTTGGCTTCATATGGTTATTCAACATTCTTCATTTTCAAAATACAACATTCAGTTATACCAGATGTCACCATCAACTTCATTCTCATAATAAATAGAACACCCGATATATTCCTGAAAAAACTTCATGGTCAATTTCATCATCTTCAAATTTTTCTAAACGGAAGATTGCAATTTTCTGAGTCCAACTTAGAATGACTACAATTAATGAAATGTTTGTTTTCAAGATACAAAAAGGAATACTATATGAAAAATTAATTATTTTCCCTGATATTCCGAGTACTGAACTCAACGCCATCTGGAAAAACCAAACATTTTTGTGCTTGGATGAATTTTTTCTAATACCTATATTAAGCCTAGAAAATAGCTATACAGTCCTATTTCCCTATCGAACTGAAGGACCCCTCACCGACTTATAAAAATAATAGGAACTCTGGTACAAAATCACAAATGAAAATCAGTTTCTTGACTCTCTTGCCATGCTTTGTCTTGCATGTCGCAGCCACTCCATTGCTGTTTTGTCAAAGGAGCAGTCCAAGAGAGTTGGAAACATTTTCCGGACAGCAGCTAGAAGAAATTAAATAGGAATCATCAACCACAATTTTATGCTAACAGAATTTCTATCTACCTTTCATCACTTTAATTATGTTCATGTCCTTAATGTGAAAATTTTGTTTTTGGCCTGTCCATGAGCAAAATGTGGCTAAAGAGTTTGTGAATGTATGAGATAAAATTCTCCTTTGGAAATCTGCCTCATTTTTTCCTCCAAACTGCAAATATTTCTGTTCCTGAAAACATTTGAAAATGATTGAAGATATTGAATCACACACAAAATAAATAATCATTGATGTAACACTAACCAATTGTTTGAATGCTTCCTCATTGGATTTTATCAGATCATCCAATTCTAACAGTTGAGCCAGTTCTGTTAATGGTAAGTAATTCACAATTAGGTCTTCACCAACCATTATTTCTGTTTTTTTCTGTCCACATTCCAATGAGTTCAATCTCACAGATATCATGTTCAGTGACCCCTGTAGTTCCATCAATTTGTTCATAATATCTGTATTGGTGATGTCTACAGAAGATGGTACCATGGTTGATGGAGACATGTAAGTCGTTTCGACCAATAATGCATAGTTTCGGCACAAAAAAACTCATTACGTTGAAAAATCTCAATTTTTCACACCCTATATCTCATATAATCCCTATTTAATCATTTCCGCTAGACGCCAAGTGTGGTGTATCTATGAAATCAGCTGAAATAAGAAAGTTGGTATTGGCCACTGTCACATGACACACTCTATATAATTTAGTTTTCTTGAAAAAAATGCGTATTCAAAACACCCTCATTTATCTTTTGTCGAATTCATTCCATTTGGCTGTTCCACACTGTATATAATTATATATACCAGGCTCAAATTGTGAAACTGAGTATGTTATGATGTTTCTGACTCATGTATACACTTCCAATACAGTCGTTAATTTTTCACTATTCTCACAATTTTTTGTTATGTTACATAAAGATACTAAACTAATCTACATATTTCTATTGTGATGCGATACCTTTCATGTTCCTATACTATCAGAATAATTCCAATGGATGTGAAAATAAGGTGAAGTGGTGTTGGGTAGAGGCAAGGGTATGGGAAATATTAACAGCTCATCTCCAAAATCAAGGCAAAGACTTTAATATACAAATGAACAGGACACAAAGACAACAACAACATCATGATGACTACCAGTTGAATAATCACTATTATAAACCAATTTTTTTGGACTAATAAAAACAATCAATCCCAAAGAGACCCTATTCCGTTCCACTGATAATAAAATGATTCAGTTACTGGAATTTGAGATTAGCTAAAAAATACTCGACGAAAAAATTTAACATAATTACGTGAAACAAAAAAAATGTATAGTGTCATTCAAACGCGACCATTCGAAGCAAGTTTTTCTTTCAGAATACCGAATGACACTAAAAAAAATGAAAAAATATGCAACATCAGATGATACATCCAAACATACATTACTCAGATAAGTTGATATAAAAATCAAATCGAAACAATGAGTGAGTATTTATAGTTACAACACTAATTATAATTATCAATTCTAACAAATATTCACTACCAGCTCACTGAATTGGCAGTGACATTGCTACAAAGTCGTTTTACAATTCCTCTATTTGTGATTTTACTTGGCCTAAAAACTATTATTCAGAAAATTCTGCACAATTCTGTCCACATATTTTGTAGTAATTGAATCGGCACATTTTTCAAGAGTATAGGTAGCTCATCACTCAAAAAAATTAAATATATAGCACCACCTACCACCTAGTAGCACCAGTGAGTCCTCCCTGATAGAAATAGGGGCCACACTTGTCACTAGATATTTACGCCATAATGCAGTGATGAATACAGTGGAAATAAATCAGGTATAGGTTGGTTTGTTTTGATTTGACATTACTGAATAGATGAATATAAACAAAATGTATTTGAAGTCATGGCCAAGTTCAAAATATACTACCCCTACTACTGTGGTCATAGTTTTGCTTATAACTTCCACACCAAATGATATCTAATCAAGTTTGATGACTATAAAATATAGAGAATAAAATTATCTTTCCAGAAGTGGAAAAATATTGGTGTGCTTCTGGAAAAAAATTCATGTATCGTCGCGACGCTAAGACGCAAAAACATAAAATTTTGAATTTTGCCAGAAACTGATTAACTTTTAACATCTTTCCGCGAGAGCTACGAGACCGAGTTTGAATGACCCTGTAAAAAACTGTATCGATTATAATTCTCAACTCATTTCAAATGGTATGTATCAAAGATACTACTATATTATCAATTTTCATTACTTTCTGAAGAATATGATTTAATGGTGAAACTTCTTCATTATGTGTCAAGGTGTCAACAATACCACAATTAAAATTGACAGATGGACAAGGTTTTTCATAAAAACTCTTGAGATCAGAAAATGTTTGATGATGAATATAGGGGATGCCTTCATCCTTGAAAAAGTTCAAAATTTTAACAGCACAACCAGTTTTCAAAACTACGAAACAGTTTGGTTCTTTAACAGAGAGTTGTGAATTATTATAGGTGGCTTTACTGTATACTTGGAAAGATTTTCCTTTGATAATTTTCTATCCAACTTCTTGAGATAATATGGAACTAGAGCTAAGATTTACTGAGAACTGTTCAATAGAGTATGTTTGGTATTCATGATGTCTATTAATAAATTGCTTCAAGGGATAATTACTAGTTTTCAATGTTTTTTTTATTTCTGACATATAATTTTCAAACCTAAAACAGCTAAAATGATCTAAGGGACCAAATTTTCTTGCATCATTTGTCAAACGTAATAAATTGTGTACATTGTGAGACACCTGTTCTTGGCCATATACAGGGTGAGTCAGAAATGTGTACCGAGCTTTCTGGGGGTGATAGAACATTGAAAAATAAGTGTAGCTTGATGATTAAACTCATGGCCCAAAATGCATATTAAGGGAGATATATCCTTCCAAAGTTGATAAAATTAAAATAATTTCTCCGCATAACTTCTGAACGATGAAAGCCACCCGATTGAAATTTTGTGCATGAATGTATGTTGTCAAAATACATTTTTTCGTCACACTTCCACATTTCTGATATTGTTATAAAGGGTGTTTTCAGAGGGTGAGTCATGATTTTTTGTATAAAACTTTTTTCCCTGTATTATTTTCGGTGAAAAAACAGGAGCATTTGATGGAGCGAAGAAAATTACATGAAAAAGGTACTCTTATTCAAATACAAAAAATTGAGCCGTTCGTGAGATATTTGAGTTTTTGTAGTTACATGAATTGATTTTATTCATCGCGAGATTCATCGGTAACAATATTTCAGCAGGCCATGATGAATAATTTTGTTCTCAATTTTGACGTTCATGTCATCAACATTCGAGTCAACATTGTTGTAGTCGATTTGTTCGTGTGGTTTTTCTGTGTCATTTATCACTGCGATTATCAACTGAGATTTCAAGAAATATGGCAGGTTATTCGTTCTCTGAACAAACTGATATGCTTCTAATGCTTGGCGAGTGCTTCGGAAATACAAACGCTGCTGTGAGACGATATGCAGAGATGTTTCCCGCTCGACGCGTTCCAAATTCGAATTCAAAATTATGTATTGATTGAAAGTACCAAAAACATTATCAAACTTTTATTTTTATTCAAACCTTGTTGGGACAGACTTATGCTATGTACTTATTGCTCAGTAACGTGGCACAGGGAGGTGATATTATCGACAAAATTAAAAACAAAATTGTTCATGGCATGCTGAAATATCGTTATACCGTTATATATACATATATATATATATATATATATATATCGATATATATATATATATATATATATATATATCGTTATCTGCTGATATCATGTAACTACAAAAACTCAAATATCTCACGAACGGCTCAATTTTTTGTATTTGAATAAGAGTACCTTTTTCATGTAATTTTCTTCGCTCCATCGAATGCTCCTGTTTTTTCACCGAAAATAATACAGGGAAAAAAGTTTTATACAAAAAATCATGACTCACCCTCTGAAAACACCCTTTATAACAATATCAGAAACGTGGAAGTGTGACGAAAGAATGTATTTTGACAACATACATTCATGCACGAAATTTTAATCAGGTGGCTTTCATCGTTCAGAAGTTATGAGGAGAAATTATTTTAATTTTATCAACTTTGGATGGATATATCTCCCTTAATATGCATTTTGGGCCATGAGTTTAATCATCAAACTACACTTATTTTTCAATGGTCTATCACCCCCAGAAAGCTCGGTAAACATTTTTGACTCACCCTGTATATCAGGAAATTTTCTCACGAAATACTCCAATAGTTTTTCAGCATAATCTACTCGTTCTCGACTTGAATCAGGAGAAATTAATATTCTAACAGCAACATGAAGTGATAGAAAATGTGACAACATTGTTTCTTTCAAAAATGGTTTCATAAGGACAGGCCCATAATATAATAAAAACTGACGAAACTCGGTAGCTTTCCATCGATCTAGTTCTGATGTAGGCCTAGGAAGTCTTGCAAATTCCTTAACAGCAAACTTCCGATAATTTTCTAAATTTTCATTGAATAATCTCATTCCCATATTACCTCTCAACCAGAATGTTAATAACTTCTTCATGGCACCCAAGCATATAAGATGCATGTAGTCTAGTGGTATTTGACTCACCAAACCAATATTAGTTTCCAACAATATAGTATTTTGTTTATGGTAATTTTCGTCTAGCATATTCTTGAAGTTATCATCTAGATAGATAGCTCTTTATTTCCAACAGGTAGAAACACCCAATTACAGGAAACGCTAGGAAAGAATAAAACAATAATACAGATAATAGAATAGCTACGTACTAAATTATGTTCAATAGTAATTAATAGTAATAATTCACTCGTCTATAGGAACATTATGGAGCCACTCTCACAACCGCCTCATAAATGTCATTCACACTACATGAAAAAATGTCACAATGTTGGCAGATTGCATTGAAATTTTCGCACATAATAACAATTGGAGACTTCCGTAATACATTGGTGCGATAATTGACACAATAAAAAGGACAGTGATGTCTAGAATTGACGCGAGGTACTAAAAAATCAATTTTGGACAACAAATCCTCACAAATTATATGATTACTGATTAGTTTGTGAAGGAATTTTATAGTGACATATAATCTTCGTGTGCTCAATGATACAAAATTGAATTGATCCAGAAGAACTGAATAGCCAATTCCTCTTTCAGGGTAATTTCCGCTTGTTTTATAAACTAGATGTTTCAAAAATCGTCTCTGGACGCGTTCAATATTGGCAACATGAGTGGCATGCATAGGGTACCATATTAGTGCACCATATTCTAGTTTACTTCTCACATAACTATAATATATTGTGGTCATTGTTTGAGTATTCCTGAAATCTCTACTTTGCCTCACCAAGAACCCATACATCTTGTTGGCTGAGGAAATCATTTTGTCCATATGTGGTATGAATGTCAATTTTTGATCGTAAATAACGACTAAGTCAGTGATTTCTCTACATCTTTTAATATTAGTGTTTTGAATTTTATATTCATGTTCAATCGTCACATATTTCTAACAGTAGGAAACGACAGAACATTTGGAAATATTCAATCGCAGATGATTATCATTACACCACTGGAAAATTGAATCAACATCATCCTGTAGCTGCAAACAGTCTGTTGTGTTGTCTATTATGTTGAAGATCTTGAGGTCGTCGGCATAAAGTAATTTTGGAGAAACGATAATTTGAGAAAGGTCGTCGATAAACAAGAGAAATAGCAGGGGGCCAAGGTTAGAGCCCTGTGGCACGCCTGATGTGGCTATATAGGACATAGATTTATTGCTTTCAATTTCTACATATTGATATCGATTAAATAAGTAGGACCTAAAGAGGTCGACCATGTCAGCAGTGAAGCCAAATTGACCAAGTTTGTATATTAGAATTTCCAAATCGATCTGATCGAATGCCTTTTGCAAGTCAAAATAGATGACATCAACTTGAGATCTCCTATCAAGCGCATCTGCCAAGAACTGTGAAATACAAGACAAATTGGTTATACATGATTTTTTATCTTGGAAGCCATGTTGATCTTTCGATACCACATTTTTAACAGAATTACCAACCACAGTATATAAAATTATTTCCAGAAGTTTCGAGAAATTACACAGAATCGATATTGGTCGATAATTATCAATTTGAGATGGATCGCCTTTTTTGAGGACTGGGCAAATCCTCGCAGTTTTCCAAGAAATCGGATAAACCTTGTTACGCAGAATTAAATTGAACAGGTGCAATAAAGGTTCGATAAATGCGTTAACACAATCTTTGACAACGAAGCTAGGTATTTGATCTGGACCAACTATCAATTTATTTTTGATTTTTTTTGCAGCTCTAAGAATATCAAGTTCGCTGATTTCCTTGATGGAAATGCAGTTCATCATGACTTGTGAATCATTCACTTGATTTATAAGATTAGCATCAGGAAGATTATAGACACTACCAAAATAATTAGCAGAAGCATTGACTATATCCTGAGGTTTATTGAGAACGACATCACCACACTTCATTATACCTGGAATTTTTGTGTTTCCTTTTTTATTATTGATAAAGTCCCAGAACTTTCTAGGATTGCCCGATATATTGTTTTCGGCATTCTGAACAAACAACCTATATTCTCTACCCAATTGTGTTTTTATTTCAGCTCGAAGACTGATAAATCGTTCATGATAAAAAGCAGTTTTATACTTCTTATAATTCGAGTGAGCCTTCTCTTTTTGCCTAATCTTTTTGACTATTTCAGTAGAAAACCAGGGCGGGTACCTTCGGCGTCGATTCATTTTCAAGGCGACAGTTGCATCGAATATATGATAAAGCTTATTATTCAATATTTCACAAATTTCATTCACATCATTACATTGAATAACTTCACTCCAGTCAGTGCTAGAGATCAATGAATACATCAGAGGGTAATCGGCTTTTCTGAAATTGTATTGTTTTGAATCAACCGGATTATTTGCTAAATTAACGTGAGAAAGAGTGTCAGTTTTGATCGTTATATCCAATGAAGGGTGGTGAATATTCTCATTAACTAAAGGTTATACACTTCTTTCGACAACACATTTCAAATTAGTTATAACCAAATCCAACAAGTGGTGATTCGTGTTACAGACATGATTATGTTGCTTAAAATCAAGAATCTCCAAAAAGTTCATCAATAATTTACATTTAATATCATTAGAGTTGATGCTATATTGGGGGACATTGAAGTCACCGACAATAACAACATTTTGGTTTTGTAAACAATCTAGTAATGCAAAGTTTTCTAAAAATAGCTCAAAATCAGCGAGACAAATTGCTGGCGGAATATATAAAACAAATAAAAAGATGATTTTACGGTGACCACTTATTTTACCTCCAACAATATCCACACAGGGAGTAGACAGCTTCAGCGGTTGAAGATCGATAGTTTCAAAGTTGAGGATATTTTTTGTTGCTACTAGGACGCCGCTACCTCTAGTTGTATTAGTTGATTCAAAGTTTCTATCACATCTATATGCATTGAAATCAGGAGGGAACATTTCAGCATTGAACATATTCGACGACAGCCAGGTTTCACTTAAACATATCACATCCAGATTGGCGTGACTTGCAACGACATTGAAGAATTGATTCGTTTTATTGTTCAGACTCTGAACGTTTTGATAATAAATGTTGAGTTTGTGGGAGTAATCGGGTGTATGATCTAAATATTTTGGATTGTAGGTATTCCATTGACATATTTGATTTTGATATTCAATTCACCATTATTTCTTCTTTCTTTCAGCTGTTGAACGGTTTTCTTATGTAGGTCTAGCTGACGAGGAGTTTTATCAAATGATATCGATATTCCACTGAAATCGGTTGAGTTTTTCAGTTTAGGTGTTTGTTTAATTATTTGGGAGATTTGTTCATTGTTATCCAATGTTACTTTCATAGGGCGTGGTCTTACATGGTCTCTATTGAATTTTCCCAATCGACGTATATTACAGGTGGATATATCCAAATTTGGGGATAAATGGGTGAGAATTTTCAGAACATCCGTTTTTTCGGCGTCCATCCTGATGTCCTTCACAGTAGATGTCTGCTCTTTGAGTCCAAAAATCATCAAGTTGTTCCTTCTACACTGTCTTTCGAAAACTTCCTGTACAACCTCTTCAAATTGGATATTCATCAGGGTAGCTTCACTGGGTGCTTTCAGGGATCTTACTTCTGCCTGTAGGCTAACAATAGCAGCTTTCAAAGAATTGATATCACTTCCTATTTCTTCGCATTTCGCGCAAGACCACTTGAAACATTTCTTTGAGTTGATCGATCTGGTTTCCGAAGCTGTTAAGCCCACACAACTATGGCTGAAGAACTTAAGACAGACGCAACAATTTACAAGTAGGTGAGGCTCACTAGCCTTCGAACAGCAGGCGCACAACGTACCTGGTATTTGGATTACCGATACGCCACTGGTTTTGTATTTCAGTTCAATCACTACGGTTGTTATAATTATAGGATAATAGGCTTTACTCACATGTAGTATAAGGTTGATTTGATTATTTGTTCTCTAAATGCACTTTAATCCAATATTTTTGAACGTGGATTCTTCCAATTTATTCAACCAACTACAAACTACAGTTTAGCACTTTTCCACAATAAAGTATAATGTATAATCGTATGTTTCATCAATTTAAACTGAAGACACTGAGACGAATCGACCTCACACGAGTCAGTCTCAGTATCAGTATCATCTGTTCTAAGAGGAGAATTCAAATCCAAATATGACATCCTATTTCTGATATATTCACCTTCTATAATACACTTTGTACAACCAAAGTAAGCGTTATGACTCTTCACGTTCAAAATGAAGGCTTTTGCAGGAGCATCACACATTATTTTCGATATATCAAACTCATATTGTTTTTCCCCTATGATGACTCCATTATCCTTCAATGCTTTGATTTCATCCACAATAGGCATTAAAAAATCATTAACATCATTTGGTTTAGAATTACCATGAAAAATGCCAACAGGAAAAGGTCTACTTTGTGGAATATTATCTAATAATGCTAATATAGGCCAAAACTGGCTACAACTGCTTTTTGTTAATGGTAAACCATCTATGTTGAGCGAAACTAATGGTTTTTTATCCTCAACTTCTTCACTAGATCTCTGTAGAATATATTTCACGCCATTTTCCAAACCAAAATGATAATAGGTCCCTGGATCCATTTTAACTATTTCACTTCTACTTGCTTTATCAGCTTTCAAGAATGTTCGACAATCTTTGGGTAAAGACTTAATATTCAAATAGTTTCTTATGAGGGACAGTAGCTTGTTGGATGCATTGTGACTTATATGATTTTCAATGATCCAAAACCTTAAATGAGTTGAAAACTGAGATTCTTTGGTTTCATCTAATATTCCAGAAATCTTTGAATTTTCATCATGACATTCTGGAGAAGAAAGAGCATATTCTGGAGGATCATTGATAATATGACTGGTACTGGGTAACGGTAATGACTGGGATAATGGTTCATCAAGATTAGGAATGACAGAGGAAGTTAATGTAGTTGTGGTGGAGGTTGTGTCTTTTCTTTGTGATCGAATATTATGTTTCATAATCCTTCTCAATTGCTTCTTTGAATATTGTCCATATGGTTTGTTCAACCGCTATAACAATAAGAAAGTGCTAATTGTGAGGTGTTCCATCATGTTTGATATTCTCAATATTGAATTAACATGACCAAAACCAAAAAATATTTCAGATGGAAAGTGTGAGAATTTGAGAGAAAATTTATGAGCAAACAAGCAACCAATAATTGCATATCAGTTGTTGTATAGGATTTGCAGTGACCAAATACTCTCTATAATGAACAGGTTGAAAAAAACAATTGGAAACTATACCTCATTATGATCCATGATGATGGTTTGATGTATGGACCTTGGACTGGGCTATTAGGTATGATAACTTCCAGAAAATTCTCCAGCCTAGAATCCATTGACATGTCAATTATTGTCATTTCCATCATTCATAGTATTTACACAATATCTGTTGCCATGGAAAATAGAATATATAGTGTTTTTGTAATTTGAATAGATTTGGTGAATGTCTGATGAAACAACAATTAGTCTATCCAAACTCGCATTGCATATAATATAATATGCAATACGACCTTGCTTACAGATTAATAAAGGGTGACTATGGTATTCGTTGAATATTAGATACTCACTCCACATGAAAGATCAGATGGCATTTAACAATATTTATGTCAGATTTTATGCACAAATGTCAACTGATTCTATATTTTAAGTAGTGTAATATATACAATCTCAATTATTATTCCCAGCTATATCATATCACTTCATCAACTAATGCTGGGAGTGAATGTCTGAAACCTAAATAATTAAGAATAGTTTATATTTGCACTGTGAATGCGAGATAGTTCTTCGATTTCACTATGGATTTGCTGGAGTCAAAAATACACAGCCCCATACAATTTTTTGGTATCAATATATCACTGAGTGTATACATTGACGAAAGCTGATTCGTGAATATCACCTCAAATTTTCATTACATTATAATTATATTTCGTTTATGCGAGGTGTATCAACTAGTTGAGGAATGTGATTTCTTTCATCTTCAAAATTCTTTCCTTCTCCAGGAATATTCCGTATCGATTAGTGCATGAAATAGGGCAACGTCAGTGACGTAAGCTGTCATTTGTCGAACAGCTGATGGGGGACAAACAAAGCATTTTTACATAAGAGTACATGTGTTGTTAACAGTGATTTTTGGCGAAAAATAACAATTTGGGTGATTTTTTTTTAAACATTTCGATTCTGTGTTCATTGTGAATATTGTGAATTAAGTGCACAGATGTGTAAAGTGTTTTAATATTTATTTTTCAGTTGTTAGGTTGGTCCCTAGGGACATGGACATATTTGTCTTTCCCAGGCAGGCGTGAAGCGTAATCGATAGCCTCTCCACCTGCAAGACCATTGGGTGCCTACTCGTGGCGGGACTGTCTCTTACAGAACCCAATGGATCTAGAGGGGGAAGCCTCGATAAAAAATCCTCCTGGACACACACAGCTGGTGTGCAGGGATGGCGGACCCTGGGAATTCTCTGGCCGATCTTACCTACTTTCAACTAGTCTTAGGTAAGACCACTTTACCTATCTTTCCTATCGGTCTCCCTTGACCAACTCTTGTTCTCTTCTGTCTCGGTACTAGGGACTCTTCCATCTCCTTTTCCTCTCCTATTTTATCGCCCAGGGAGTAAACCCTTCCAAAAATCCGCAACTTAAGGTGTGACGCGACCCGTGCCGATGAGTGAATGGCCAGGCGGAACATGGCCGTGGACGGAGCCTCCGGGAGCTTGGCGCCCTCCCGGGGTATTTTGCCTTACCCCTGCACGCGGGGCTCTGCAGGGGCGGACTGACCTTCCCTTGCTACTCGTGGGAAAAAAATGAGTAAAATATCAGAAAAAATAAACAAACAGACTGGGGATCCAACAAAAGTTTTTGGAACGCCCCATGCAGCAGAGAAGGTATGGAACAAGACTAGAGTGAGTCCCAGGAGGAACTCGTTCAGTGGTACTCCATCGTCAGTGGAGCCGAACAGTCCAAACGTGGCAGTCTTCGACTTTACTTGGGACGACGAAGAGAGGACAGCGAAGAGAAAAAGGCTGAGCAACGCCGAGGAGGTGGAAATAGAAGCAAGAGGATGGCAACGGGGAAAGCTCAGAAAACTCATCAAACACGTGGATTCAGTCACCAGGGAACTCGCCATGAAAGTGAGAGATACCCCAAACACGAAGACCGAGATAAAGGATCTTACAAGTATGCTCAGAAGTATATCTAGCCAACTCATGACCCATGACATACAAGCGGCCTTATCAGAAGGAGGAGAGGTAGACACCGATGGCGGCTCTACCCACGCTAAGGTAGGCACACAAGACGACATAGTTGCCAGAAATAAGTGTACATGTACCTGTACATGCTTGGCATCCAAGCTGAGCTCACCGCAGGAGCTCGAAGCGACCTCAGACTTCGGCAAATTCAAGTCGGTAGAGAAGCTGATATGGGACAGAAGTGTTTTTACGAACACGGAAATTAAAATAGGAAACCCACTTAACACGGACGACTCGGTGGTCAAGGTGGTCGTAACCGAGCCGGAAGACACAGAGATGCTGTACAGCATACAAAAACTGTACAAGGAGAAGTTCCCAGAGCTTCTTGATCTGAGAGGAGAGTTCGAAGTTATGGAACAGACAACCAGGATTAGGGGGACGGGAAACACCTACAGTAAGAAGGTCATAAAAATCGGGCTTGACGGCACCCCACAGGGACTCTGGGACAGGCTTGTCCAACTCAAAGATGAAACTGTAGGAGACGCGAAAATAGGAATCCACCACATCAAGAGTATAAATAACGAGGCACTTCAAAAAATGATCGAGTGTATTTTTCACTCTGGAAGCACTAAGGTGGAAATCTACACGACCCCCCAACAGAAGGGCGACCTAACAGGACGGGATACCTACGGGGTCATCATAAGTGATGGCAGTAAATCCTACAGGGACATCTTGGGTAAAGTTAGGAATGTCATCGGGGGCTCCGACTCGGCCAAGGCAATCCGAGGCATCCGGAGTACGAGGGATGGCTCCCTCCTCCTTACATTGGATAAGGACCCGGAGGCGCTAGAAAAAATAAGAGGAGCAATTAACGGCGAGGGATCTATGAAATACAGAAGACTGGGCGCGGAAAGTGCTATGGAAGTGTGGGGATTTTCCCCGTAATTAATTTTGATTTCATTCTTGTTAAAATTCAGATTATTTTCAGTCTTGGGTCTTTTTCGAGTTCCTTTGTAATAGGTTTTAAAGTGCAATCGACCGAACCATCCATCTGTTTGGAATTTCATCAAGTTACCCATGCTTAATGTCTTCTCGGGTTTTTCTTATCGCAGGTAGATTTGCGACTCTTGAGTGTTTTCAAATCTGGGTTTTTCCCTTCAAACAGACGGACAGTTTCGGTCGATGGAATTTTGATGGCCCATTTTTATGACAGAGAGGTATCAAATTCCGCTGGGTCGAAGCAGTGGGTTTTTGGAGTTTCTAACGGAGACACGCACTTTGGGGTGTTCCCGCGATTGTCTCCTCGAGTGTTTTTATTAAATAAAGTTTTTAATTCGGTGCCTGTCGAACATTTATTTATCGTCACCTTGTCCCAACATTGGTGACCCCGACGTGATTAGCACGTCGAAGTTTATGAGTGACAGTGACGATTCGTTGGTAACACCGAAATCTTCAAGAAGTGGCGCAAGTTCTTCGAGGGAGTTAGACGAAACTCTCGTGAACGAAACCATCGTCAACAACCGACGCACAGCCACCAAGATGCCAAACCAAAACGCTGAGGCCCCCAAACCGGAAGTCCTCGCGCGATTGAAGATTCCCGCGTTCACCCCAGACGACCCAGAGGTCTGGTTCCAACAGGTCGAGTGGGCCCTGGAGGACGTCGGCGTGACAGCGAGTGCGGCCAAATTCCGTCAAGTGGCTAAATCGCTTGACGGGAAATACTCGAAGGAGGTTCGAGACCTCATTATCACCCCGCCAACAGACAGGCCGTACGAGACGCTCAAGGAGGAATTGCTACGGCGCCTGGGGAGATCGCAGGCACAAAAGACGCGGCAGCTGCTGGAACGTGTGGAAATCGGCGACCAAAAGCCGTCGCAGTTCCTGCGACACCTGACGCAGCTGGCGGGAGCCAACGCCGCCGAAGACATCGTCCGCGCTTTATGGATGGAGCGAATCAACCCGCTCGCTCGCGCCAGCATCGCCGCTCAAGCCGCGCAACCAAACGTCACCTTGGATGACTTGGCGAAGACCGCCGATTGTGTGATGGAGGCCCTGGGTGCCGTCGCACCCCAACAAGTATCCGCGGTGTCATCCAATAGTGAATCGCGGTTGTGCGAAGTGCTCGAGCGATTGACAGTGCGTTTAGACGAGCAAAGCCGCGAGTTGAACGAACTTCGTTTGGAAGTGCGCGGCCGACAACATTTCCGCGGTGGTACCGATACGCGTCGTCGCCCGCGCTCCAGGTCGCGAAACCGGTTCGGTGGTTTATGCTTCTACCACCACCGATTCGGCGCTAAGGCTCACAGGTGCGAACAACCGTGCACCTATGTCGCCAGCGATGAGTCGTCGTCGGGAAAAGGTCCGGGCAGTCGTTAAACGCGGCAAGCGACAACTGCCCCAACACGTGCCGCTTATTTTTGACGGACCGGAACAGTGCGGTTGACTTTCTCATCGACACCGGGGCTGATTTGTGCGTGTTTCCGCGGAGACTAGTGTCGGGCCGGCGGGTGAAAACCGGGTACGAGCTAACCGCGGCGAACGGAACCACCATCGCCACTTACGGGTTGATTCCGATGACGCTGAACCTCGGTCTCCGTCGCGACTTCCCGTGGAACTTCGTCATCGCGGACGTGGCTAAGGCCATCATCGGGGTGGATTTTTTGACCCACTTCGATCTCCTCGTGGATCTGCGTAACGGGCGGCTGCTCGATCGGTCTACGAGTGTGTGCGTCGTGGGTCAGGAGTCCAAGTGCTCGACCGTCGCCGGGATTAGGACGTCCGCTGGGAACACTCGGTACCACGAACTGCTCCAGCAATTCCCGGAGCTGACGCGCCCCGATGGCGCCTGCAAAGCGGCTGATGTGAAACACCGGACGGTGCACCACATTCACACCACACCAGGACCACCGGTCGCCCAGAAACCACGTCGCTTGGCTGCTGACCGTTACGTCGCCGCCAAGAAGGAGTTCGAGTCCATGCTGCGATTGGGCATTTGTCGCCCATCGAAGAGCAGCTGGGCTTCGCCACTCCACATGGTGCCGAAGAAGGGCGACGAGTGGCGCCCTTGTGGGGACTACCGAGGTCTCAACGCACCGACGATCCCGGACCGGTACCCAGTGCGCCATATCCAGGACTTCGCCCAGACGCTCCGCGGAAAGAAGGTCTTTTCTACCATCGACCTGGTGCGGGCGTACCACCACATCCCTGTCGCCCCAGAGGACGTGGAGAAGACCGCGATCATCACCCCGTTCGGCCTGTTCGAGTTTCCGTCGATGAGTTTCGGCCTTCGGAACGCCGCACAAACATTCCAGCGGTTCATCGACGAGGTCCTGCGCGGTTTGGACTTCGTCTACGCCTATATTGACGACCTCCTGGTGGCTTCTTCGTCCGAGGAAGAGCACCAGGAGCATCTCCGTCTGCTTTGTGAACGTCTTCGGCAGTATGGAATCGTCGTCAATACGGCAAAATGCTGTTTCGGTGCCACGGAGGTCAAGTTCCTGGGCTACCTGGTGTCTGGCGGCGGAACGCAACCGCTTCCCGAGAAGGTCTACGCCATCCAAGACTATCCCCGGCCGACGACAGCAAAAGAGCTCCGACAGTTTCTGGGTATGATAAACTTTTACAGACGTTTTATGCCCAGAACTGCTCGGACCCAGACGCCACTCAACGACCTTCTCCAAGGCAACATCAAGGGGAAGACGCCAGTGGTGTGGAACGAAGCCGCAGATGCCTCTTTTAACGCCTGCAAAGAGGATCTTGCCGCGGCAACTCTCCTGGCGCACCCTAAGGTTGGCGCCGAGATCTCCTTGGTTTGCGACGCGTCAGACCACACCGTCGGAGCCGCTCTGCAGCAGCTGGTTGGCGACGTTTGGGAGCCACTTGGTTTCTTCTCGAAGAAGCTAAGTGGCGCCGAAACCAAGTACAGCGCCTACGATCGGGAACTTCTGGCCATCTACAAGGCGGTCAAGTACTTCCGGCATATGGTTGAAGGACGCCACTTCTTCGTCCTCACTGACCACAAACCGTTGACCTTCGCCTTCAGCCAGAAGTCCGATCAGTGTTCGCCACGTCGTTACCGCCACCTGGACTTCATCGGGCAGTTCACCACCGACATTTGCCACATCTCCGGGAAGAACAACGTCGTCGCAGATGCCCTCTCCAGGGTTGACGCGATCGCAACGCCACTCGACTTCGAGGCCCTGGCAGCATCCCAGCAGGATGACCCAGAGCTCCAGGAGTTTCGCCAGAGGCACGACTCTGGCTTACTCCTGCGCCAGGTCACTATCCCGGGATCCAACGCTGCCGTTTTCTGCGATGTCTCCACCACAAAGGCGCGGCCCTTCCTGACGGCCGCATTCCGCAGACCAGCCTTCAATGCCATCCATGGGCAATCCCATCCTGGCGCCAAGGTTACCACCAACATGGTGAGAGAACGGAACGTCTGGCCCTCCATCTCCAAGGATTGTCGAGCTTGGTCCCGAGTCTTCATCCAGTGCCAGCGATCAAAGGTCTCGCGCCATGTCTCGTTTCCGATCGGCAATTTTACACTGCCGTCGAGACGCTTCGAACATGTGCACATCGACCTGATCGTCATGCCACCTTCCGAAGGATATCAGTATTGCCTCACCTGCGTCGATCGATTTTCTCGATGGCCAGAAGCAATACCGCTCCAGGACCAGACTGCGGAAACCGTCGCCCGAGCATTTTACACCAACTGGGTCGCCAGGTTTGGTGTCCCGCTCCGAGTGACGACGGACCAAGGACGCCAGTTCGAGTCCCACCTGTTCCGCTGCTTGAACAAGCTGCTGGGGACGGACCACCTTCGGACCACGGCTTACCACCCGGCGGCCAACGGAATGGTCGAGCGCCTCCACCGTCCGCTGAAAGCCTCCATCAAGTGCTTGGAGTCAAACACGTGGACCCATACGCTCCCGACGGCACTCCTGGGGATCCGCGCCGCGTGGAAGGAAGATCTTCGATCCACCGCTGCGGAGTTGGTATATGGAGAACCCCTTCGTCTACCTGGTGAGTTCCTGGTTTCAACATCCACCAGGGATCTAGACAATTCCGCTGACTTCATTCGAGAGCTTCGCCAGCACTTCGAGGCGCTCCGACCAGTCAACGGCACCAGGCACGGTGAGCGAAAGATCTTCATGTTCAGAGATCTCGCCACCGCGTCGCACGTCTTTGTTCGGCACGACGCCGTCCGGCGTCCACTACAGCACCCATACGATGGGCCGTTCGAGGTGGTTTCTCGGACCGAGAAACATTTCACCCTCCGGATCCACGGCGCCAACGTCCCTGTGTCGATAGATAGGCTAAAACCAGCCTACATCGTCTCCGAGGACATACCACCGGCAGGTGCTGGAAATCCAGACGAAGACGATGACGACGAAGGAATCCTGCTCTTTGTGCCAGACGGAAACCCACCTCCGCCCCAGCAACCTGCTCCGGTGGCACCAGCAGCTCCACAGGCGCCAGCTCCTTACGTGACTCGCTCCGGTCGTCAAGTCCGTTTCCCTGACCGTTTCCAGGCGGGCTTGTAAATTTCGCGAGGAATTATTTCATTTTTGACGATTTTATTCAGTAATCGCAAGATGAAATAATCCGCGAGTTCTAGTTTTAGTTTTATTTGCTAATATTTGTATCGTTAAACACTAGCAGGGGGGTACTGTGGGGATTTTCCCCGTAATTAATTTTGATTTCATTCTTGTTAAAATTCAGATTATTTTCAGTCTTGGGTCTTTTTCGAGTTCCTTTGTAATAGGTTTTAAAGTGCAATCGACCGAACCATCCATCTGTTTGGAATTTCATCAAGTTACCCATGCTTAATGTCTTCTCGGGTTTTTCTTATCGCAGGTAGATTTGCGACTCTTGAGTGTTTTCAAATCTGGGTTTTTCCCTTCAAACAGACGGACAGTTTCGGTCGATGGAATTTTGATGGCCCATTTTTATGACACAGAGGTTTCAAATTCCGCTGGGTCGAGGCAGTCGGTTTTTGGAGTTTCTAACGGAGACACGCACTTTGGGGTGTTCCCGCGATTGTCTCCTCGAGTGTTTTTATTAAATAAAGTTTTTAATTCGGTGCCTGTCGAACATTTATTTATCGTCACCTTGTCCCAACAGAAGTGATACACCTTAGGGGCATGGCCACTGACGTTACTAAGGACGAGATCATCCATGCCATCGAACCTGAAATTGGGGGGTGGACAACTAAGTTTTGTGCGGTTGTGGGTTGTGCAAAACGGTCTAATCGAGACGATGTGAAATTTTATCGATTTCCTTCAATCCGGAAAAAGGCAGCGGAAGGTAGAACCTTCAAGAGTGGAGAGACGTGCCAGTTGGATTGCCTCTCTTCATAGGGATGATTTCCAGGATTCCAAAGTTAAAAATTCGTTCATATGCTCAGCACACTTTATAACAGGTAATAAACTGTCCCAAACATATCACATGTATATGGAGAACATTTTTTAGGTAGACCATCTGATGACCCCAAACATCCAGATTATGTGCCCTCCCAAAATATGGGATACAAAACCATTGCTGGGGAGTTCCCAGTAGCAAGGTTCACTAGGGCTATGAACAGGAGTAAGGTTGTATCTGAAGTGGAACCAATAACTATGAGATATAATATGAGACAGCTTTAGTTTTGCTTTCTTTCTTTTAGATTTTTTTTAAATATGCATTTCCATTATTATTTTGCAGATTTCGTAAAGGTCAACATTTGATGAATATTCCATTTTTTTTAATGTTATTTTGTTATTAGATTGTAGACAGCACTGAATCAGATTCTGACAAAGAAAATAACCCACAATCAGAGGACAGAGATAGAGACCATGATAAGTCAGTCCAAACTGATTTTGATTTGAAAGGTTTGGAAGATGAATTGTTGAACATACATAAAAAACTGTATGAATATAGAGAATCTGTTGATAACTTGTCATTTAATGAAAATTCCTTGATTGGAAATAATAAGAAAACCCTATTTCTCACTGGTATTCCTACATATGAATCTCTCAAACTCATATTTTCTCTTATTGAACCATTTATTTCTTCAAATCTCAATGCTATCTCTGATAAATTTCAACATTTCCTCTTGACACTTATGCGCCTTCGACTGAATATTTCTTTTCGACTTCTTTCTTACATATTCAATTGCAGTGACAATACGATTTCTCGAATTTTTTCTAATACCATTGATATTCTTTATCAAAGGCTGAAATGTTTCATTTATTGGCCATCAAGGGAGGAACTGCAAAACACTATGCCTTTGTGTTTCAAAGAATACTTCGGCAAAAAAACAACAGTAATCATTGATTGTTTTGAAATATTCATTGAAAAACCTTCCAACCTTGATACCCAAGCTTCCACCTGGTCCAATTATAAGCACCATAATACCATTAAATATTTAATAGGAATTACTCCTTATGGTGCCATTTCTTTTATTTCTGCTGGATATGGAGGTCGCACTAGTGACAAGTTATTGACTGGAGATTGTGGTCTGTTGAACAATTTATTACCAGGAGATTTGGTGTTGGCTGATCGTGGTTTCTTGATTGAAGACATAGTTGGTTTATGTTGTGCCTCAGTCAAGACACCTGCATTCTTAAAAAGTAGGAAGCAATTAGAACCACATGAATTGGAACAAACCAGGCACATTGCAACTGTGAGGTAGAGTTGAACTGATGGGGGAAATTTTTTGAACTTATATTCATTTTGTTGATATGAGTGATCCAAGGAATGAAAAGTTTCCATATTTATTTTTAGGATTCATGTGGAGCGAGTTATTGGTGTACTTCGTCAAAAGTATAGCATTCTTCATGAAACACTACCTATCTCACTAGTGAAGAAGACTGAAGGAGACGGGATTTTAACACTGGATAAGATATTAACAGTTTGATGTGCACTTGTTAATATGTGCCCTTCAGTAGTCCCCATGGAGTAGATTCTCCACTAGAATGAGCTGTGGTGTGTGTGCTGTGATTTTATTTTGTACCTATTTGTGATTTTATATTTTTGTACCTTGATTTGTGATCTTATATTGCAGTTGAAATCTTTCTTATAAACAGTTTCTTTCAGCAGAACACTTGTTACAAATGAAAAGTATTTTCAGGAGAAACATGGCATTTTTTCTATATTTTTATTGGTGAAGAGAAATTGATGTATTTTTACCAATCATTCCCAATATTCGAAATATAACCAAATTTGAAACACAGAAAATATTGTATCCATGGAATGAAGGGAAAATAAAATATCTTTTGACAAAAATATCAATTAAAAATTATACTGTAAGAACACTTGAAAAATCAAATAAATGTTTCAGTCAATGAAATAAGGGAAAATTAAAAATTATTTCTTTTTGAGTAGGTGAAGAATGGAAGGTTACAGAATTGAAAAAAAAAAATAATAATAATAGGGGCTTTATTTTAAATATCCTCAGCAGTCTAGCAAAGTTGTCCTAGTTAACCAAGTATCATATTACAACATTTCAATTAAATAACTACCTACATAGTAGCATACATATAAAACTAATTTATCTTCTGAATATAATATAAGAAATCTTTCAATTTTCATTTTTCATTATACATATAGACAGGTTCCCAAAACTGGAGTGTTGGTTTCCAACTTTGAAGTATGGATATACATTTACATTTATACACATATTATACCTAATAAAAATATATTTTTACTCAGTACTTTTATTTCACACAGTGATCATTTCCTGGAGCAATTCTTACAAAACCATTTACCCCTTGGTAATCTTTTGATTTGGATACATCTCCGATGAAACCATTGAATTTTGCAACCTGGGTTATCACAAGACACCATTTTTGTACCATCATCAGCAGCTTCACAATAACACCATAGCAGAGGAGCCTGAAAATTTAAGTTCAGAGATACAGCTTTCATATATTTATATACAAAAAGAATACATACATCAGGTTTAGATGAAGTTGAGGGCATTTGTAAATCATCAGGCTTAGATGAACTTGCAGGTATTTGTGAAACAACAGGTTTTGATGAAGTAGAAGGTATCTGAAAATAATTGATAAAAAAATTAGTATTCCATAAAAAATGTGATACAGATTAACATACACTCTCTTCTGTTCCCTGGAAATCAATTTCCTGATAATAAACGGAATTGTCATGAGGTGAATGAAGTGGATGGTATCTGAAAATAATTGAATAAAAAATTAGTATTGAATAAAAAATGTGAAATGGATTAACATACACTCTCTTCTGTTCCCTGGAAATCAATTTCCTGGTAAAAAACAGAATTGTGATGATGTGAAGTAGATGGTATCTGATAATAATTAAATAAAAAATTAGTATTGAATAAAAAATGGGAAATGGATCAACATACACTCTCTTCCGTTTCCTGGACTTTGTTTGCTCCTGTATTCTTATGCTTGTTCAACTGCTAAAAAATAAATATTATTTTTTGGGAATTCAATAGGAAGAAAAAACTCACTTTTCTTGTATAATATTGACCTAATAATTCTGGCATGAGTACTTCCTCAAAAAATCTCTTTGCTTTAGCACTCTCCTAAAGCCAAAAATCTTCATCTTGGAATATCCTCTGGCAAATAAAACTTTTTGGAGTCCATACGACAAATTCACAAAATGGTTTTGTGGAAAGAGCCAATTGCATTTGAACTTGATAAAAGTATGAGTGCTTTCTATCTAATACAAAATCTTCATTTTCAATGACAAGACAGGAGCTTTTGAATTGCATTATTTCTTCTGCAGAAACATCTCTCACACAGTATGGACATTTCACTTCAATGCAACCTGTTCCACATTCTTCACAATGCAAAAATCCATCTGGAGTGGCACCAAAGAATGGGTAATCCACATTGATAATCAGTCCACAATCTTCAACATGTGCCTGTTAAGGTTGTTTCTTGTGTGCATCAATATATGCCTTCAAAGCATCTTTTTCATGCCTACAACCATAAACTCCTGCCTTAAAAAAAATTTTCTGTGATGCTGGATAACAAATACTCCTTATCAAAGACATTGCTGGCTTTTCAATTCTTGTGCGACAAGCTGATTTGAATTTTGATGCAGTGATTCTGCCAGCTCGAAATTCAAACCACAACTTTTCTTCACTTTGTTTTGTGGTTGCCTCAAAAACTGCCAAAGCTTGATCGGCTGTTACATTCAAATGCATTCTCTTAGAAATACTGCGGAGTTCTTCCAAATCAAGGTCAACATACTGATCTTCAAAAAGGGTCAATAATGAAATAGGAAACTTCTCATCCAATGTTTTGACTGGATTGAATTCCTTATTTGCTAAGGCATATGCTGGCATCATATCCAAATCTATCATTTTTTGAGTAAATGAATCCATTTCACTCTTTGACAAAGATGGCACTTCTTTTTTTTCCAATATATTTGTATCCCTACCAGTGTCACCCATCAACAGTTTTTTTGGTGTGGAAAACTCAATATCCGCCAGTCTCCTATAAAACTGTCCTTTTTTGCTGGGCCCAATCCAATAGGCTAAAACATCTGTAACTGACTTTTCATCAGATCTAGTTCTAGCAAACTCTAAGGCAAAAAGTACTGAAGCCACATGTGTGCATACTTCTCCTAACCCAGCTACACAAGTACAGTGAGCTGTATGGATTGCTCCATTTTCAGAAACAACAACCCAAGGTTTGAGAGCTGTTTCTGAAACTCTTTGAGAATGGCGAACCTACAATAATTCACTTTTAGTGAGCTGAAATCAATTTCATGAATCTAAACTTACCTTCCCAAATATGAGAAAATTGTTATTCAATCCACTTGCAAGCTAACTGTGCAAATGCATCCAAACTTTTGCAAGCTCTTATTTCAAAATATGTGGAGGGGCTCACACTGAACAGGAAATAATCCAGGATAATATTTTTCGAAATCTTTGGAATATCATCCAAAGGCACATCAAACTCTGACAGTTTCAAGGCATATGGATCAGTACCTCCAATAAAGTCCAATTTTTTAATATAATCTGACCTAGCCTGAAACACACAAATAATGTATTGAAGGATTAAAATGTAAACTGATGTTTTTCACTCACCATTTCGATGCAAAATATGAGGAAGCTCAAGAACAACCAGAAAAACTGTGATACTTTCAGACACTGACACCACCAGGCTAAAAACATCATTATTAGGAGAAATTTTAGATTTTTCATGATAATAAAAGCTTCTTACAATATGTCAATAGTTGAGAAGAACACTAGACTCTTCAAAGTTCATGAAAATCACAAAAAACACAAGAATTCACCAAAAAAACAATGCAACGTTATACCACACCACGCTTCCAAATGCTTTGTTTGTCCCCCGATCAGCTGATGTCCGCCATTTTGTGACATCAGCTGCAATTGGTCTATATTGAAATCAACTATGGAAATATTATGATCTAGCGACTGTGAATTTGACATTGATTTCAAAAGCTTATTCAGAAGTTAGTGCATGAGATCCTCCAGAAACGGTAGTGATAGTGAAATTATGATAACGAAAACGTACCACAATTATTGTTGCATCAACAATGACTTTATCAATTTATTATAACTCATAAGTACCCTCGAAATTAGTGTACAATTTGAATCCTACATACCAATAATAACTCACTGCCTCACATCACTATGCACAATAGATCCTCTGCACTGACCACAGATTCACAGATAACACGTGCATTGACCCACTGTCTGAAATAAGTGATAACTATAAGTGATAACTGATATTCTTTAATATCAGTATAATTCACATGAAATGATGAAATAGACGAGACAATTTGCGAAATCGTCTGTTTTGTATAACCGACGAGACTTATTTGCATCTAAAAATTCTAAAATGGTGGAATTGGTGGTTGAAGGGGGGAGGAGCTTCCTATATCATCATAGATTCATAGAAAATGACAAATGCACTATTCACGGAATTGTTTCGAAGAATGTTCCGTTATGGTTCCGTTATTTAGATATTCTTCGTTCCGTTCCCTTTTTGTAATAGAAATATAACTTTCCTGGCGAAACAAATTGAAGAGAAGTTCCTATCAGCAACGTAACTTCTTTAGCCTATGAACGTAACCTTCCAGAAATGTGGAAGGTATAATGGTCATATCTAAGAATGTTACGGTTATGATACGAGTTCGTAATGGAAACCAGTCAGAAGAGTTAGAGACATGGTCTTGCATTGAATTACCTAGACGTTCTTGAGATGTCACATAACTTGCACAATATGAAATGAAGTTGTTAAGATTTTCTGGGCTGTTCTTGTTACAATACAAATAATTACGTTGCATCATCGCGACATAATAACTTATAAAAGATGTTTCCTTAGGAACGTCGTAGTGGGTACATGTTTTCAACGTTGACAAACCTCCAGAGGATGTTTCTTGCTCAGTGGGGGCAGTCGTCGAAGACAGGCAGCAGAGTCAGCAGAGGGCAGCAAACACCACGCAATGCAAGCAATGACGCACTCAAAGAAAGCATACGACGCTGACAGGTAATAAAGACCTGCCGACTGCAACAGTTGACTCCAAGAGACAAACGGCAGAACGAAGGGAGTGCAGATGGCCTGGTAGGCACTAACAGAGCCTCTTCTTGGTGAAATGTCGAACTGAAGCCACGCGGTTCTGAGCTTGACAAAATGGCTGCTATTCTCAGTAGTCCTTTAGGTTAAACTAGGACAAAAATCAGGGTGGTACTGTGGCTGCTATGACTTCTCAAAAACAATCTCCTTGACACCCGGTTCCTGAGGCTGAGATACAGATGAAAGCCACAAAATGGCCGCAAACATGCCTTCAAAAGGGTCAACGAAGGAGGTAGACGGAGAACGGAAGAGGCCCACAGATCTATAAAAATAGCTCTAGTGAACCTAAAGTTCTGTAGTGAACATACTCGAACATCTCGAAGCTAAAGAGTCCTATCAGACTTACCCCAAATGAATTGGACAGGCCTCACAATCACCAAGAGGAAGTAAAACAGAAATGCTATCGAGACATGATGAACATGCTCAGGTAGCTTGGTGGAAACCGACGCTGTTGAATTCGGAAGGGATATTCCTGCGCCTTCTCTAGAAATCCCCATCAGAATCCTATTTTGGAAAAATAGTTTTACTGCGCATCCAGAATGAACGCCAGTGTGAAGATATCAACTACGTGCTAAGCTCTGATAAATAAATATGCAGCTCTAAAGAGACAACTATCATCAAACTCCTCTGGTTCACAATCATATACCATATCTTGGCCTTACTTTGATTCAATGAAGTTTCTGGATCCATATACCCTAACCAGAGCCAGAAGGTGATATATTCTGAAATGTTCTCAATACATATTATCCTCTATATATATATATTTATTTTTCATTCTTAAGGGTATCTTCACTGAATCAAAATAGTCAGAGTTCTATGCAGAGTGACCAATGGCCAGGGTTGTAAGAGATAATAAGCCCAGAATCTGTAGAGGAAGATTTGGATAGCTCACAGAATGAAAATGACGATGAATCGGAGAATATTTTTCCAAGTTCACCAAATATAATGGCCCAAACTCCAAGAGGTCAGAAAAGAAAAAATGAAGGAAAGGAAGGGCCATCAAGAAAAAAGAATCCTTCTGATACTGTCGCAGAATCAATGTCGATGGCATTCACCTCCTTGTCAGACTCTTTAGGTACTTATGTAGCCACAAAAAATAAATCTAGACAGAATATTGATTCCTCTGACAGGGCATTTGCTGAGACTATAGCTGCAGACCTCTCACGGGTAGAAAACTTTGCAGACAAAATTTATATCAAACAGCAAATATATAGTTTGCTGCATGGATATTTTATGAGAGTAGAAAGGGAGAGAATTTGATGAATGATCATTCATAATTTCTTGTCACTGAAGTACCTTTTTTGTGATATTTTTTTTATTTTTAGAAGTAGGTACCTGTTTTTGTTTGATTAGTTTTTTTTTATAGAAGTAAGTATATCTTCTTGTTACTTATAATGTTTTTCATTTTTTACTCTGATGTTCATACTCAGACTCAGACTCATACTCAGACTTCTTGGTTTTATAAGACTACATGTTACTTTTTTATTTGAAATAAAAATATATGTTCAGTTTAAGTATACATTTATTATGCCTAATGTGGTCCCTTCAAAAAAAACAATCAGCAGTTATTCTTATTTAACTTAGTGAATATTTATTCAAACATTCATCTGGAAATCAGTTGGATATCCACCATAATTTGCTCTGTTCCATTGAGTTGGAATGGATCCAGCAGGAGATAAAAAGTATTGTGCCAAAAGTTCTCTATTTCTTTGTAAATTCCTGAGTTGTTTGAACCAATCCGCCCAATTCCTCGTGTGCCCATTGACCTTCAATGAAGTTTCCATCAATATCGATTGCATCTTCATATCCTTGTGGACAATAGTTACTATCTTTACTTGAAAACATTTTGATATAATTATGTAACACAACAGTAGCACAGACAATTTTTTTAATAAGATCTTCTTTGGCTATTTTTGTTTGGCGCAAAACCCTAAAACTTTGAGAAAGAATTCCAAAAGCGCATTCTATGGTGTTTCTTGCTCTGGATAATCTCAAATTGAAAATGTTTTTATATACAGGAAGAAATTTTCCTGGAAATGGCCGCATGATATTCTTATGTAATGGAAATGCCTGATCAGCACATATAAAATAAGGAAGTTTGATATCACTCCCTGGTAAAATTCCAAACTCAGGAATATTTAGTTGTTCACTGAATGATTTCTGGCCTAACAGTGAGCTCCGAAATACATTTCCATCATGGTTGGATCCTGGGCAGCCTATGTCAATGAAAATGAAATTATGTGAAGCATCACAGACGGCCATCAATACAATGCTGAATGTTTTCTTATAAGAAAAATATTCCGTTCCTCCATGTCTAGGGTTCTGAATTTGTATATGTTTGCCATCCAGGGCACCTATACAGTTAGGCATATTCCATCTTGTCCAGAATTCTTGTGAAATTCCCTGCCAATCGATTGTATTTGGAAACACTATGGGACATAGCACTTTCCAAAGTGCATCACATGTTTCCTCAATCATAACATGAACTGTTGTTAATCCTACATGGTTATCCCATGCAATCTGCTGCATAGAACACCCCTCTGATAAATAGCTGGAATTTGAGCACAAATAGTTTGCATGGTATCAATAAAAGTGTTACCTTACTGCAGAGTTATTACTAGTCGCTGCTTGACTGAAATGGGATCACTTCGTGAATCTTTTACTAAATATGGATACACTAGTTCCACCAAATCATTAAACAAATCAGGTGACATCCTGGTATATTTAAAGAATTGTTCAATATCCATATTCTCCATTAGCCTCAAATAAAAATGGAACTGGGAATGGGTATTCCGTTGCCTGTTTATGGGTCTAATTTTGTATTTTCTATTTCTGCGTTTTTTTTTTACAATTACCATATATACTCCAAGGGCAGAAATCATTAACAAAGTGGATACTGTAATAATGCCCATTGCATAAATCGGTCTAAAGTAGGGAAAACAAAAAGCTTATTGAACTGTGCCAAAGAATATTAACGCTAACACGAACACTGTGCTATATAAGTAAATAATGATAACCTAACCTCATTACAATTTTGAATAATAAGCGGGAAATAGTGGTGTTATTGGTCACTGTCATTTGAGATTCGGCCATGCGCAGATTTATTTTTCATTTATGCTCATTTAAGATCCACTTCTCAAGTTGGAAGTTGGGCATCTTCTTAACAGCCTTACTTTCGTGACCCTTGTTAACTTAAAGACATTGCTAATTCAAGCAATTTGTTATATTAAAGACATTTTTTAAGATTCTGACTATTGTGGTCAGTCGACTTGTTGAATTACCGACAAATCTTTAGAAGCACTTGTTAATTATCACCCATTAGAAAACTAGTGATATCTGAAGATTATCCTTTGAGACATTGTTATGGCTCACAATCCAGAGCTCATTTTTTTGATTGAAGACATTCAAGATGAATGGGAAAGGTAAGAAATACTTATGTGAAGATAAAATACTATCTAATTAATTAATTTCTTCCAGACATGAATTACGAATTAATCGAAGGCATCTTCGTGACATAAGTGATCCATTGACACTACCAGAAGGAAATTTCCGAGGCATATACCGTTTATCAAGACAATTAATTTTTAATTTGATAAATGAAATTTCACCTCACATGAGGGATATCCAACGGCCACGAATAGCAATTCCCATACCTCATAAAGTGTTCGCAGCACTGAGTTTTTTTGCCCAAGGAAGTTATCAAAAATGTGTGGGACAAGATTACTTCATACCCATCGCTCAGCAAACGTTGTCACGTTGCATAAATGAAGTAACTTCCACTATTGTGGATCATAAGGTTTCCTTCATCTGAGCAGGAAAAGACAGTAGTTAAAGAGGGCTTTATGGAAAAAGGTGCTTTTCCTGGCATCATAGGTGCTATTGATTGCACCCATATTGCTATACAAGCCCCACCATTTCATAATCCACAAATGCCAGGGATTGGTTTTTTGAATCGTAAAGGGTTCTACAGCATTAACGTACAAATTATAGTATATTCAAATCTGAAAATTTTAAATGTGAATGCAAGGTTTCCTGGATCAGTACATGATTCTGCAATATGGATGTCATCTCTAGTTAAAAGACATTTGGAAGAAAATTACATCAGAGGAAATAATAATTCCTGGTTGATCGGAGATTCAGGCTACCCTCTCCAGCCTTTTTTGATAACGCCCTTAGAAGGCAATAATCTGAATGATCAGGAGATACGCTTCAATCAAGCACACAAAAGTTCAAGAAATGTTATTGAACGGCTGAATGGGGTACTGAAGACTAGATTTAGATGTTGTCTTGGGCATAGAACTCTCCATTATAAACCTCATGTTGCTGCCAGAATTATAGACACTTGTGCTATCCTACATAATTTATGTTTGATACATGGCGATTTGGAAGATTTACATCCTGAAGAGCTAAATCCAGCAGATCGACCACATGTAAATGGAGAGCATTTAGGACGAAATTGGCTAAACGAGGGTAGATTAACAAGACAAAGAATTATTAATACATATTTTTAAGATAAAAATTTAATTAATCCATTCAAAGCATTCATTATAGCCAATACAGAATTCTCAATACAATGAAATTCTTTTGAATAGTCAACATTTTTGAACAATGACAAAAAGTGTTTTGTGGCTTTTCTAGTTCTGAATCTCACATTGGTTTTTTTATTCTGAATTCTTGACATATATTTCACATATTTAACGCTGCTGGTACTCTTATTCATGAACCCTAACTCCAATATATCCATTCCCAATATAACTATCAAACTTATAATTTGAAGAAGACGTTTTTCGAGACCTGTCAATATCTCCAACCAAACAGATCCCCCTCCTGTTTTTCTATGACTAACATATAATAACCTAGCTTTCTTTTTGGTATTGTTCATCCAGTCATAGAAAACCTATAACAAAGCATGAAAATTTGATCCAAACAAGGTTTGATTTTTTTTGTAACAGAAATTCAAATAATAACATTTACCTTCTTCCATTGGGCAACTGTTTTATTTGGACCAATATTGTTTAGTCGAACTCCCAATTCAGCCCATAACTTCTTAGTTTCTTCATTATCTTCAAACAAAATGATCTTGTTTTCTTCCTCAATAAAATATAAGAATTCTTCATATTGATTATGAGTTGTTCTGATATTCCTACATCCTAGATAAATAATGGAAAGAAATAATGAATTTTGAGTTTATTCTCAAGTTTTCACATAGGTATATGAAAAACATAGAATACTCATGAAGTAACATAACTACATAACTAAAAATCATAAAATCTTGAGGAAAAAAGAAAGCATGAAAAATAAAAATAAATGACTTGAAAATGACTAGTATAACTGAGATTTCTAATATAATAACAAAATAATATGCAATCTTCTAGGCTCTGTATTTATTTCATCACATTTTATCTGCAATTTTTTCTAGGCCTGAACCTAGTACACCTGCTATCTCATTCAAGGCATTAGCATTTGCCATCAGGCCTGCTTTGTTTGATTCCACAGATTTTTCATATTGGACAGCCGATGAAGATTTAGTATTATAAGTTTTCTTCTTTTTCAATTCTGTAAAAGCATGATATATCTGGTTGAAAAAACTGACAGCAGAGTACTTACTTAAAGAGGGGCCAGCAGTGGACACTCCCTCAGAAGCGCCTTCATTTAATCCTTGATCAATAGATTCTTGATGCTGCCTTTCCCTTGGGACTTCCTCTTCAACAAAACTTAAATTTTCACCCTGTGGGATGTCTTCATACACAATTTCAATGTCTTCTAGTGTTCTAATATTGTGCAATTGTGCAACTTCTGGTACATCAAGATGTGTTCCAACATCTTTGCATGCATGAAAACCTTGCTCTTTTGTGTTTACTAATCCTGTAACTACTACTTCTCCTGTAAGAAGTAATGAACTTCTCTCAGTATCTTTCAGTGTCTCACCATTTCGGGATCGTCTTCTGACACTGCTTTTCCATTCTGTGAATGTCTGTAGAGAAAATCATCATCACCTAGTTTCATCGACAAGAACTATACTCTGAGAAAACTTACTTTTTTCCAATCTTCTGTTGTCTTCACTGCCCCACTTCCACAAGCATCAAAGCATCAAACTTTTGGATAATGTTTTCCAACATTCACTTATTCCGTCTGAATTCTCACATGTTATTTTTCCATACCGAAAATCATCATTATCCTTCAGAAATTGGACTATAATTTCATATTGTCTCTTGTAGGTTCGGGGTCCACTTTTCTTTTTATCCATAGCTTCCAGGTTCCGAATCCGAATGCGAATACCGAAATAAATGAGACAGGAAGTTTATCTATGACAGAAACGAACTGTTACAAGGTAAAAACCTAACCTATTATCAAAAAAGATATGTGTTTTGTGATTCCCTGTCAGATTTTAAAAATTTGCTACAGCAAATTGTTAATCATTTACGTCTTTAACTAATCTTAACAATGTGGGCACAAAAGTTCGGAAATATTCCCTCGTTGTCAAGTCAGATGTTAGTATGTGTTAAATTAACAATATTGTTGAATTTAACAAGGGCCACGAAAGTGAAGCTGTAAATCTCAAATGTTAAATCATAAGTCTCAAATGCTTTTATAATATCAACAATGCAATTTCCATATTCCATCTGTCTTAAGTGATAAGTCTTAAATGTTAGATGAAAAATCTTAGATGTTAAATTTTTTTATAAAGTCACCCTAACTTCAGCAGGATGAAATGGTGATGACCAGTGTCTCGCGCTCACAGTGATGTCAGTCGACGATGATGAATAAAGCATTAAGCCGAGAAGAAGATTAATAACCTACTTGTGAAATGAAATTTCCTGACTAAACAAAACAAATCAACGAAGAGGAAATGCAAAGTCACATCAACAAAACAACTCGACGAAGAGACAACAGACTTGATCATCATCATTGCCCAGATACAACAACCTAACATTACCATTCAAGACACGATTCATAAGGGTAAATACAACCAACTTCAATCCTACACAGGTGAGTTCCTTTTTGATGTTGTAATATGATTGATAACAAAATTTCATATATCTCATGTGAAGTTTGAATGAGTAGATACATATACAGAGTGAGTGTCGCAATTTTCTTTATAATGGAAATGGAACTGAAAATATGATAAAAAGGTAATTTTCACGTTACAGAAAAAAAACTCCATTAGTAGAGAGTTATGAAATACCCCCAAATCTGGTTACTCTGAAAGCTCCTGAGCTAAATTCTGAAATTGAATCAGCCGTGTCAGCTATCATTATAAAAAATGATAAATATTTGGAAATAAATCAAAACCAAATTGCTACAGGTTTGACTGCTTTGGGCACAGCCATCAATAAAATGATTGAGAATGATGAAAAATCAAAGAGTGGTCGTAATGAAATGCTATCCTCAGCGAGTCAGGGAAAATACTCAATAATGTACATTATGATATGTCACTTTCTCGTAGAGCATTCATTTCACCCTCCCAGAATAATTGTGTGAAGGATGTCATAACTTCATCCTTAGTTGAACAACTTCTGTTTCGAGAAAAATTAACAGCATTAAATCTGCAAAAGCAGTGGTGCTTTCTGGACAAGAGCTGAAACCAGTGATGGAAAAAAGGGCTCTTGGGGCAAGAAAACAAAACCAATATGAAGTAATTCAGCAGGTCAACATCTGAACTATCAGGGCCTGTCCAGATTCAGAGGAGAATCTAAACAAAACAGGCAATATCCCCAAACCCAGAGGAGGATAAAGAAAAGTTACAACCCACGCCACAAGTAGTTGCAGGAAGTCTAAAAGGAAAGATGGAAAAATATTCTGAATCCTTTACAACAGATTTCAAATTGGATTGAAGGATATAGAATTCCATTTATCAGAACACCTGCTCAAGAAATGATATGGTATAACAAAAATTCAATGAATGATGACAAAGAAATGTCATCAGCTGTTCGGAAATTGTTGTGTTTGGGAGCAGTGGAAATAACAAATTCGGAACAACAACAATTCATTTCACCTCATTTTTCAGTGAAGAAGTCAGATGGCACAAATAGATTCATTTTAAATTTGAAGAAGTTGAATGAATATGTAGATAATCCCCACTTTAAAATGAAGGATTATAAAACAGTGGCAAAACTAATTCAGAAAGATTCCTTTATGGGATCTGTTGACCTCAAAGATGCTCATTTTTTAATTTCAATTGAAGAAAATTCTAGGAGATATTTAAGGTTTCAATTCAGAAATCAGTTATATGAATTCAATTGTGCTCCCTCCAGTTTGTGCTCTTTGCCATATACCTTCACAAAGCTTCTCCGACCCATGGTATCATCACTACGTATTAGGGGGAAATCATGTGTGGTTTATTTGGCCGATTTTTAAATACTGGCGAAAACAAAAGAACAGTGTTCAGAGCATATAGAACTTACACAGGAGTTATTAGAATCCCTGGGTTTCATTATAAACTATAAGAAAAGTGTCTCAACACCAAACCAAAGATGCAAGTTTTTAGGGTTCATATTCGACAGTGAGAATATGGTTATAAAGTTACCAGAGGATAAAGGCTTCTAAATTGTAGAGATATTAAGGAAAATAAGAGAATTGTCACACTGCAAAATCAATTTTTTTGCACATTTTTCTGGTTGATTGGTGTCAGCATGTCCAGCAAAGAAATATGGTCGATTGTGATAATTTTTCTAAGAGTGTTGAAGGCAAGAATTGATGAAAGAGCAAGAGGTATACTTGTAGTGCGGTCCGTATGTTTTCCTTATTACGAAAGTATTAGAGTAAACAGGCCGACAGTAATACAGCTTGATCAGCGTTGATACACTCATATTGTTATTGTTGAATGAATTATCATTAGGTGACAATTGCGATCATTATTATCGATTTGAGCATGTAACGAGTAACAAGCAATATACGTGTCTGTATCCCGAAAGAGACAGTTTTATTTCCTGCTATCGTTGGACCCATCACATGGCGATCCTGCCTAGTTTCTTCGTGTAAACTTAAAAATTAGTCATCAGGAGTTCAAATATGGGAACAACGAAGTCGAAACACCAGGAACTAACCGATAACGGCGTCGTCAACTCTAACTTCATAGTAGAGGAAAGCAGTCTCCGAGTAGGATCAGAAGTGAAAATCTTTCTTTACATCATCGTGGCAATGATGATAGCTCAGCTGGGAATGAAAGCATACAAAGCATATAGGAGAGATATGAAGAGGAAAATCAGGAGAAGTATGGCAGTCATCGAGGCATAAAAGCACCATCTCCGCTCGGCTCCGCAGTTAGTGAATAGTTGGTAAAGTGTGGAAAAGTAATAAGTGACATGAAATTAGTTGTTCCTGTAATAAAAGTGATAAAAGTGCTTCACCTTGAGCTGGATAAGTACATCTCAACGTGAACATCGCATTCCACATCGAAGCAGGAGCTGACAAAGCAATTATTGCGAAATCAATAATTCTCATAAATAACAACTGTGGACCTCGTATTCGTAAGTTCAAAAAGTTTTGGTGTCGTATCATTGAATTTCTTCATCAACGACTCAGCAGTTCTATTTCAGTGTTTATAATATGAAACTTTCAATAAGTAACACTTAGCTTCGGCAGTATAAATATTTTTTTATATTTAATTTTCGTAGGTAGCAAATCAAAAACAAAAGTACCTGCTCTATATACAAAAACTTGTAACATATGCTGAATTTACTTTTTCGTGCTGAACTGTATTTTTGAAAACTAGTTTCGTCCATGATTAGCAATTTTATTCTCTGATGAGCGCCGCTTGGGAAGAGATATTTCACAAATTATCGACAATAAGACAGGGTATTCTAAATGAATCCAAACGCGTTCTGAAGAAACAAATACCGAAAAGTGAAACAATTCGCGAAGAAGTTAAAAATAAATTGTTTATTTTATTCAACAAATTCACGCAAACATTAGCTCTTTCGTGGAACTCTCTTAGCGAACAACAAAAACTCTCAGCTAGAAAGCTTTTTCAAACAATTAGAGATAAGGTTATAAGATCCTTTCAAGTCCTTGGTACTAAATATCGAGTGCCAACATCTTGTACCGAATCTATAAATGAAAGTATTCTTGAGGAAGATATTGAGGAAGACGACGAAGACGACACAATGCCGATTTCAGCCGTAGAATTCTTCAATGTCGCTAGCAAAATATTGCCCAACGAATTTGACGGTTCACATGAAAAATTGCAATCATTTTTAGATTCGCTGTCGCTACTTCAAGTAGTTGCGGCAGATCAGGCTGAAAACGCCGCATCGTTTGTCAAGACACGTCTGACTGGTAAGGCAAGAGACCTTATCACCGATGATTACTCTTTAGAAACTATCGTAGATAAAATCAAGAAAGGAATTAAAGGTGAAAACTCAAAATTAGTTACTGCGAAATTATTAGCGTTGAAACAAAATTCAAAAGATACGGTTAAATACGCCTCTGAGATTGAATCTCTCTCAGCTAGCCTGAAAAGAGCATATATTAGTGAAGGTGTACCTGCATCAGTAGCTGATTCATACACAACTGATGCGACCGTAAACTCTATAGCAAAAAATACCTCTTCTGATAGGTTGAGAATCATAATGGAAGCTGGTAGTTTCTCTTCATACGGAGAAGCAATCGCTAAGTTTGTAAACGCCAGTACAGATACTACTAGTCAATCTAATCAAGTTCTCCATGTGAGACAAAGTTTTAGGCAAAATCATAGGAGATTCAATAAAAATAGTCAGAATTTTAGAGGAAGAGATCAAAATCGCTTTCAAAATAATAGTAACAGTAGTTGGCAACATGGCAGAGGGAGAAGAAATTTCAATACTAGTAATTACAATCGTGGTAATTATAGAAGTAGTAGAAACTATCATGCGGTGAAATCATTCGAGACAGAGCCGGACCAGGGAAACGGTCCCGGCCCCCAACAAGCTCGAGTGGGGGATATATAAAAATATTCAATGTCGATTTATCACTTTCCAATTTTGTGATGTTCAGAACAGAGATGACAGGAAATGAGACGGTTTTACTCATATTAGATACGGGAGCAGATATATATCAATTTTCAAAAGAACTAAAGTGAATCCAGACCAAATTGTAGAAAGATCAACCGCCAGTAAAATAAAAGGCGTAACCGACGGACTTATCAATTCATTAGGTACCACAAAAACTAATATTTTCATTGACGGTTATAAGATAAATCATAGTTTTCATATAGTCGAAGCAAATTTTCCGATTCCAGCAGATGGAATACTAGGGAGAGACTATAACAAAATATAAATGTAACTTAGATCATGCAACATGGACAATGACCTTCGACATAAATCGAAAAATTTTTAATATACCAATATACGATAGTCCTGAAGATGACATTCAATCATACCACCAAGATGCGAAGTTATAAGACACATCAAAAAATTGAAATATCTCAAAAAAGATGCTCTAGTTTTAGATCAGGAACTAGCTAACGGTGTTTTTGTGGCTAGAACAATAGTATGTAGTCAAAACCCTCTTATTAAAATACTGAATACAACATTGGAAAGTGTTACTTTGGAGAATTATGAAATCAAAACTACCGACTTAGATCAATTTTTCATTTATAATATAGAAAACGGAACTGAAATGAGGCGATCTGTTCTAATAGAGAAGTTACATCAGGATATTCCAGAGTTTATCAGAGAGGACATGACTCAATTATGCAGGGAATACGCCGATATCTTCGCTCTAAAATCAGACAAATTAACAGTCGACAACTTTTACAAACAAAAATTGAAAATGAATGACACCACACCTGTTTATATTAAAAATTATAGGATTCCCAAATTGCAAAAGGACGAGATTAATCGGCAAATTGAAGATATGGTTAAAAATGATATTATAGAGCCTTCAGCTTCGGAATACAATAGCCCTGTATTACTGGTACCGAAAAAATCGTCGGATGGTGAGAAAAAATGGCGTTTAGTGGTAGATTTTCGGCAACTGAATAAGAAACTAGTAACAGATAAATTTCCCTTGCCAAGAATAGATGACACATTAGATCAACTAGGTAGAGCAAAGTGGTTCTCAGTCATCGACCTGATCTCTGGATTTCATCAAATTCAATTAGAGGAAGAATCACGAGATTTAACATCATTCACTACTGACAAAAGTTCTTTTAGGTTCACGAGACTCCCTTTTGGTTTAGCCGTTAGCCCGAATAGCTTTCAGCGCATGATGTCAATAGCATTTTCAGGAGTAACACCTGAAAGAGCTTTTCTTTATATGGATGATTTAATAGTTATTGGTTGCTCAAAAAATCATCATTTGAGAAACCTCCGAGATGTTTTCCAAACGTGTAGAAAATTCAACCTTAAACTCAATCCTGAAAAATGTAGATTTTTTAGGAAAGAAGTTATATATCTAGGTCACAAAATAACAGACAAAGGTATCTCACCAGACGATTCCAAATATGATACAATCAGAAATTACCCAGTACCACAAGATGCCGATGCTGTGAAAAGGTTCGTCGCTTTTTGTAATTATTATAGGAGATTTATTCCTCGTTTTGCAGAGATAACATTACCGTTAAATAAGTTAACTAGAAAAACATCAGATTTTATTTGGTCAGAGGATTGTCTTAAATCATTTGAAACGTTGAAAAATTCCTTAATAAGTCCTCAAATTTTAAAATATCCGGATTTCTCAAAACCTTTCATCCTAACCACGGATGCAGCAAATGATGCATGTGGAGCCGTTTTGTCACAGAATTTCGAAGGGCGAGATTTGCCAATCTCTTATGCCTCCAGGTCATTCACCAAGGGCGAGTCGCATAAGTCAACTATTGAAAAAGAACTAGCAGCGATACATTGGGCTATTATACATTTTAAGCCATATCAAGCTGGTCACCCCTATACTGTCAGGCTCGAGACCTGTCGAACATCGCTATACCAAGCATCATTCATCAATAGAACGGCAAAGTTGTGGAATTCTTTGCCTAGTGAAGTCTTTCCTGATGCTTACAACCTCTAAACATTCAAGAAAAATTCCAACACCTTCCTTCTTTCCCAAAATTCCACCGCTGGCTAACACGATGTTCCTCGAACATCATAGGTTTCCCTTTCATGTTGTCCACAGATGAAAAAAAAAAAATATCTTCACGGACAAAAATTTCTCGTGAGATCGGATCATAGACCTTTGGTTTATCTATTTTTTATGAAAGACCCTTCCTCAAAATTAACCAGAATGCGCCTAGATTTAGAAGAATTCGATTTCGAAATTCAATACATCAAAGGAGCTGAAAATGTTTGCGCAGACGCACTCTCAAGGATAAACATCGATCAATTAAGAGAAATTAACGAAACCGCGCATCAAGTCCTCGCGGTTACAAGAGCCGCGACTAGAAAGTTAGTCTCCGAAACTGGTTCCATACCACAAGTAGACAAATTTCCGAAAAATAATAATCAGTTAGATCGAATGAAAATATATGAATCATTCGCTGATTCAAATAATTTGAAAATACGCAATTTGAAATTTTTACTGAGACCATCATATCTAAGGATATCGATCGGTAATAAAATAGAAAGCGCGCACGAATCGATTCCAATCGTTGATGACAATTTTTCTTTAGGGAGAATATTGTCCACGCTAGAAAACTTAGCTGGCGAATATGGATACGATAAATTGAAATTAAGATTAGATGATGAAATTTTCAATAGGTGCACCGTTAACGAATTGAAAGAAACTGGCCAAAGAATTTTGAAAAAACTAATCGTAGTACTACATACACCACCAAAATTAGTTAGAGATAAAGAAAAACGTGACGAATTATTGAAAAAATATCATGACGATCCATTTTCAGGACACTGCGGTCAGAAGCGACTTTTGAAAAAATTGAAAGCTTCTTATAGATGGAAAAATATGTCAAGGGATGTATACAATTATGTTGAATTTTGCAGCAAGTGTCAGAAGAACAACATCAAATTAGGTCATTCAGAACCTTTCACTATAACACCCACTCCTCAATCTGCTTTCGACATTGTTTGCATAGACACTATAGGACCTTTTCCTAAAAGTAACTCAGGAAGTGTATATGCTGTAACTCTACAATGCGAGCTGACTAAATACGTAGTGATAATTCCAATTCCAAACAAAGAAGCCAAAACAATAGCAAAAGCTATTTTTGAAAAATTCATAATCATCTACGGTATAATAAAAGAGATCAGAACAGACTTAGGAACTGAATATAAAGTCATAGTCATAGTCATAGTCAGAGCATTGGCGGGTGCGAAAGGAATCACAGAGTCCTAAATGAATATATACGTATGTATATCAATGCAGAACGATCAGATTGGGACGAGTGGATGTGCTATTACACTTTTTGCTACAACACGACTCCAAGTTCGTACCATAATTATACACCGTTTGAACTTGTTTTTGGCAAAAAAGCAGTATTGCCTGAATCATTTTCCGGATCTCGAGTAGATCCCCTGTATAACGTGGAGGCATATGATCAAGAAGTGCGTTACAGGCTACAAATTACGCAAAATAGAGCCAAAGAGTATCTCGAGAAAGCTAAGTTAGAACGTAAACTTCGAACAGCTGCAGCTATCAAATTGAAGGCTGGTGATCTTGTTACCATTACTAACGAGAATAGAAGTAAATTCGATCCTTGCTACAAGGGTCCTTTCATAGTAGTATCATGTGAAGGCCCGAATTGTATAGTCAAGGACGAAACTAACAAACAAATGACAGTTCACAAAAATAGAATTCAAATCTATCATGAGAAATGAAAATGAACATCATGTCGACATTGTGAAATTATTCTATTAGTCATTGAACCCTTCGTACGAATCCTAATGTATAATAATTTGCAATGTAGGTTTATTATTAGTCATAGTCGACGTCTACTCCTCTATTCGCGTAGTTAACCTAGGTTAGGACAAAACATTTCTAGGTGGATAGAAAATGGTTAGCAAACTGTAAGGTAAGCGATTTCGCGTACCTATTTAGCTGTTTTAATATCTCATTATGTTACAATGGTATAGTATTTCATTCTCGAGGCCGTAGTGACCATTGGTTATTGCAACAACAATGTATAATTATCATTATCAGCCATATATCTTGACATTTACTAATTTTCGGGATTGTCTCTTCTTATTCATTTCAGGATATATATGTATTTAGCATAAAAGCTGACTTTTACTTTACAATTTCTGTTCGTTTTCTCAATACACCTAACCGTCAAGAATGTCCTTCATTAATGGACGAAATGAAGACCATTCTCTCGGAAAGGGAGATGTAGTGCGGTCCGTATGTTTTCCTTATTACGAAAGTATTAGAGAAAACAGGCCGACCGTAATACAGCTTGATCAGCGTTGATACACTTATATTGTTATTGTTGAATGAATTATCATTAGGTGACAATTGCGATCATTATTATCGATTTGAGCATGTAACGAGTAACAAGCAATATACGTGTCTGTATCCCGAAAGAGACAGTTTTATTTCCTGCTATCGTTGGACCCATCACATACTGGTTTCCACTTTTTTATAAGTTGATTATAGATGAACCCATGTTTTTAGGGCCAGAAAATAATCTTCTGTCTTCTCTTTTCAGGGAAACTCACCCAATGAAGGAGACACTTATCCTGGCTGTCGGGAAATTATCAGGAGAACTTTCAAGATGAAAAACGTTCCTATATCGTGTATACCAACCGTCCTAAAATCACTGTCTCGAAGTACACAGAAGCAGTATAATACTGCATACAGAAGATGATGGCCATACTGTTCAGAAAAATCAATAGGACTTTATTCAGTTGATATTCCTGAAGGGATAAGTTTTTTTCAGCGTCTATTTGATACTGAGGAATTTAAGTATAACACTTTCAACTCCTTCAGATCGTCACTCTCACTGATCCTATCCAATGACGTTGGTAGAGATCCCAGAATAACTAGGTTCCTCAAAGCCATATCACGACTGAGGCCACAGAGACCTAGATACAATACTACCTGGAATCCTGAAACCGTATTATCTCATCTATCTCAAAAGATACCATATAATACTTCAAATTTAGCCGAATCAACCAAGAAAGTCATAACCTTGTTGGCATACATACATTACAAACATTTTCCTTGATAAAGCCGATCGATGTTGTTGTGACTGAATCTGGAGTGATTATCTTTGTACCAGATCAGATTGAAACCTCCAAGCCAAGCTTAGCTCAACCTTCTTTTCAGTTACCTTTCTTTGAGGACACTTCCTTATGTGTGGCAACTGGCATAATGAGATATATTGAAGCTACTTCAGAAATAAGACCAATAGACCAAGAGTTCTTATTCATTACAACAAAACCACCCTTCAGAAGAGCTACAAGCCAAACATTGAGTGAATGGATTCGAGAAATCATGACCAGATCTGGATTAGGCACAAAGATATTTTCGGCATATTCAACCAGACATGCTTCGACATCAGCGGCATTTAGAGCTGGAGTACCACTTAGTACCATTCTGCCAATTGACATATAGTGTTTAAGTGTGTTTGAGTGTAGCTCCAGGTTTATGATAAATTTAGTGGTAAAAGTTTACCCAAAAATTTCGTACTTTTCTCTATTTTTGTGTACATTCTATCAAATTCAGTGCATTCAAAATTATCCAGAGCAGATTAAAGTGAAACGCAAACGTAAATAATACAATGCACAAATGACCAATCTCACCACCTTGCTCGATAAAAAGTGGGTGTTAGAATTTAAAAACAGCCACGATAAAAACTATTTAAGAACGGAGGAGAAGAAACAAGATTTCTAATTGTATTAAAAGGATTGCCACTGTGTTTGAAGGTGATTTCATCTTAAGAGGATTGATACTTTACTATTTGTGACAAACTTTCATATAGAGAGGAGTGATTGTTAAGATACAGAATGTCTACTAACTTTAAGTGTTGTAAAGGTAGAGAGTGTCCGAACTTCTGTTCTGCACAGTGTTTCAGCACGTACCATGCCAGCTGTGTGGACAGGATGAAACACGTTACAATAGAGGGTTCTGAAATACTCTGTTCTAAAGAATGTGTAAAGAAAAATGAACAAGAGGAAGAGGCGCTAAGAAAACGGGAAGACGTAATCAATAAGCTGAAGAAGGACATTGCAGAAAAGGTTTCTTTATTAGAAAAAGTAGATGCTGACTGAGAAGATAAATTGAAGTACCTACACGAAGAAATGGAAAAATTGAAAACTGATAATCATAAAAAAGACACTTACATAAAGAGACTAAGAAGAGCTTCAACCGATTTTCAAGATAAAGTTGCCAGTTTGGAAGAGGATCTTCTAAGAAAATTAAAAAAACTTAGATAATGAAACGGCTAAGCTCAAATCAGAAAAAAAAATTAGCACTGAGTAATAAAAATCACCAGGTTGAATTGGAAGAAGCATTAAAGAAAATGTCTAAATTGAATAAGGAATTGGATGAACTGAACAAAATTAATAAAAAAATACCAACATCTATAGAAACTCTTTCACAACAAAATCTAGCTAATCTGAAAGAAATTGAAGATATGAAGATATGAAATTGTTCACTAAAATTAAAAATGATTCAGAAATCTGGAGGAGAAGATCAACCCAAGCCCATTTCACCAAGAAAAAACAGGAAAGGAAAATTATCTAACAGGAAAACGGAGGAAGAAAATAAAATATATGCAGCTCCATGTGAAGCTTTAAGAAGTATTCATTCCTCAACAGAAGTTGAGCTTGAAGAAGATAGGGCTGCTATAAATAATTTGAATTCCAGTCAAGACATCCAAGAAAATCAAATGGGAAAAAAAATCAAATCCTAATCTTATGTGATGATCTTGGATATGGCTTGAGGAATATGTTATCTAAATATAGTAAAAATAGGTTTGATGTTCAAACTATCATCAAGCCAGGAGCGACTTTTGAATATGTGATTGGAGATATTGTCAATCTGTTTAAAAATTTAGTTCAAAATGATTATATAATTGTTATGGCAGGGGTAAATGATTTCAGGATGAGTAAATATCCATTGTTCGAAAAATAAACAGCGTCTTGAAATTTTGTACTCATAGAAACATAGTTTTAACATCTGTACCCTATGGCAAAAATTATAATGTCAATAAACGCATTCATAAATTCAATAACAAGCTATACGAAAATTCCAAGAAGTTGAATTTTTATGCCAACGGGGACATTTCTTTCTTGGAGATCAATAGCTTCAAGGGAAAGAAGCTCAATAATTATATAATTGCAAATAACGTTTTAAATTACAATATCCTATCGAAAAAACAAGAAAATAACTTGAAGTTTGTCCCTATCAGTGAAAATTATTAGAATGGGTTCAAAACAAGGTGATCACAGTTCTATAACATATCAAAAAAGTGATTTCTCAAGTAAACAATATTCTGGGTGTTATAATAATAGTGTATACTTTAGCTCACATTCGAAATCATTTACTCTAATTCTACTGGATATTCAGTCTCTTAGACATAAGTGTGATGAACTTTACGTATTTCTGAATAGTCTCAACTTTCCCAGTATGTTATTATTAACTGACCATTGGTGTAACGTTAACGAACCTATATATATACCTGACTACTCAGTAATATGCAAAAACTCCAGAACAGGCTCCAACCATGGAGGTACAGTTATTCTGGTTAATAATAGTGTTATTAATGATTATTCCTTCATTCAAATTGAAAAGTTCAGAGACCTTTTGGAGGATAAAACCTTTGAATTTACAATTTGCTTCAGCAAAAAATATAACTTATATGTTGTATGTCCTTATAGATCTCCCTCCTCAGATGTTTATATATTTTTGAGTAACCTAGAGCTGACTCTAACTGGACTGACTTGCCCAGTAAATGTAGGGTGATATTAACAGGTGATTTTAATATAAATTATAATGACTGTGAATCTCTGGCTATGGATTCACTAAAACAGTTACTTTTATCATTCGACTTGAGGATGCACGTTAACGCAGATACTCGTATTTCTCGATTCTCCGCATCTCGTATTGACTATGTATGTAGCAATCTAGAAGAGCAGATAGATTCGTGCACAGTCATTCCATCCGGGTTATCGGATCATGAAGCAGTAATATGTTCTGTTCTTCTAGAGTCTCCAAAGAAACAAACCATATGTAAACATGGTAGACTGTACAGTAGCTCAAACTATGATAGGTCCTATCAGAATTGTATCGGAATTGACTGGGAGAGCACTCTGACCAAAGATGATCCTTTCTTTTCATTTCACAGCGTGTTATTGGATGTGTTTGATAAGTCTTTTTTTAATCAGAAAATCAAATTAAAGCGTAAAAAGCCGTGGGTGACGAAAGGACTGAAAAAGTCCTCAAAAAACTTACGCTCACTGCATTATATTAGGAAATTTACGAATGACCAATTCATCTGTATGTACTTCACAAGGTACCGTAAAATCTATAAATCTACTATCAGGTTAGCGAAGAAAATGTATTACAGAAACAGAATTGGAGAATCAAATAACAGAATTAAAGAGACCTGATCCATAATTAATGACATCAGAGGAAAATCAAAGAAAACAAAGGTTGATATCTCACTTAATCCCAACAAAATTAACGAATTCTATTGCACCATTGCTCAAAAGCTAAGCAACACAATTCGCGTTCCCTATGATCCTTTAATCAATCTGGAAAATATTAATATTGATGATAGCCTTATATTGTATAACACAGATATTCATGAATTGATTGAAACCTTAAACGACATCACAAATAAAAATACCGCTGGGTATGATGAGATTTCGGTAAAAATACTTTCGAATCTACCAGGCAATGCATTGGAAACATTAGTTAATCTCATTAATGCTTCCTTCGAAACTGGCTCATTTCCTCTTTCCTTCAAGACTTCAATTGTTATTCCCCTACATAAAGGTGATGATTTAGATAATCCCTCTAATCTGCGGCCCATTTCTCTTATTCCAACTTCCGGCGAAAATTATTGAAAAATTAGTGAAGAAACGATTGAATGATTTCTTAAATTTGCATGATATCATGAGCAACAACCAATTTGGGTTCCAGATGGAAAAAGATACAAGCAATGCAATTTTCTCTTTCCTTTATAAACTCTATTCAGAAATAAATGCTGGTGAAGTAGCCGCCGCAATTTTCTGTGACCTTTCGAAGGCTTTCGATTGCGTTAATCATGAAATATTACTCAAAAAACTTCACCGGTATGGCTGCAGAGGGCTGACGTTCAATTGGTTTGAATCGTACCTCTCAGGGCGAAGTCAATCGGTAAGAACATCTGAACTCTCAGAAAGCAGGGCAATTACATCTGGTGTGCCACAAGGTTCTGTGTTAGGACCAATTCTGTTTTTGTTATATATTAATGATTTTACTGTGATAGATATATCAGGCAGCTTCACTCTCTTTGCGGATGATACAACAATATTGTGGAAGGAAAAGAACTCAGCAGAGCTACATAAAAAGATATCATCTGATGTGGAAAAGGTGAAAAATTGGTGTGATGCTAATTAATTATCCTTGAATATCTCCAAAACAAATATAATAACATTCAAATGTCTGCTAAATGAACTCTCAATAGACAATGATATCTTGGAAAACCAATTGAACACAAAATTTCTTGGTGTATTTATTGATAATAGGCTTAAATTTGATGAACACGTCAGACAACTTAAGAGTAAAATTTATTCCGGATGTTATGCAGTGAGGGTGATTTCTAACGAGTTGGGTTTTCACACAGCAAAAACGGTTTACTACGCTTCAATTGACTCCCAAATAAGATATGGAATACCTTTTTGGGGAACATGCAGTGCAACCCTTCTCTCTTCTGTGTTGATATCACAGAAAAGGGCTGTAAGGTGTCTCTGTAAAGTCAAACCTAGGGAATCATGCATAAATTATTTTGCGGCCAATAAGATCTTAACTGTCGTTGCACTTTTTATTCTTGAAACTGTATGCTTGGTGTACAAACATAAAACGGAGTTTGACTTTGTTTCTTCTCCTTATGCCACTCGTAATAGCATATTTAATATAAGACTTCCCATACCCAACTCAACATTAATCAAGGAATCAAATCTGACCAAAGTACAATTCAAGAGAGCAGTTAGAAATTTGTTAGCTGATAGACCCTATTATAGCCTACAAGAGTATTTTGATGAATCATTTTAAAAATACGTGCATTCCATTTAATTTTTATTGTATTTGTACTTGTTTTATTCAATTTATTTGTAATGTTTTTATTCATACACCATTAGTTATGTTTATATTTATACTCACAAATCTTTGTCAATGGGATGCAGAATCATCTGACAATAAAGTATATTTTGATTTTGATTTAGTGTCATTAGGAAGTCAGCAGGATGGACAGACAAGTCAGAGACTTTCAACAGGTTTCACAATAGACCACTGATAGAAAGGAAATCCTTCGCAGAAACACATTGTGCCAAGAAATGAATAAAAGTTTCTGAACATCTACCAAGTAAACAATAAAATAGTGGTCTCTTCGAAAGAAGCACAGAGATACAATTATACGATCAAATGAACCTATCTGTGATGTTCGATCGCTCCCGCCTCTTTCCCCCAGGGTCTTTTGATTTATTTTTTATCATCATCAAACTGTATATTCTGTATGTCCTGTATATTTTTAGTTCATGCGGTTCGCCAACAATGGCGCTAGTTGCGTTCAGCGTATATTCGAGGCGCATATGCTTCTTTCATTCTACGTTGCTTTCGGCGTCCGGAAATCTGGCAACAAGAATTCGCAATAGGTGACGAATTTTTATCTTCCTTTCTTCATTTCTGAAGTGCGTAGTGCATATTATTAATTATTAGTTCGAAGTTGCGATGCGTTCAGTTGACATCGCACTAGCAGTGATGGCGGAATCTAATAGTGCTCTTCGTAAATATTTTCCTGACCATGTAAGTTGCATATGAATTAAATCCATGATATCCCTGAATGATGATTTAATTTTTCTTTTTCAGTCTGAATGTACAGTCAGATCACTGAAAATCACTCATAGGTGGTTCTGTAACCGGCCTTTGTCTCCAGTCCCAGTGCAAAATGAAAGTCTACTCAAGCTACAAAATAGTGCAATTACTTCATCAGTTGAATCTTCAATTCTCAAAAACACTGAAGTATCTGATGTAACAAATTCATTGGAATTGTGCGATGGGGTGAGTGAAAGAATTAAATAACTTTACGTTTTGAAAGTATGAAGTTGCTGATCAACAATTTGAATCCTACCTTCTCAATTGGTCCTTTTTTCAAAATTGAAAAATTCAAGATGGCGGCTCCAAAATGTCAGACCAGTTTCGTGATATTGGTCCGATTCGATCCGAAGGGTTTACGGGGTCGAGGATAATGATTCTTCTGTCAAAATTGAAGAGTTCAAGATGACGGCTCCAAAATGGCGGAAGAGTTTCGTGATAATCGTCAGATTCGATTTAAAATCAGTATCTGAGGGTTTTTGGAGTCGGAGATTATGGTTCTTTTGTCAAAATTGAAAAATCATGATTGGTCTCCAAGATGGCGGACGAGTTTGGGATTATGGTTCGAGGATGACGAACAAGTTGATCTTTGAATGGCATACTCATTATTGAAGAGCTGAATAGCTCAAAAAATATAGGAGAAATTCATTAAAGTGCAATAATAATGCTTCATCAGCAATACATAGATGTGTAGGTACTAAATTAAAAAGGAAATGAAATACTGAAAAAAACTTCTTGGAAGGCAAGCTTTTATTCAGATGCGCTGAAAAGTAGAAAATAATTTCTTCCGTGACGTAGCTTATTGCGTCAGTGACAAAGTCAAAAGCTTTCCGCTTCTGTACAAATTCTAGCATGGAACTTTGCGCGGCAAGCTCTCGATTCTGTAACTCATCCAAAGAAATCATTCATTACAACATTTGAATAAAAGTTGCAGTGAAACGGGGTTCTCAGGGGGTTTGAAGAAAAAAGTCCGGTTCTGTTTGAGGTACCCACACCAGGTTTAAATCACGATCCCTATACGTCCCGATGAATACAGAGCAAGGGGAAGTTTATAGTAGCACTATGCAATTCTGCAAACTAATAAATACCATTATCAGGACCAAGTCCGACATAGCACAAACACGTGCTCCATATCAAAATTAGTTAGACGATAATAACTCACCTAATAAATACAGGCACGATTGACAAATATACCGGGAATCCCGATAGTCGAATCTGGAACCATTCGCATTCACTAATTATACAGAGAATTTGCAGTGATGATTAATTATTCGGTTTCTAATTCATGACGCGCACTGATGGGCAACCATTTGTTAAAAAAGACCAACACTCGAACACATTCTCTCGGAACAAGTCAAAGGTTTTTGCGAGGTTTTTTACCAACCTGGTAGGTGCGAGAGAAACAGCGAAATTCAAAAATAGTAGTACCTGTCAACTTATTCGAGTTAGGCAACCAACCACGCATTTGGGTGTGCAGCGAGTTGCCTATGCCTGGCAGATGAAAAATAATATTAATAGAAAAGGAAAAGAGATCGACGACCGAGATGCCATAACAGCTGATTGACTCGACAGGTGCGACGACCTTCTGCAATAAAAAGTGCGGTTCGGTAAAAAACTATGAATTAGGGAAATCGCGAAATATACTCGGTGGATACGTAACCCATAATTACACGGTGGCTGAGGTAAGGGAAAGTTGACAATGTTGTTTTGCTACATCTCGCCCCCCCTCGTACATGAATTCCGGACCAAACGGAGATTCAGGTAGGTAAATGATATTTTTTTATATGGGTGGCATGAAAAATCTCTCGTTCCACGTCACTGTCGATATGGCACAAGACGTAGACGTCCCTACTTAATAATTTCTTTACGCGATAGGGTCCCTCGAACAACAATAACATTTTTTTTGTTTCAGCGCGAAGGGCAGACGAAAGATTATTGGCTTTTAAAAGGACCAGATCGCCGGGCTGAAAATGCTGGTACACGCGACCTGGGTGTGATATCGCTCGACGTTCTGCTCGCGATTTGAAAGTGGCTTCTGCCAAGATGAGTTTATCAGCATGACTAATTTCATAGTCCGCAGGAGGGGCACAATGTTCAGGTAATAACTTCGTTCTACTCGTCCCAAATTGCAGTTCAAATGCGGAAAACCCGGTATATTCGTGGATTACCGAATTCATGATTTCGGCAAAGTGTTGAATATCACCTGCCCATTTGGAATGTTTACCATGGCAGTAGGTTCGCAGAATCCTACCAATTTCCCTCATGCAACGTTCGGAAGGGTTCGCGGCGGCATGTCTGACAGAAATATATACTGAACGGACCCCTAAGCTCTGGAAGGTGTCCCTCCAAAGTCGGGAGGTTAATTGGGTCGCATTATCGTGCAAGATTCGCTTAGCCACGCCATGAGTGGGGAAATATTGTTGTGTGATTCTGTTTACCATTACACGCGAGGTAATTTTCTTCAACGGATACAGGGTGATGTGTTTCGTAAAGACATTCAGTACGACGAAAATGTAGACCCCCTCGGCCTTTTATCAATGGGCCGAGAACGTCAACGGGTAATAAATCGTCCTTTCCGGAAGGGATGATCTGTAATTGAGCCGGATGAGGTAATTGCGATATTTTCACTTTTTGGCAAATGTCACAGCAGCGAATATATTTCTTGATGGTACGCTGCATGTTTGGGAAATAGACTTCATCCCTTAAGGCCACCCAAGTTTTATATATACCATAGTGCCCCAAAGTTACATGATAGTTCAAAATGAAGTACCGAACCAGGGTTTGGGAACATATAACAGGGGTTTCTTCTCATTTTCACCTCTTTTGAAAAGAAGTTCATTGTGAAGTAGAAATGTTTGACTACTTTTTTCATCTGAACACAATTTATTTTTTATTCCACATAATTTTTCGTCGCTGGCTTGATACTCTCTTATTTTTTCCAAGTCTTTAAGAAATGGTTTAGGCAAACGGAGCAAAGCTATTTGAAAACACTTGTCTGCTGGCGTGGAAAGCCTTACACAGGCATACCGAGAAAGGGCGTCGGCTATGAGGTTCTCGCGGCCCTTACAATGCACGAATTTGATCTGATATTCCTGTGAGGCTAATGCCCAACGTGTTATTCGCGGGGATAACAAACGGCAGGAATTCAAATAGGTCAGAGTCTTGCTGTCGGTGACCACAGTAAATTCCTTTCCTAAAAGGTAAGTTCGCCAACGTTGGATTGCCCAAAGGGCGGCTAGGACCTCCTTCTCATTAGAGTGGTACCTGCGCTCACGTTCTAGCAACAATCAACTACACCAGGCAACGACGCGTTTTTCGCCTCCGATTATCTGGTATAACTGTGCGGCAATGCCAAAATCGCTAGCATCCGTCGCTATAAAAGATGGTGACGATAAATCAGGGTGGTATAAAAGAGTAACATTTTGTAATTCTTTCTTGAGCAGCTGGAAAGCGTCCTCATGAGCGGATTCCCACTTCCAGCGCTGATTTTTGCGCAAAAGGGCGGTGAGTGGTTCTGAAAAGGTAGCGAATTTTGGAGAAAAAGATCTGTCGTAATTACAGAGTCCCAAAAATCGTTGTAGCTCCTTTACATTTTTCGGACGGGTATAATCGGCAATGGCCTGAACTCTTTGTGGGTCCGGACGCACTCCGGTTGCGCTAACAAGAAAACCTAAAAATTCCATTTCGGTTTGAAAAAATTGACATTTGGAAATTTTTATTGTAAACCTTGCTTCTTTGAGACGGCAAAACACCCTTTCCAAGTGGTCTAAATGCTGTGAAAAAGAGTCGGACATAACTAGGACATCATCAACATACGTTAACAAAAAATCTGAAAATTCATCGCCGAACACCTTATCCATGGCGCGAGTAAATGAACTGACGGCCGTACATATTCCGAAAGGGAGGGAGGTGAATTGGTAAGTCTTGGAGTCTACCATGAAGCCGGTATACTTTTTATCCAAACTCCTTAAGGGGATCTGCCAGTACGAATGCGATAAATCAATCTTTGATGAATATTTTTTCCCGCCAATTCTCGAAATTATATCATCAATTCTTAAGGGCAACTCGCTATCGGGAATGATAAGAGTATTTAAATGACGCGCGTCAAGACAAACGCGGACTGAACCATCGCGCTTTACCGCTGTCATAAGTGGGGAAATATATGGAGTAGTCGCCCGCTCTATGACCCCCCACTTCTCCATTTCGTCAATCATTTTCCGAACAGCGTCTCTATGAGCGATCGGTATCGGATAAGGACGGATGAAAAATTCTGCATGTTTTTTAAATTTATACTGTGTTCATAAATTTTTGTTCTTATATTCGTATATTCGAGAAAGTATTTTTGAATTTTTCAAGTAAATTTGCAAAGAGTATTTTTTCCTTTTCAGGTAACTGACACGAGGACATGACAATTTTAAAACGTTCATCACTGGTATCATCAGTGGAAATTGAATTATTTGAGACGATCCCCTTATTAATAAAGCAGAGATCGTTGGAGGGGAGTGCTCACTAAAATCGTGGTCATACATTTTTTCAGAAACAAAAACAATTTTATTCTCTATTCTTAACGAAATATTTCTTTCTTTCAGGTCGATATTCCATTCATATCGCCTTAGAAAATCTACTCCGATAATTACTGGAAAAGATAGGCCGGGAATAACCAAGAATCCATGTGAAAATACTTGATTTTCTGAAAAGAATGTCGGCATGGTTTGCAAGGATACTTTTTTATACTTGGCCTTGAAGGCACCTACGACCCTAACTCCGGAGTTGCATGGAAAAGAGGGAATTTCCTGTTGAAAATCCGCGAGTTGGGACCAGGTATCAGCTGAAAGGGCTGATACTGTGCTTCCACCATCGATTAGTGCGGGTAATTGTATTCCATAAAAATCTGCGATAACGACTGGGGACCGGTCTTCAGCCGGAATATGCTGAAAATCGCATTCCTCCAACAGGTCTTGCGTTGGGTTATTGTATGGGGCTATATTTATAAATTTAATTTTAAAGCCCTCACATTTGAGCCGAAAAGTGAGGGGTTTGGTCGTTTTCCGAATTATCGTTCACATCAAAGTTAAGTTAAGTTTTGGAACAAAATTTGAATTGTTATTTCCCCTCTGAAAATTTCTTGGATTTGAGTTTCTGTTAATATGATTTGTATCATTTTGATATCCACGATTTTTACGATCCGAATCAAAATAGTAGTCGGCCTGTCTGAGTCTTTCTACTGCAGAGATTTAGAGTATTCGTCCCAACTAGTATCGAGGAAATTCGGAGGAAAGTGCCTAGCTATAGTGGAAATTAGCATTTTCTGACTATATGGTGGTGATAAATGTCTAGCTCTGGCAACATAGGAATTAAAATAATCTACGAACGATCCACTTCCCTCTCTATATCTCCCTGATTCGAGTTGCAATTTTAATTGTAATTGTTTTTCTGGGCCCCAAAATTGGTCCAAAAATGCGTTTTTGAACTCTGTATATGTGCTAAAAGTTTTGGCGGATTTCTCAAACAAGTCATTTACCATCAGTGAAAATTCAACCATAGAAATTCTGTTAACATCAATCAAGGTATCCAAAAAATTCGAGCGGATGCAGGTGGTTTACATTATCAAAACTAGGCAGCGCTTTACAACATTTCAGGGTATTTATGTCACCTAGCTCTCTAGTACCCCGGTTTACAATATTATTCGACCCTATTGGAAAAAGGTTGGTATTTGTAGTGGGAATCGTACAATTGGTATTCAAATGAGGGTAATTGTTGCTATTACCGTTTGCTGAAGAAACATAATTTGCACTTGTAAAGTTGGTGTTGCTAGGGTTACTATTTGAGTTTGTTTGAAAAATATTGTTACGTGTGCTAGTTGGCAAATGATATTGATTTCTACTAGTCGGAACACTTGCATAGGGAGGAAAAACCCCTAGGGGTGGGACATTGTTCCCTCCTATATAATTGTTACCACTATTTTCAAAAAAGTTAGGCCTAGGCTGATAATGATTGTTGAAAATGGTATTATTTTCCCCAAAAGGGTAATTTAAGTTGGCATTCTGAGGGACTGTACCCTCGGTAGCACTTGATAAGGGTCTATTGAATAAGCTAGTGCCTATATGCGTCTGACCAAAATTCATTACAGGAGCTTGCTGCCTAGGACCTGAATTAATTTCATTGATACCTAAGTTAAGTTCATTCACATTTGTTGGTATTGGTGGTATATTATTAGAGTTCTGCACCTGATCACTAGAGTTTATAGGGTTGTCGTTTGAATTATTCAACGACTTTGATCTGTCAGCTGCACCTTCTACATCCGCTGATGAAAATGCCGGAAATGCTGCTGGAGCATCCGTTGACAAAGGAGTATTTGGAAAATTGTTACCTGATGTCACATGATGATTATGTTGGCGAGGAATTGCGCCATTTTTTGACCCACTTAGCTGCCGATTTCTCAGGTTGTAGGAGGGACCAGATGGACCAGTTGGTGTCTTTTCCAAAACAATGATGGAAGTGCTGACCTCACACAAGCCTCGGGTTGGTCGCCAAGATGGGGTGAAACGGGGTTCTCAGATGGTTTGAAGAAAAAAGTCCGGTTCTGTTTGAGGTACCCACACCAGGTTTAAATCACGATGCCTATACGTCCCGATGAATACAGAGCAAGGGGAAGTTTTTAATGGCACTATGCAATTCTGCAAACTAATAAATACCATTTTCAGGACCCAGTCCGACATAGCACAAATACGTGCTTCATATCAAAAATAGTAAGACGATAATAACTCACCTAATAAATACAGGCACGATTGACAAATATACCGGGAATCCCGATAGTCGAATCTGGAACCATTCGCATTCACTAATTATACAGAGAATTTGCAGTGATGATTAATTATTCGGTTTCTAATTCATGACGCGCACTGATGGGCAACCATTTGTTAAAAAAGACCAACACTCGAACACATTCTTCCAGAACAAGTCAAAGGTTTTTGCGAGGTTTTTTACCAACCTGGTAGGTGCGAGAGAAACAGCGAAATTCAAAAATAGTAGTACCTGTCAACTTATTCGAGTTAGGCAACCAACCACGCATTTGGGTGTGCAGCGAGTTGCCTATGCCTGGCAGATGAAAAATAATATTAATAGAAAAGGAAAAGAGATCGACGACCGAGATGCCCTAACAGCTGATTGACTCGACAGGTGCGACGACCTTCTGCAATAAAAAGTGCGGATCGGTAAAAAAACAATGAATTAGGGAAATCGCAAAATATACCCGGTGGATACGTAACCCATAATTACACGGTGGCTGAGGTAAGGGAAAGTTGACAATGTTGTTTCGCTACAAAGTTTGATTTCAATTATGTTATTTGAACTTGGAAACCAAGCATTCCCGAACATATTATGTTTGAAAGAATTATTTCCACGAAAGTGAATCGAGGAACCAACGTTAGTAGGTATATTATGTACCAACTTCCATTTTACATGTAATTCTGAAGAATTCCAAGAAAATCCGAAGAAATCCTGAGAATTCTTAAGAACTCCAGGGAATTTCAAAGAATTTCGAGAGAATTCAACTACGGTTCAAGAAAATTCCAGTTGTTTGTTCACCTCTTGATATTTCTAGACTAGTGGACCATTTATATTTATCGATGAAATCAAATGAATAATTCGCTATCAAGACTGATTCCATCGATACCTGAAGAAATCAAATTCCTTGAGTCTCCTCAATTTGGAAATCACAAAATCATGAGTGTTCCACGCGAATGTCCAGACAGAAGAAAATTTTTTATAGAAGTATCCCAATGACATCGTTAATATCATAACATTCGCGAAAGCACGTTGCTTAGCAACTGGACCGACGAGGCAGTCGGAGGTCTGTTGGCTCAAGAAACGTGCCTGAGTGATTTGTTATGAAATTATTGAGCATTTGTCGATGTTTGAGGGTTATTCGCAAGAAAACGTCTCACCAAATCGGAAATTATTGACATTAAAATTTTAACATTTCCTAGTATCTTTGGGATCTGTTATTTTTATAATTTTGTTAAGATTGGCTGTATTTAATCATTCGCTCTCCAACTAACGACTTTCATTGGTCTTTGGGGTAGGCTAAACGCTTTCAGGTAGAAAAAAGAATCAATGAATTTTTACGCCATTTTAGAGGTGCTATCTCGAATTTTCAAATATTGTCCAGATCTTGGCATTCGTCGATCTCAAAAACCCATACATGATGTCTGGTCTGATTCACCTGAGGATGAATATTTTGCGGTTTAGTCGTTGACAATTTCGAATTTCAAGTTCGAATAAGAATATTCAAAACAATCTTTCAGAATATTGAGCAAGATTTCAATTTTACTTTCGAGGTCGAAGAATATAAATTATTAGACAGATGATAACTTCACATGATTTTGTGATTTCTTGCCTGAAGATTTATATCTTTCAAGTGCACATGTTTTTCCAGATCTCTCCTTCAGATCTCTGAATTGACGTATCAAACTCATAGAAAAATTTCATATCTTCAGGATATAGGAGTACCAGAATCAGAGGACGAAAATGACATCGAAGATCATGATGATTCAGTCAAAGACCCTGATTACGAATTAATCGAGCCTACTTCTGAGGTGGGTGAGTACTCCTTTCATATTCGATTTGATATCCATCACGATAGTATTCTTGGATGATCATATTGAATGAAAATTCAGTTCATCTCTCAGGCAAATTTCTTATAACGAACTTGAATGATCGTTCTTCTTTCTTTACTTTCAACTTGAAGAGTATTCACCTGATGAATTATCCATTGTGATCGAAATATCTGAGTGCTCAAAAATCTACCGATTTCCAATCGGATCAAAGCATTTCAAAAGCTGCATTCTTTCTCCTGAAGATGCATTGCTCAAAACTCGAATTCTACCGATACATGATACACCAGGTGTCAGTATTACTAAAGAAAGAACTTTGGATGGTCCCATATTCCTCGGGAATTTTTTGTATTTTTATCTCGAAATAGTTTTGTAATTTTCCTCTTATCTCATACAGGTTGTGAGATTTCGTTTTTCTTGTGAATCTCTAATGATTTGAGAAAATTAATGAGGATATCTTACCGAAGAGATTGGCAACTCTTGGAGAACAACAATAAGAACAAAAGTCGCTTTTTTTTTTAAAAATAAATGAAAATTTGGTGAAATCGCATATTCAGATTGGTGTTGCTACAGTCACATAACATTGATATTATGGATCTTTCATTTGGATCGACAATCTCGGTCAGTATCTCGAAACGATTTCAAGATTTACAAGGAATTATGAGGCTACAGTGATTTTCAAACATTCATGAGCTGGGATGGGTTATCAAGGAAAAATGATAGTGCATGTTTCGTTTACGAAACGATCGAAAATGCCTTCAAAAAGGCAATTCTATAAAAATGATATCATTTAAATCTTCTTGCGAAATTTCAACATTCAGTATAACATCATATCCTGGAAAGTTTGCTATGCTTTTAACACTGTCATCAACTTTCCAATAGAATCTGATTGGTTACATTATCATGACAGTTGTCAAAAACTTGGCAGAAATTCCAGAATGGGATGTCATACTGAATGTATCATTATCATAGAATCGCCTTTTTTAAAGGCATTTTCGATCGTTGTGTGGACGAAACGTGCACCGTCATTATTCCTTGATTTCCTGAATATCTGAAAATCACCGTAGCTTCATAATTTCTTGTATAGGGAAGAAGACTACAGAGGTGCCCCCTCGCGCCCCTCTAATTGACTCATCGTGAAAATCATGAAATTGTTCCGAGATATATTGATCGGAACTGTCGATCAAAAAACGAGAGTTATGTTTTGGTTGAAGTTACTGAGATTCCCCAAGGGATGCAAATCTCTCCCCTGAGATATTTTTCATTGCTTCACAGTGCATTATGATTTGAATATCCTCTATAATTTTCTCAAATCATCAGAGATGCGTGAAAACACAGAAAATTGAAAAATATCGACATTTCACATCCTGTATGAGATAAGGCAGAAATTACGAAATTATTTCGAAATATTGACTCAAAGAATTGAAAAAAGTGACTCACAAAAAATACAAAAAAATCGTTAGGAACATGGGACCTTCCACACATTTTCTTTTTTGTTATACTCTTTCTGAACACCTGGTGTAGAAAGAATGCAGCTTGAAAATGATGGCAACTTGAAAATTTCCAAAATAATTTGTGGTCGACTTAATTTCTTGAGCACTTCACTTGTATGAATCAAATATTCGGGTAGTGAGTTTGATACTCTTGTTCGATTTCCATTTTTCTAGAAACTCTTTCAACCTTTATGATTTTGTCAGTTAGTATCTAGTACGTACCCATAGTATGATCCATTTTATTTATTTACCATTTTAGGTTGCTAACAGAACAAAGTTCCAAAAAAAAAAAAAAAGGAAGAGATAAATCCTGATGAGGAAGAAATTGCTGCAGACGAAATCGATTCTAATATGCTGAATGAAGTTATTTCTACTAGGAATAGAGCAAGTACAAGCTTCAACAATCTGGATGGAAACAGCACCAAAAATCATCTTTCAAATGATAACATCACAAAAGGCAAGAAAGGAAAAGATTTCTGCTTCCATTGCGACAGTCTTGTTTTAAATTTTGCGCGCCACATAAAACGGAATCATTCATCAGAGACCAATGTACAGAAAATCCTCTCGAAACCTTCAGGTTCAAAAGAGAGGAAAGAACTACTCAGCATACTGAGAAAGAGATGGAATTATTTGAATAGTAATACTATTAGTAAACCAGTAAAAACACCAGCTATTAACAAAAAAATTTCGCCTTATAACAACTGTTTGGGATTCTATTTAGCAAAACAACTGTGGCGACATAAAAAGCAATGTGGTGCTCCTGGTTCGAAATCATGTCAATCCGAAGCACAACATTTTCATTTGAAGAACTCGAAGATTGACCTACAGTTGATTGAATGTGTATTTCCACGAATGAGGGCGGATGAGCAAGCTAAAGAAGATCGTCTTATATGTGCATATGGTGCAAGGTATATGAAGATTCATAGAGAAAAGCATTTTGTGGATGTCACTTCACGTAAAATGCGAGAATTGGCGAAATTATTGATGGAAGTGAAGAAGACCGAACCGTCGATAAATAATTTATTCGAAGCATTACAGCCAAAATATTTCGACTTGCTAGTTGCGGCCACGGAAATTGTTGCAAAATATGACAGAGATAAAGATTGTTACAAATCACCTTCCTTCGCACTGAATCTTGGAACGACTCTCAAACAGTGCTGCGAAATCGCCATTGTATTTGCTCTGAAATAAAAGGAGGTATATGCAACAGTACAATCGGCTGAAGCTGAAGCTAACCTAAGAACAATGATACAACTGATTGAATTGCATTGGCGTTTTGATGTTTCTAGCCAAGCAGCAAATGATTTGAACATGAATAAGTGGAATAAAGTAACTAGTTTCATTAGCCAGCGACTTAAAACATTTGAAAGATTTTCTCATCGAGAGAGCCAATTCTGCAGCAGAAGCTTTAACGAATGATAACAAAAATCAAAATTCATATGTTCCTCTCCTAGAAACAATATTCTGCAGAGTAATGCTACTCAACAGGAGGAGGCCAGGAGAGCTGCAAAGAGTATTGTTTCATATATATAAAAATTCGCTTACTAGTTCTCAGAACTACGAAGAATTGACTGAAGTCATAACAACATCAGAAAAAATATTGATGCTGAAGTTCAAACGAATCGTGATAAGAGGAAAGAGAGGACGTGGTGTTTCCGTACTTTTCAGTCCTGATGTCCAACAGCATATCAAAGATATGTTGAATCATCGTCATGATTTCGTAAAAAATGGTAACACATATCTTTTCGGCAGTCCAAAGACAATGGAACCAATATGTGGTTATAAGGTTCTGAAAAAGTACGCAGAAGCTTGTGGTGCTAAGAACCCGCATGCAATTTCATCCACAAGACTCAGAAAACATCTAGCAACATTAACGCAGATTTTCAGTATGTCTGACGGTGACTTAAAACAGTTGGCTAACTTCATTGGTCACACAGTTGGAGTACACAAAGGTTCATACAGATTACCTGATGATGTATATCAAACGGCGGAAATATCGAAATATTACTTCTGATGGAGAAATGATCGGCTGCCGAGTTCAAGGGAAAACCTCTGAATGAAATTGAATTAGATCTGGAAGATGATCTCATGAACACCGATGAGAAGAATGATGTAGGTGCAGATGAGCTAAATGGTGGCATGGAACCACTTCCCAGTATCGTTCCAGATGATGATGAAAGAAAAATACTTCCGAAAACAAATAAACGTTTATTGGTTCCATGGACAGATGCACAAAAGAAGGCCGTAAATATGTTTTTCGCTGAACATATAAATGAGAAAAAACCACCTAAGAAACGTGAATGCGAAACAGTCAAAAGCGAAAATCCGAATTTATTGAAAAACAAGTCGTGGTTGAGAATAAAAGTATATGTGCAAAACGAATACATGAAGAAGAAACGGAAGTAACGTGACTAATATCATATACCGATAAGTACAGAATAATTATTGATGTGGTCTGATTAGACATATTCTAAAAATACTTCGAATTGAAATTCAAAGATTTGGTAACATTAGTAATCGAATAATGTATCTATATGAATTATTTTGAACTGTCCTTCATTTCCAGGTACACCGTAAGTTAGGAACAACTTCCATATTTCAAATAAATCAGTGCGTTCAATCATTTTTTGAATCCCCATCAAATTTCAGTGTCACACATTCAGAGAACGCAGTAGTCTTTTCGAAAATTTTATTGGAACAATAGTTTCTTCTACTGCAGAAATGTCACTATCAGTAAAAAAATATTGATTATGTTCAAACTATATCGATAATGAAATTTCATTCGGTACGTTCCATTACAAAATTTTCAATTTTTATACTGGGTGTTCAAGAATGAAAGCTCAGTGACCGAGATAGCCATGAGTTGATGTTCTTTTCAAATGGAACCACTATTTATTATTCCCCTTTTTTGATTCTACGCAAAATTGTGGAGGGATTTTGTGTATTATTCCTTGTTTATGAAAATAGTAGTACCAGATTGTTTTTCCTTGTTAAGGTGGAACAATTAACATTGATAAAAATATATCTTCTGAATGACACATTTCCGATATGAGACATGCTGCATGTTTTTTTTGACACTAAAATTAAATCGATATTTCAGAAATTCGAAATGAAGAAGTGCTGTCTGATTCTTGGTATAAGTAGAGGGTCGTTGAATATATTCCAGAAATATAGATTAAGTTCGATTATCAATGTTGCTAAATAAACAAAATTCAAAGCAATGTACCTTTCTCAATACGTCTAATCAGCCTCCATCAATTATCACACTTTACTCATACTGTCTATCTGTTTTCACCAATTCAAATCTCTGAATTTCGTTTGTTTTTTCGTTACATTTGAAGAATGAAATTTCATTTTGAAATTTGTTTTTTTCTTAGCGATTCTTGAAAAATGAGGCGACAGTAGTCGTTGCGGAAGACCCTGTATCATCATTTTTGAGATGACATATCTCTGAATGTTCTGGCAGACGAACAATTGTCATTATTCATTGTTTCTTGCAATTTCATATTCTGAATGAATATAGTTAATTTTCATCGGTTTTTTTTTTTGATTGAATTCAACTTCTTCCAACGTGACCTTACAACGGTTAGTTGAAGGTTCCGTTACATTTTGGCGACCGTGACAGGACAGCTTATATATTCCTTGAATGATGGAGAAATTGAAGAGATCATTAGATATTCAACGAAACGCTTTCCTGAGAATCTATGAGAAGGTGCAAGATGAGCTGAAGATTGCATAGCCAGATATGTTGGACATCCAAGGTCACCTCAAGGTTCTTGATCAGAAGATGGACACTATCAATGATGTCAGTAAGCAACTCCTTGACCTAATGCTTGATTCTGAGTCTTCGACTGAGGATATAAATGCAGAAGTTCTCGAAGCCGATGAATTACTCGCAAGGAATTCTAAGCTTAAGTTGAAAGTGGATCGCAGCCTGAATAATAATCATTCTGACTTGAGTTCTAATCAACAAAAACGTCTATTTAAACTTCCTAAAATTGAACTGAAGAAATTTGGCGGTGAAATAAAAGATTGGGTTCTATTTTGGAGTCAATTTCGAAGGATTCATGAAGATGAATCGTTAGATGATGAGGACAAGTTTCAGTATCTTATCCAGGCTACTATTCCATTATATGGACAAAGAAAAGGGAATACCAGCCTTATACCAGACTGACTATTATATAATTGCATTCACTATGATATATATGCTCCTCAGTTTTAACCAGGAAGAGCTTAATAGTTATAAAACACAACCTATTGATTAGAAAAAAAAATCAAGGGCCCGTCAGTTGGTTGAGAATTGTACCGATAAAAATTATATATATTCTAATTTTTATGGATTGTACTAATTTATTTTTATTTTGCCTATGAGCTGCTCTAATTTCAGTGGGGTCGTGAGTAAGTGGAGTCTGTTAGCAATTCTAAATCCTTTTCAAATACCTTCAAAATCAGATGAGATAATAGATATGAGATAAACAAGATAAGATAAGTTAAAGGAGCGCCATGTATTTTATTTCTGGCTAAAATACAAAAACCAACAATCTATGCACAAAGAACAGTAAAACAAAATCTCAAGCTCAACAATTTAATCTCATATGAAATCTGCCATCTATACAAAATATTGATGTACAAAAATGTGCAAAATGTGCAAGAATGTGCAAAAATGTACAAAGATATCTCAATTTTCAAGAAGTTCCATGTCAAGTGGAATTGACCAATTTAAAGGAAATTTGGACTTGTTTCAAGTGATGAAGGACACTTACTCCGTCGAATCTCTTCCTGGAAAGTTTCCTTGGTTTCTGGGTAATTGGTTTCGCTCCTGTCGGACTCTCAAAGTTTTAGGTGAGGGAGTTCATGGAACTACTTCCAAACCATAGACTTGGTCGACTGGTATGTCCCAGGAGGTCTTACAAATCTAGTTTATAGATGTTGTAGGAAACCTCCGTCTCTTGCTATTGAGCTAAAAGCAACAGAGCGAACAGAATCTTTCCTATACTTGGGTTTCTGTAGTGAAACCTCAATGGCGTGTAATAAGTGAGCCTTCATACTCAATCACAAGTCAAAAATCAACCTCAAGACACTATTTACAATTTGTTGAGTTCATCTAGAAAATTATCTAACCCAAGAAAGCATATGTACAATTTTACAATGTCTGGCACTGTTGCTATGTGCAAGTAGGAATCTATGATGTGTTCAAGAGGATTCGAGTGAAACTTATATGAACGACTTCCTCTATGATTTAGTTTGATGGACTGAATTATGTTCTGATTTTTCAGAGAGTATCTCAGAAAGATAATGTTTGTCTCGAATAGAGAGGAGCAGACATCAAAGATTAGGTAAATCAAGATACAATATAAATATTTTCCTCCTCAATATCCGTCAATTTTCCTCAAAAATTACTCCTAGAGCCAAGCTATGAGAATAGGTATCTAAGATAAGATACCAAGATAAGACATGATTATCTAGATCAGAAAAAAAACTGCATGTAACAAATGGATTTTCAACAATCTTATTGTTAGATTATTTCTACTTGAGAGTGAAATAATAGAGATAATAAACCTCAAAATAAAATATCATAAGAGAAAGATAAACTCATGTGATTATGAAAATCTACAATCCAGCTAACAGGTGGATTGAGCTGTTTCGCAGTGAGCAAGCAAATTCTCACAACAGATATGACATTCAGTCTAGATTCATAAAAGTTTGCCACTCACCCCAAAACAGGTTCAATCCTGGATCTCAGCTGTAAAGTATTTCCTCTGGGACTTCAAAATGAGCAATCAGAACAATTGTGAGGAATTTCCCTCGAGCTCCAATATCTCAAATTTGGTCAAAACACCTTACAAATAGATAATGTGGACTTTCGGAAGGCTCCAATCCAGCTGAAAGAAAATACAAAATCCAACAGAAAAACGATTATTTCATAACCACATTTTCTTGAGTTACATAAACCTCAAGAACAAAATACACTCATTATTTTCTCAATTAATGAGTAAAAGATAGATATGCTCAATATTAATCCTCCCAATTATAGGATTACATTGAAGATAAGAAGATACAAATAATTTTCACCATGAGAGCAAATGGCGTCTCATCAAATCCAAAATTTGATATTTCTCAAACACCAAATAATCTTAGAAAATTCATGAAAGATACTTCTCCACCTGTAAATAGAAATAATCCAATTTTCAGCTCAATCAGTAGAAGTTACAATTCAAATTCTCATCATTGAAAAATTAAAACATCAAAATTTCTATAAAGAATCCATTCTTTACCTGTACCAGTTTTTTATCAGAAAAAAACTTTTTCAAGCGTCTTCACTCTAGGACAGATATTTCAGAAAGAGGGAGAGCTCGTCTTTTCTTTTCGTGCTTCTATTATTTTATTCAAAACGCAGGCTCCAGTAGTGTGGTGTTGCCAAACTTTCAACTTTTACGAGAAACTTTTAAATCTACATTGAAAATATCTTAATTAAACCGTATCAATCAAATATAGACATAGCAATGGATTAATATCCACCCTGAAAGTTTGATTGATAGTTTCAATTGGTGTAACCTGTTCCATTAGACAGTGAAATGATTGAAATTAGCAAGTCACAAGTGCAATGGGCAGAAATGGATTAGAAGTGGCAACCATGTGACAAGCAGAACGATCATGTGGTATACTTACCTGTCGAATATCCACTATTCAACCAATCAACAAACACTAACGAAGAACAGTATACGAGGTAAATAGAAAGTATCATCGAAAAGGAACAAAAATCTACAAGTGTGAGATTTTTTGTTACAGAGTTACCCTCCTAGTTGCGATAATTACCCGAAGGTCATAGAAAGTCTGAAATCTCCTTTTGGACGAGAAGATTTGCTAGTCGAATATTATATTCGTGAATTACTGAAACTAATATTGAATAATCTCAACAATAAGGTTCAGCTGAGTGATTTATATGACCGGATGGAGTCTCAACTGAGAGCATTAGAAACACTGGGTGTGACATCAGACAAATGTGCAGCAATGCTTTATCCTTTAGTGGAATCATGTCTTCCTGAAGACGTTTTGCGTGCATGGCAGAGAAGTAACTTTTATGATTCGGAATCTATTCTCAAAAGTCGTCTAGACAATCTAATGGGATTTTCAAAGAAAGAGATTGAAAACGAAGAGAGAATTTCATTGGCTGTAACAGGTTTCGATACAACAGAGAAGTCTAAGAAATTCTCCAAGGAGCACATGGTCCCAACAGCTGCAGGTTTGATAAATCATAAAACCATTAATAAATGCGTGTTTTGTAAGAAGTCACACACTAGTGATGCTTGTACAGAAGCAGATAAATGGCCTCAGCAAAGAAAACTCAAAATATTATCAGATAATGGGTGTTGTCATTTATGTCTGAAATTTGGACATGTGGTCAAGAGATGTTATGTCAGATTAGTGTGTACAAAATGTAAAGGTAAACATGCTACGCTGATGTGTCAGAAAAATTTTGAAAATAATGCTAATATTACCGAAGATAAATGTGTAGTAGAAAATCTCTCCAATAACACTTTCCATGAGATATTTCTGCAAACTCTCGTAGTGAAATTGGTAGGAAAACTCAAGACACGTAGTGTTAGGATTATTATAGATACTGGGTCTCAGAGGTCTTGCATAAGCAAGTATGTACCTATCGAGATGGACTACGAACCAGTCAGAAAAGAACAAATGAAGCATGATTTATTTGGAGGCACCAACACCGACACTATCAATCATAACTGTTATAAAATAAATTTGAAAAATTTGAATGACAAATACATGTGTCATTTCGATGTTTTGGACCAGAATGTGATATGCAACAATATCACTCCTGTGCGAGATGGATCTTGGAAGGTTGAACTCGATAATTTGGGTATTGATATTAGTGATACAAGAGAGGGGCCAATTGAGGTTTTAATAGGAGCTGATGTTGCTGGCAAATTATTCACTGGGCGAAAACATATTTTGAAATGCGGTTTGGTGGCAATGGAAACTCATCTTGGGTGGATTTCAATGGGAAAAGCAGTAGATGTTGAAGTCCATAGATCATCATCTATGACCGTGACTTCTTTATTTTGTTGGAATGATTCTGTTGCCGAATTATGGAATTTGGATACATTAGGTATTGAGGATCCTACTGAGAAGAGGTCTAAAGGAGAACATGAGCAAGATATTTTGGGAAAATTTCGTGATTCCATTACCATCAACGAAGAAGGCAGGTATGAGGTTAATTTAACTTGGATCGAAGGTCATCCTCCATTACCAAGTAACTTTCATATCGCTAAAAAAAGACTAGATAATCTCTCAAAAACTCTGGAAAAAGATGGTTATTATCAATTATATAATGGAGTATTCGAAGAATGGTTAGCTGAAGGGGTTATCGAAGAAGTGCCTGGAGGTGACATTCATAAGGATGGTCATTATTTGCCTCATAGACATGTCATCAAATTGAACAGCATTACAACAAAATTAAGGCCAGTATTCGATGCTTCTGCAAAAGAAAGAAATCAACCATCTTTGAATAATTGTTTAGAAAAAGGAATCAATTTCATTGAATTGATTCCTTCCATATTGATTCGCTTCAGATTATCAAAGATAGGAGTAATCTCTGATATTCGAAAAGCCTTTCTACAGATAAGTTTGGAGAATGATGAGAGACTTTCTAAGATTTTTATGGTACGATGAGAGTGGCGCAATGAAAACTTTTCGTCATGCAAGAGTAGTTTTCGGTGTAACTTGCAGTCCTTTCATCTTGGGAGCTGTTATTGAATTTCATCTCAAAAATAAACTTGCAAATATTTCGGAAAATTCTCATTATTCGCTTTCGAACATAACCAAGCTTCTCAAAAGTTTCTATGTTGATAACTGCGTTACAAGCGTTGATAGCGAGGAAGAACTTCATGCCTTCATCGAAGATTCGAAGTTAGTGATGTCTGAAGCTAAATTCGATTTGAGAATGTGGGAACATACCCTACGGAATTCTTCGAGTGAAGATGAAAATCGAAATGTTATATCACAAGTCTTAGGATTGAACTGGAACCGTAAACATGATACTTTGAAATTGAATTTCGACTGGTTCAAGAATGTTACATATGATGTTATAACGAAAAGAATCATTTTATCGGTAGCACACAAACTTTTTGACCTGATTGGTTTCTCATACCCAGTACAACTTAGTCCAAGAATACTTCTTCAAAAAACGTGGTTATTGAAGTTGGGATGGGATAAAGAGGTTCCAGAAGACATAAAGAATGCATTTTTACAATGGCTGAATGAATTATCTCTCTTGGTGAATATGGAAATGCCTAGATGGTTATCGGAGTCCGTTCACTCTGAAAATTGAAGTATTCATTTGTTTTGTGACGCAAGTCAAGAAGCCTATGCATGTGTAGTTTTTTTAAGAGTTGAATCCTCCAAAGTTGTGAAAATACAACTCATTCAGGCCAAGAATAGAATTTCTCCTCTGAAAAGGTTGACAATCCCTAAAATGGAGCTACTTGCAGCAACGATAGAATCTAGACTATTATCGTCTGTTCTCAAAAATATTGAGAAAACTGATGTGAAGATATATTGTTGGACTGATTCTACAACGGTACTAGGTTGGATCAAAAGGGATGATTTATGGAAACCGTTCGTATGGAACAGAATTTGTGAAATCAGGAAATTAACAGAAAAACAAAACTAGATTCATGTTCCTGGAAACAAGAATCCTGCTGATTTGCCTTCAAGAGGATGTTCGCCGAAACAGTTACTTTCTTCTCGGTGGTGGGAAGGACCTGCGTGGCTACTCAAGAATGAAGATTTTCCCTCACAACAATATGAGATATCTGAAGAAGATGTTATGAAGGAAAGAAGAAAAGAATCAGTGTCCTCTTTCATGTCTAATCATCCGGATTACAGTTATTTTTATAGATATTTTTCTAAATATAAAGACATTGTCAAGCTTTTTGGCTGGATTGGACGATTCATAAATAACTGTTGTCGGTCCAATGAAAAAAAAATTGGTAGCTTGTCTTCATCAGAATTTGAAGCAGCTGAAAATAGGTTATTGAGAATCATGCAGAAAGAAAGTTTTGATGATGTTAAAGACAAACGGCTTTCTTCTTTATGTCCTTTCGAGGATGAGGACGGAATATTACGGATACAGACTAAATTGACCCAAAGAGAAGATAAGAAAGATTTTGTATACCCAATATAATTACCTTCCAGACATCCTGTAGTTGAAAGACTGATTCATGACACTCATGTTGACAATTGTCATGTGGGACTCCAAGGATTGCTGTGTATATTGAGAGAACGGTATTGGATACTGCATGGTAGAAAATTTGTAAGATCTGTTATTTCGAATGTTATGTCGAAGATACGATTCTAAAAAATTAGAAGATATATCTGTAGGTCTTCCACATTCACGTGTACGAGATGCTCGTATTTTTGAAATTAACGGTATCTATTATGCTGGACCATTATTTCTTAAGAACAGTGAAAAAGTTTGGGTGTGTCTGTTCACTTGCGCAGTTTTTCGAGCTGTTCATTTGGAATTGGTTAGTAGTCTTTCTACGGATGGATTTATTCAAGCTCTACGGAGATTCGTGGCTAGAAGAGGTCGACCTGCCATAGTTTATAGCGATAATGGAACTAATTTCATCGGTGCTGACAATATCATGAACAAAGTGGACTGGGAAAGCATAAAAATATATAGTACCATCCATCATATAGACTGGAGGTTCAATCCACCAACGGGAGCTTGGTGGGGCGGTTGGTGGGAGCGGCTAATACGAATTTTGAAACAATTGCTGAGGAAAACACTAGGAAAAACGTCTTTGAATTATGAAGAACTTTCGTCATTGATTTGTGATTGTGAATCCATCATGAATTCACGACCTCTCACCTATGTATCTGAAGATAATAATGATTTGATTCCTTTGACCCCTGCAATGTTCCTTCAAGAAGTTAAAGATGTTGGTACTGCGGATATTGATATAATCGATGCAAATTCTTTGAAAAGACACTACAAATATAGACAGAACCTGAGAGAACAGTTGAGAAGAAGATTCCGAATCGAATATTTGAGCATGCTTTTGATGAAACCAAAGAAAATTCATGAGTCACGAAATTAAAATAGGAGATGTATTTCTGATCGAGAACGAGAACAAGAAACGACTTGACTGGCCTTTGGGTAAAGTAGTGGAGGTTTTTCCTGGTAAAGATGGAAGAATCCGTGTGGTGAAAGTTAAGACATCATCAGGAATATTGATCAGACCAATTCAAAGACTTTATCCATTAGGAAGTCAGATGAAGTTCAAAGATATTAGTCTCAAGTCAGGAAAAGTTTTTGATCCTTGCGAACGAACGAGTAAGGATGAAGTGAAAAAAAAAGATTGAACAAGAGGAAGAAGAATTGATCGACGATAGACCACAGGAGGGAGAGTTGGAAGAGAGAACTGAAGAGAGAACTTCTAGATTTGGAAGAAAGCTTCGGCCCCCTACAAGATTTTCTCCATGAGTGATTATGGTTGAGTCACTCTTGTTTCACAGTGACTCAAGGTGGGAGGATGTTGCGGAAGACCCTGTATCATCATTTTTGAGATGACATATCTCTGAATGTTCTGGCAGACGAACAATTGTCATTATTCATTGTTTTTTGCAATTTCATATTCTGAATGAATATAGTTCATTTTGTTAAATACTGTCTGTAAGTTCTTCGAGGAGGTGGTACATTCATTTTTCAGCTTTTGATGGGATTTTCTCTCCTCGTTTCTAAAAAATAGAGTAGAAGTTATTAAAAATTATTGCAATATATTTGTAGTAGAGACAGATTTAGGATCTGTCCCAAAATGTCACTGCGCTTGAAATTAAACCTTTAGACACCTAAAAGAGAAATTCTCTATTGGTCAGTGACACCTTGTTTTTGAAAAAAATTTTTGGAAATACAAATATATTTAATAATAATAAAACCTCTACTTATCTTGGTGGACGTTTCGGGAACGAATCTGCTCCTGTTCTCAACACAATTGAAATATTTTTCTTCGTAAACTTTTTTCGATGTTTCCGATTTTGACACTGAAAAGTGACAATTTGGCTGACGGAGGAATTCTGGTTACAAGGTGTTTTCATTAATTGATATCGAATTTTCCATTTTCATATTCAAGTTCCAGAAGTGGATGCCAAGTTCTATCTATATCAACTGAACAAGAAGCAATATTATTGTCTCCGTTCAGGAGAATGCAAGCAGATTCTTTGATTTTCCGTTTTTGGTTGTTGTCTTCTTTTCCTATGATCTTAATATTACTCCAATCGGCCATATGTTGTCCATTCTCAGTAAGGATATGCTCAGCTAATTTTGACTTATCAGTATATCTTCTCTTTATATTGTTCTTATGCTCTTTCATCCTTACTGATAGAGGCCTGCTGGTTTCACCGGTATAATATTTTCCACAAACACATGGTATACTGTATATACAATTTTTTGATGACTGTTCTTCATTTCTCGGTTTTGTATGAGTCAAAATCGATCTCATTGTATTTTCTGTCTTGAACACTGTTTTCACTCGAAACTTGTCACCAACACGTTTAATTTTTTCAGATATTCCGGGAATGTATGGGATTACATTTGTTATCAGTGATGGTTGTATTTGTGTTTGTTGTATATTCTGTCTGTTCTCAATTTGGTGTATTGTTTTATCAATGAAATGTTTCGGATAAGTGTTGAGTTGTAGAACATCTTTTATATGGTTCATTTCGGCATTGAAAATTTGGTGGTTCGATGATATGGATTTGGCTCTATCATGAAGTGATTTGATTATTCCTTTCTTTATACTAATCACTTCATGATAGAGCCAAATCCATATCATCGAACCACCAAATTTTCAATGCCGAAATGAACCATATAAAAGATGTTCTACAACTCAACACTTATCCGAAACATTTCATTGACAAAACAATACACCAAATTGAGAACAGACAGGATATACAACAAACACAAAGACAACCAACACTGATAACAAATGTAATCCCATACATTCCCGGAATATCTGAAAAAATTAAACGTGTTGGTGACAAGTTTCGAGTGAAAACAGTGTTCAAGACAGAAAATACAATGAGATCGATTTTGACTCATACAAAACCGAGAAATGAAGAACAGTCATCAAAAAATTGTATATACAGTATACCATGTGTTTGTGGAAAATATTATACCGGTGAAACCAGCAGGCCTCTATCAGTAAGGATGAAAGAGCATAAGAACAATATAAAGAGAAGATATACTGACAAGTCAAAATTAGCTGAGCATATCCTTACTGAGAATGGACAACATATGGCCGATTGGAGTAATATTAAGATCATAGGAAAAGAAGACAACAACCAAAAACGGAAAATCAAAGAGTCTGCTTGCATTCTCCTGAACGGAGACAATAATATTGCTTCTTGTTCAGTTGATATAGATAGAACTTGGCATCCACTTCTGAAACTTGAATATGAAAATGGAAAAATCGATATCAATTAATGAAAACACTTTGTAACCAGAATTCCTCCGTCAGCGAAATTGTCACTTTTCAGTGTCAAAATCGGAAACATCGAAAAAAGTTTACGAAGAAAAATATTTCAATTGTGTTGAGAACAGGAGCAGATTCGTTCCCGAAACGTCCACCAAGATAAGTAGAGGTTTTATTATTATTAAATATATTTGTATTTCCAAAAATTTTTTTCAAAAACAAGGTGTCACTGACCAATAGAGAATTTCTCTTTTAGGTGTCTAAAGGTTTAATTTCAAGCGCAGTGACATTTTGGGACAGATCCTAAATCTGTCCTTACTACAAATATATTGCAATAATTTTCAATAACTTCTACTCTATTTTTTAGAAACGAGGAGAGAAAATCCCATCAAAAGATGAAAAATGAATAGTTCATTTTCATCGGGTTTTTTTTGATTGAATTCAATTTCTTCTAACGTGGCAAATGTAACGGAACCTTCAACTAACCGTTGTAAGGTCACGTTAGAAGAACTTGAATTCAATCAAAAAAAAACCCGATGAAAATGAACTATATTCATTCAGAATATAAAATTGCAAAAAACAATGAATAATGACAATTGTTCGTCTGCCAGAACATTCAGAGATTATGTCATCTCAAAAATGATGATACAGGGTCTTCCGCAATAGTAGTAGTCATTGTAAAAATGAGATGCAGATGAAAGGAACTCATACATCGTGTACAACATGGAACTGAAACTAATTCGTTATTTCTGCACTACGGAGAAAAAAACAAGTTATGTCAGTTCAATGGATCACTCTATACCGGGTGTCCCAGTATACCGTCTCAATAGATTATCTCAGCCATTTCGACTGATACTAATTTGGAAATTTCATGATCTTGATGATAACAAAAATCAAAAAGTGAAAGTCACTTCCGGTACTCTGACTATAGCACTCTGTATATTTCATGAAATTTTTGATTTCTACTCAAAATTATCTCCCCAACGATGTATTTCACTTTGTATTTCACATTCGATTCGATGGAGAAAACGTCAATTGAAATTTCAGTTGCAGTAGTTATAAAAATAAGGTATGATTGTTCATAAATTATCAATTATTATTGAAGTAAAAATCAAGATCACACAAAATATCGTAGCCTGCTGTAATTCTTTCAATTTTGAATTTGAATTGACGTTTTCTCCATCATTTCAAATGTAAATTACAAATTTTCATCGATTTTGGGGATTTTCTCTCCTCGTTTCTGAAAATGAGAATAGAAATTATTATAATTGTTTCAATATATTTGTAGTAACGACAGATTCCAACTGGAAGTGACTTTCAATTTTTGTTTTCCTCAGTTGAAGGTTCCTTGAACGAATTGGAGGTCATGAAATCTTCAAATTTTTATCATTTGAACTCGCTGAGATAATCCATTGGAACATATACTGGGACACCCGGTATATTATCCTGTCCTTGAAATCGTTCCTGAATGACTCGAGACTCTCTTAGAGTAATTGCTTCATTGAACAACAATGTTCAAATGGCTATCGACCGAAGTCTTTCTGCCAACTATCTTATATTTTTCAAGAAATGAAGTTTCATATCACGAACGAATTGAACTGTCTCGCAATGTTCCTATAAATTTTCAATTCGTGTTTGAGACCGTAAAAAACTGAAAAAGTATCGTGTATAAAATTAATGAAAGAAGTGAAAATCTAATTCTACTTTCTTTAAGATTTCGACAAATTACACTCGGAATTGTGAGAAGGCATTGGACGGTCAAGCGATGTTGTTCGAAATTTCGGATTATAACTCGAAATAAGTGCTTATTTTGAGTTAAATAAAAGTTTATAACGTGCACGCGATATTCTCTGCTTCCAAAATTGAATCAAGCAATTATCATTCATGCTAACTCAGAGTATGGAATCAATCACTGATAATTATTGAAAAGGCATGAGTATTATTCAATGATACTTTATTTAACGATCAAAACTGTGATAAACATATATGCGAAAGGTATATTAGTATTCATATCGAAGCTGCGTATCAAGATGTTAATGTTGAAACCATTCTCTTGCAAAAATCACAACTCAGCAGTCATGAACGCCTATTCTCCTCCCCTCAGTATCTACAAAAAAAAACGAATCGATTAGTTGAATGACCGGTTAAGTTTTTTGTGGGGGATTGTATCAATCAACCATCATCAACCAGTACACCGTTCTTTATTATTACCCTTGTTAAATTCTGTGGAATATATCTTGCTGTGCAAATATATAACAGGGATGGAGTCAATATGCTGAAAATAATAAACTCACCAGTTCTGCTAGCATCGAAGATATATCCAACGGTGCGGTCTATTCCAGTGACTACCTGAGGATGAGAGTCCTAGCAGATATTCTCTTCCAGATCTCTCAAAGGTGCAGGAGTTGATAAGTGTCGAAGAAAGTAGGTAGAAGTGGGTATTCGCACCCACCTCATTCGTTCCTCATGGTATGTAATTTTCCTAAGGTCCCTAGAACAAAAATCAAGTATTAAGGCATGCAGATATACCTAATACAAATGCAGAATCTGATAATTCTATAGAGCATGAATTTTTTGGGGCCATCGCCACGTCTTTACTTCGTGCAGCCAAACTTATGTGGAGAGTGGTGGATACCAGTTCATTCGAATTACCCTCAGCACTATCGGCCTCAATCTCCCTTTCTGTTATTTGGAAATGGAGCTGGTTGAAACTTTATAATATTCTAAGATTCACCTACCTTATTGAGTGCCTGCAAAGAGTTCTCAGTCAGTTATTCTGCTGGTTAACCAAACAGAGTATCATTTCTAGTATGGTAACAACTCCATCATCCTCAATCTACCTCATTCAAGCCATGTCTGGTTCTTATTTTCGAGCTTCTCGTGAACCCTTGGACAATATTAGAGATTTGTTTTGACGCCCTTAATGCTTCTTGGCTTGTCAGATTTGTTGAAAACATATAGTTTCTAAATAATGCTATACCGGGTGTAACAGGATCATGGAACACCACACTAAACTTCTTCCCTTTCAGTTTCAGAGTTGAATGATCGACATTTGAATTGACCTGTTTAATTGATGAACGTCCCGTTTTTATGAATGAATTATTTTTTTTCCATATCCAGTTCCACCGGAAGTGGTACTAATTTTTGATTTCAAACGGGGCAGCCTTATATTATTGAATTTTATAATTTTGCATGATTTTCTGAAATCAATGATACTTTATGAGTGAAATTTCAAAGAAAATTGATTCAATAAATGATAAAATTTCGATTCCATGTTTACCTTCATAATTAAGCAAATTATCACGAAGATGTTTCGGTTTGTGCTCTGAAACACTTCTTCATGTTGCTGGGGTAGAGAAGGATCAGCGCAAAGTTGTGAAGTTTAAGCAACGTTCAAGTATTTGTTCAATTGAATGAAGAAAGTTGTTAGCGCTTCGTGTAACAGGATCATGGAACACCACACTAAACTTCTTCCCTTTCAGTTTCAGAGTTGAATGATCGACATTTGAATTGACCTGTTTAATTGATGAACGTCCCGTTTTTATGAATGAATTATTTTTTTTTTTCCACATCCAGTTCCACCGGAAGTGGTACTAATTTCTGGTTTCAAACGGAGCAGCCTATATATTATTGAATTTTATAATTTTGCATGATTTTCTGAAATCAATGATACTTTATGAGTGAAATTTCAAAGAAAATTGATTCAATAAATGATAAAATTTCGATTCCATGTTTACCTTTATAATTAAGCAAATTATCACGAAGATGTGTCGGTTTGTGCTCTGAAACACTTCTTCATGTTGCTGGGGTAGAGAAGGATCAGCGCAAAGTTGTGAAGTTTAAGCAACGTTCAAGTATTTGTTCAATTGAATGAAGAAAGTTGTTAGCGCTTCGTGTAAATGTTTCACTACGAAAATGGTAAAATGCTTGTGTTATACCTGATAAAGCAAATGAAATGACCAGAAGAAAAACTTTAATTACTTGAGCAGGTCATTTTTATTCATCTTCTTTCCATTCCAATGGTTATGACGAAATATTTATATATATATATATGTATATATATTATATATATTATATATAATATACTGAATTTTTCAATTGTGACAAGAGAATCATAATTTCCGACCGTGAAAACCTCTATATACCAATTTTGAATCGAATCGGACCATAAACACAAAAGTCGACAGCCATATTGGAGCCGTCATCTTGAATTCTCCAATTTTGACAGAAGAATCATAATTCCCGACCCTGAAAACCCCCAGATACCAATTTTTAATATAATTAGATCATAATTACAAAACTCGTCCGAGATATTGGAGCCGCCATCTTGAATTCTTCAATTTTGACAAGAGAATCAATATTTCCGACATTGAAAACCTGTAAATACCAATTTTGAATCGAATCGGACCATAAACACAAATCTCGACCGCCATATTGGAGCCAGCATCTTGAATTTTCCGATTTTGACAGAAGAATCATAATTCTCGACCCTGAAAACCCCCAGATACTAATTTTAAAAAGAATTAGATGTGTCATCTTGAATTTTCGAATCTTGACAGAGGAATCATAATCTCCCACACCGAAAACCCCCAGACACCAATTTTGGATAGAATCGGATCATAATTACAAAACTCGTCCGACATATTGGAGCCGCCATCTTGAATTTTCAAATTTTGACATATGAATCCTAATCTCCGACGAAAACCCCCATTTACCAATTTTGAATAGAATTGGACAATATTCACAAAAAAATTCCGTCATATTTGAGCCGCCATTTTGTTTTTTCTGTAACAAAAATTTCAAAAGCAATGTCACCGAAATTATGTACACCTGCCAAATTTCAAATCAATCATATGATTAGAAGTGGTCAAAAAATTGGTTATCGCATTTGAACGTGACAGCATCAACAACAGAGTAAGTGTAGTGTAAACGTGGAAAATATTCATCTACACTTGCCAATGAAAGTATTATTCTCTGTTCTGATACATATTGCGATTAGATTCATGCTGGCAACACCGCCGGAGCTCGCATTATCTCGAAGTGAAATATAATATACATAAAGGACGTCGTATGGTCGATAAAATGAAAGGAATATTCTTGGACTCCGTAAGTATAGTAGTATGAAAGGAGCTTTCAATGATGGCTGGATAAAAAAATTAAAATTTTCTCATCCGATACTGATTTGCGAGTGGAGTTGGTGTATAATTCGATTAGATTTCGATTAGATTTCAAGTACGGATTGTGAAAGGACGACTCAGTGACAGCGGGATGTATATATATAAATATATATAAATATTTATATATACCTTTATACTCTGTGTGTCATCAAGTACAAAATGCTGTACTACCAAGTAAACAATAATATAGTGTTAATCCTCTGTTTTGAGTAGTTACTAGCTTGGCGAATAACTCTGTATTTTGTTCACTTGGCAATGATTCATTCTTCATCAAGAATTTAGAGCGTATTTTTATCCGTCTCACTGTACTCCTAATTCAGGATTTAATTGCATACGTAGACCAGATATAAAGTTGTGGTTATTATGCACTGATATTATTCAATAGTTATAGGATCACATCATTGTTTACATTACGAAGGTAATGTCAGTGACAAATATTAAGTTAGGTTACCTTCTTAGATATTAGGCAATCCAGATCACGTGACCAGAAATGGCGGAAGGGGGCATACAAACTAGTCATACACGTTTTTGTCATGTACAGATGTATGGTCTGTGTGGCCCATGCTATCTATGATGCAAAGGGTCCCTATTGTACCAGTGCATGAAGTGGATTGAGAAAAGATGTCTGGAAATCAAGTGAATGAGGACATTGATGTTGAAGTTCCACCAATGTCAGACGAAGAACTCAATAACATGTTGCAGTCCATCTCTGATTTCGGATACAGCTGTCCTATCATGAGAATAGTAGAACCTTTGCTTCTCAAATATCTGATAGTCGTGTTGCGGTATTAACTTCTGTTCTAGATATTTTCAATCCATCTTTCATGAAGCAGTGGTGATTCTGAATTGATGACGATTTCAAAATAGATAGACATATCAGTAAGTAAGGAGCAAATTATTGATATAGAAGAAGCTACCAGGAAACAGGCAGAAACTGATAACTGGTACCTACAAAAAGCTGGTAGAATAACTGCTTCTAAATTTGAAGCTGTCTGTAGAACAAATAAAAATAAGCCTTCATTATCATTGAAAAAATCAATTTGTTAGGTACCCAATAAAAATGACATTCAATGCCAAAGCGACTACTTGGGGCATATCACATGAATAAAGAGCTGCAGAAGAATATCGGATATCTACGCAAGAATAAAATCATGAAGGTTCACAAATGAATGAAGTGGGATTCTTAATGAAAGTGGCCTCAGCTGGGTGCATCTCCAGACAGACTGGTATTTTGTGACTGTTGTTTACGAGGATGCCTGGAAGTGAAATGTCCTTATACATTACATACGAACAATGTTCAGGACATAAACCAGTATTTAAACATGAAGAACAACTGCTTATTTGAACAAGATGAAATAATAACATTGAAAACAAATCATAGTTACTTTTATCAGGTCCGAATGCAACTATTTATCTCACAGTTACGGTATTGTGACTTCGTAATCTGGTTCCCGAATGAATTTCACAAGGTGAGAATTATGCCAGATAGGGAATTTTGAGAGGACAATCAGAAGTAATAATGCCAGAACTGCTGGGTAAATATTTCACTGGCAGAGAAGGTAAAGCAAAGATTACTTATTATTGCGAATGCACTGGTGTTGATGTTGGGCGACCCATGATTACATGCGATGGAGATGACTGTGCATGAGAGGGTCTGCATGCAAGTACTCTCACCCATACGAGTAAAAGAGGGATCCAACCCTTGCCCTTCTGTTGGACCACATCATTGCTCAATTGAATGAGTTGCATGTTCTGGCTGAATTACCTCTCAGATGCACAGCCTCCTAGGAAATTTGTTGAACATGGCTCGAAATACGGAAGTTCTTCCCAATTTAATCCATCAATAGATCTTCCTACCGAGTCATCGTCGGATGTAGGAGCAGAGGCTTATGGAGGAAACAGGTCGAGATGCAACACTAGATCTCGGGGAAGAGGATCTGTGAGAAGCAGAAGTTACAGGAAGGGGCCAAGTCGAGAAAGATCTCCTAGTAGGAGTGTATCCAGAGAGCGACTTACTAGAGGATCTACAACCCAAATGCATAGCCTAACGGAGCGACTTACTGAATTCAAACCGTGAACCGTAGGTATTTCGAATGTGTTGGATTGTCACGAACTCATGATTGGACTTGGTACTGTGACACATGCCATTAGATTTTGTAACACCTTTCACACAGGAACAAGTGAAATCTTCACATTCATTAAATTATCCAATGAAATGACCTCTGGTAATGATTTGATTCCCAGCCTTCTAGTTGAGGAGTGTGCTCAGGTTTTTGCTTGTGGTGTTTTCAGGATTTCTGCGGCTTTTTGTCATGGGAATCATTACTTTCAACCCGTTTTTCAATGCTTTCATAAATTTGGATACAAATCAATTCTTTAAATATAGAAGAATGACCCTGATTCATTCAATGATTTGGAGGAACTGGTATATAAGCTAAGGACTTGGGAATTGTATATGACTCGAAATTTACATTTAACAATCACATCGACACTATAATATCTGCAGCCTCGAGGATGTTAGGTTTCATTTACCGGAATTGTAGGAATTTCAGGAATATCTTCGCACTCAAACTTCTTTTTTATTCGTACGTCAGATCTAAACTCGAATATGGCATACTAATATGGTATCCTACAACACAATATCATGTAAGCCGAATTGAAAGTATTCAAAGAAAATTTTTGAAATATTTATGGATGAAGGTTAATGGAGCTTACCCGCTCAGAGGAATCAATAACCAACTTCTCCTGGATAGTTTTGGAATGATTTCTCTGGAAAGACGTCGAATAATTTTGAGTGTGACATTTCTTTACAAATTAATTCATAACCAAATCGATTGCTCCGTACTTCTGAACCAAATAAATTTCCTCATTCCAAGATTGAACAGTAGACAATCAAACATGTTCTACAATGTTGCCACTAGAACTAGAATGATGATGAAATCCCCTATTTATATCATGTGTAATAACTTCAACAAGATTTCTCATATATGCGATATAAATCACGACACAGTGAAAGACGTGGTTAATAAACTCTAAGATCATACTCACTAGTAATAGTTGTACCTCATGTTCTTTGTTATGGTAATTACTCTGTATTTCATAGATATAATCAATTAATCTTTTTTTGTTGTTCCATATTATTCATATCTTCTGTCAGAATTGCAATTAACAGAAGAAAGCTGATATTTATTTGTAGCATTTCCTGTTATTGGGTGTAAACCTGTTGGAAATAAAAGCTTTGTTTTTTTTTTATATCCGTATTAGGTAAAATATTCACGAGGTAAACTCATTTTAGTGAGACAGCGACTTATAATACCTTTGCAGTAGGTACATATATTGTGAAATTGGTTCAAACAATCCACAGTCGTGATTTCCAGTTATCTATCAGAGCTCTCAAAAAGTAGAGTGGCAAAAAAATTTTCACGAATTCCATTGAACATGGAAATGCCATGATAACTAATGATTGCTCATTTCGTGAATTCAGACAGTGGTTCTGTCAGTTCTGTGTCGAATATCATACGTCAGTATTTACAAAGCTTATGATTTTTAAATGTTGAATATTTTTATAACCTAATCCTTTATATTTTCTTCGAATCTTCAAGTGATAAATGATAAAAGTTATGATAGAAATTTTTATAAAGCCACCCTGAGAATCAGAAATAGCAACTCAAAAATTCACAATGTGAGTGCATAAGCCATAAGTACATTTTGTGTTGTTTGTGTAGCTATTATTTTAATATTTTTTATATTAGTATGTATCTGTAGGATAACTGCTGTTTATATTTTCATATTTTTTTTGATCTTTCCAATTCATACATATATTATAGAACATAGTCTGTTTGTAATCATTATGAATAAATACATAAATAATGCTCGGGTGGTACAGGTGTACTGAGAAAATTATGTTCTCCAGATATTGGAGTCTAGTGAATGCGTAATGATTTTGTAATGATGTTGACTCTGAACATTCCATGAAATATTTTTTGAAATTTTCATAGATAACTTGGAAAGACCAAGAGAGAAACTGAAGAGAGCAGAGGTGACAACTGACGTTCAAAGCGAAGATTCTCAGAGTAAAAGGAGAAGAGGTTGGCTCCCAAGAGGCTTTATGAAAGTGATGAAAGTGAGGGAAGTGACTTGTCTGATGAGTTACCAAGACCAGCTCTTTAAAAAAAATTCAGTCATCTATTAATAGACACTCTGGTGAGTATATGATATAAAAATTACTTCATGATTGAAATACATTGAGAAATACGCTGTTTGAATGTGTAAATTTTTTACTGAAAGACACACTTCAGTCACCATCTTTCAACATAACCTCTTGTGAAGTTTTCCATGTTGAAAAGGAAACGTTCTCAATTAGAAATTGGAAAAAAAAATCTTTTTCAGAAAAAAAAAATCTATGATGAAAAAGTTAAGTTACTTTTTGTAATATCTAACAGAAAATAACTATCAGATTTATTCTGGTTGAGAGTAAGGGTTCTCACAATATCTATCAGATGTAGTTCAAGGTCCAGCGTGCCATAGTGGCGGAGAAGTAGTTGTTTTCTGTTAGATATTACAAAAAGTAATTTCATTTTTTCATTGTAGATTTTTTTCTAATTCTGAAAAAGTTTTTTTGCAAATTTTTGAGTAAGGATGTTTCCTTTTAAAATTGTGGAATTTGTTTGGAACTGATTTATTTTTAGGTCAATTATTGTTGGTAAGAAAAACAAATCCAGTGTCCAACTCTTCACAAAGTACACCTAGCCATTTCTTGAAGAGCAATCGTGCAACCCCGTTGACACAATCAATAAATGAATTTGATATATCAGGTATATATATATAATTTTGAAAAATCAATGCGTCATTTCAAATGATTTTATTCTGAAGTGTCCCATCATTACCAACATAATATATCGAGAACGCTGGAATACATCAAGGAACAAAATAATCAAATTTTAAATATCCTGAATAATCAAGAAATACATTCTGGCAATAAGAAAGCTTTTACTTTGTCTGATATCCCCGTACAGCTTCCCATATCTTCAGATACAGATTTTGATACATTAGAGGAGTTCTTACAGATTGAAGAGAACTCGAGCAATTTTGTATGGATATTGTGAAACTATTAGAGGTCGTTGTTAATTATTTGAACCTTTTTCAGATGTTCTATTTGTCATCCCTAGGAGGTGAAGATGTTATTACCCAGACAAATAAGTGTCTTCGTCGGTTGCTAACATACCAGTTTGCTTGTAACTTCAGTTTTCTTAGAAAACGAGGAGGTGAAAAGGCATTTTGTGATTTGATTTCGAAGAAGTTTCTTTTAGGTATGTTCCAAAACAAAATGATTTTATTGATGTTTCACTGATTCAGTTTTGTAGGTGCAGTAATAAGAAATTTGCCACAGGCAAAATAAAGTGATGAAGATATCGGAATGAATGTTTGAAAAAACAAAATTCGATATAATTGACCTTGCTCACAAACAATGGACCGTTCGGAAAAAAATGTTGGTAGGAGACAAATGTATAGACGTGCTGCAAAAAATTTGGAATATGCGGTGAGTGAATTGAATAATATTTCATCAAATACTCCTAATGTTTCCATGAACAGTTCTGAAGATCCTCCAGAGCCTTGTCGAATTTTATATTTGGAGCACAATAGTTCTGATGACGCCAGTCATATTCAAGACAGGATCTCCGAAACCTTTTTTTGTAGCTCATTTGACGAACCTGTTGTAAAAAATAATACATTCAGTGAAATTTGGCGAAAATCTGAATTATCTACCAGTTTGAAGAAATGGGCCATCAAGAATAAAACACCCAGAAGTTCATTGTCAAAACTTTTACAAATCCTTCATCCGTATCACACTGATGTGCTCATGGATTATACGTCATTTCTATGACGAATATTCACGTGATCGTTTTGGTCAAAATCACGTAACTCATGATGAAAAAATCACTTCAATATTACTTGACCATGTTACCTGGGTTTTCCTCATTTTCATAAATCTTGAGAATCTTTCCATCTATCTCTAGTAATGAGAGTTGCTCTTACCTACAGTCACAATTAAATCTGATAGAAAAATGGTGTTGTCAATAAATTGCCAATGAATGTGAAGAAATGCAAAGTTTGCTCTTATACACGAAATGCCAATGCTATTGAATTCTCTTATACTTCCGAGAATGAAATACTCCTTCGCGAAGGAGCAGTCAGAGACCTAGGGGTCGTGTTCGACAGCAAGTTAACTTTTGTTGGCAACACAAATAACGTCGAAGCATCGGCCAGAAAGATTCTTGGTTATGTATTACGAAACTGTAAGACATTCACAAATATTCGCGCTTTAACTCTACTTTATACATCTCTAGTACGCTCTGAGTTACGATACTTTAATTTGGTACCCTTTCTATAATATATATAAAGATACTTTGGACAATGTGCAAAGGCGTTTTCTTAAATGTCTTGAACTGAGCTTTGATGGCGTGTACCCAGCTAGAGGAACTGACCATTCCACACTACTACAAAGATTCAATCTGCCTTCTCTAGAACAACGTAGAATTTCATCAAGCATCATTACGTTATATAAAATTTTGCATGGTCTCATTGATGTACCCTCAATACTAGAACAAATCAATTTCAATGTACCTCAAGCTACAACACGTAGACAGATTACCTTCTACACTCCGTTTACCAGATCCAATCTTGGGAAAGTGTCTCCCATGAATTTGTGTGAGAATTATAATACGCACTGCAGTCAATGCGATATCAATTTCGATCCACTGAGGATAATTTTAGCCAAAATTGAATAATCTGTCATAATAATCTGTTGGGCAATGAATTTGTTTTTTCTTTTCTTCTTCTTCTTTTCAACACGCTAAAGGTAAGTGGCAAAATATCGCCTTAGTTCTCAATTCCACCCCATGAGCCTCCAAGGACTGGAAGCAGTGGAAGAAGGTATTGTGATAATTCCGCAAAATTTATGCAAATCGCAAAATATGAAATTCCCAACAGAATTCGACGTTCATACTCATGCGACAAAATTTGAAGGTCACCGTTGACATGTTTCAAAACGTTCAAGTCAAAGTTCAAGTTCTGTGATCAGAGTACCCAAAATTTACACAAATTTGTTGTTTTGTGATTGACATTTGACAATCAATCACATCCTGATGTAGGTGGATATTATTTTTGGATAATTCCAAGGAATTTCAGTTATATTATAAATTTCAATAATAAAAATTTAAGCAAATGGATTCAGAAACAGAAGAGGTTTGATTTCAGTCAAATGCTCCAAACTAGGATATAAAATCCTATGGTACTATTTCTTACTAAATTTATTTTATAGCTTGTATATTGTGAACTGTGTGGCTACTGGCGAATAGATAATTTATGTCACCATATAGAGAAAACTCAACTCACTGAAGAGGATACATTCCAGGAGAAAGATATCAATGAGGTGTCTGGTGACACGCTTGAGGAATAGCTTATCTCATTAGTGGAGAGTAGAAGACAGTTATGGGATAGTACACTTCCCATTACCAAAAGGAGTAAAGTTATCAGGGACAAACTGTGGATAGAAATTTATGAAGCTCTTCAAAGACAGTACACTATCGAGTTTTTGCAAAAAAAGTGGAGGAACTTACGAGATACCTACATTAAAAAAATCTGAAGTAGGTGAATATGTACCTAGTGGCTCAGGAGCAAAAAAATCTAAGAGAGTTTGGAAACATTATGATCTACTTACTTTCCTGTCAAACACAGGTGCTCCAAGGTAAACTCAGCTTGAAGATATTTGCATTATTTTTATCACATTTAGCAAGCTGAACCTGGAGTTGTTTGAACTTTTTTGTTGCAATATTTCATTGTTATTTGCAGAAAGACTACATTAAACTTAGGATCCATGGAGAATACAGAAGATAAAGAAAACAATATCCGCCCAACTAACAAACAATATCCAACTACATCCAAAACAGGAAGAAAGAGAACTTTATCCAGTTCAAATGAAGTGGAAGATGCATTTATTGATGCTAAACATAATATAAAACCACCAAAGACAGTGAGCTCAGAATACAACATTAATCCAATATGCCTGAGAATATCGCAAATTCTGGATGAGTTAGAAGATGTCAAGAGAGCTAGATTGGAAATAGAGTTGCTAACAATAACAATAACAATAACAACATTGCATTGAAATTTGCAAGAAGTATATCAATATTATGTGTATTACAGTAAGACTGGTTAAATTTAATATATACCTTTATATTTCAGGCAGGATAGGACACACAGCTAACATGAAACAAATGTTACCTGAATCATTAGTGATATTTTTTCAATCTGAACTAACTAAAATATTTCACTAGAACTGAATTGAATCAGTTAACATGACTTCTTTCGAAAAACTTCAATTTGATAGAATGCTTGTTAACTGATTCAGTTCAATTCAAATAAAACATATATCAGATATTTCAGATTGAATGAATATCACTGTTAGCCCTATTGTAATTAATATTAAGAATAATTATTCATGAGAATTTTCAAGTTTATTTTTGAGCTTTATTTTTTTATGTACCTGGTTCAATCAACTGTGATTTTTGAGAATTTCTGTTTATTTTTTGTTAATTTGGTTTTGAGATAAATTACAATTATTTCTGAATTGTTGTATTATTCCAATAGTTCGAATTGAAAAAATTGTTTCTTGCAGCAGAAGTTGAACATACAGCTAGAAATTAACTATTTCTCTATGACATAATTATGTACTTTGGAGGGGGAGTGACAAGAAATATAATTTGATTGAAAATATTTTATTGCAGTGAACTAAGCACCAGATGCTTTACTCCACTGAATTTCAATAGCACCTTCTGTCATGAAATAGCAAGCTAAATTATCTCTTATGGTGGCAGCATTTTGTGTATAAGTATTAGAAGCAGTGCGTCTAATGTTCAACAAACAATCATTTCCTATTTGTTCTCTCCACAACCCAGGCCTGTAATTTCCATTTTCTTCACTATCAACATAAGTGGGGGGGACAATAAGGTCCTGTTGCGATTTCATTTTTTGTCATCAAGAAATTGTGAAGGCAAAGGGTAGCTTTTATAATTGCATCAGGAGTTGCAAGGGAAGCTATAATTGGTCGCCGATATATCCGCCAACGTGATGCTAAAATTCCAAAGCTGTTCTCGATCGTACGTCTTGCTCGACTAAGCCTGCAATGATAATAATCATAATTACTACATGAATATTGGTTCTGCTGTCATGATGAATATGTGTACCCCAATTCTTACCTATAGTTGAATACTTTTCTTATATTGCTCAAGTATCTCCCAGGATAAGGCCTCATCAAATTTTCTTTCAGAGGAAATGCCTCATCACCAATAAAATAATATGGATAACATTCTCCTCCGACTTCGAATTCATATTTTGCATCACACATAGCAAAAATAATGATGCTAAATATTTTCTTATAGTTATAAAACTCTGAACCAGACTTTGGAGGTGCCTAAAAAGTAAAGAAAATTGTTGGATGCCCCTGGTACACCCACTTGGAATAATAAATCCTTTTATTACTCCCTAGGGTAGCTGTTTTTTTTGCAGACATCATGTCAAAAATTTTGAAGAAGTACCATAACATAGTTTATAGAAGTTGATACCTGGATAGTGCAGTGCTTTCCATCCATTGCACCTATACAGTGTGGGAGTTGCCAAATATCATTGAAATCATTTGCTATTTTAATCCATGACTCTTCAGAGGGTTGCAGAGGTTTGCCAAATTGCATTGCATGTTTCATTAATGATTTGGGATACTGTTGATTTTCCTACACGATATGCATAGGGAATTGATGTCATCGAGTCTCCTGAAGCCAAATACCTAGAATATTTCAAATGCATACTTTATAATCTCATTTCCATCAGTAAGTACTAATTCTATCTACTACTATCATACCTACTAGGTGCTACTATAGATGCATCTACTAAACAACTATACCTACTACGTACTTCTAGGTGCTTCTACTTCTACTAGGACACATGCACATGACTACTCACTAATGTCAAGATCAAGGTAAAGATGTAGAATGTAGGCACTTACCAGCCACTTATAGCCAGCCTCTCTGCAGGAGGTAAGGGTTCTGTTCCGACAAAATTACTTCTGTGACAATAAAAAATATTCATGTACACATAATTCAACCTTTAGTTGATATTATCAACTTATGTTTTGAAAACGGGGAAATCCCAAATCGGTGGAAACAATCTATTGTCACACCAATTTTCAAAGCTGGCGATTCCGGTTAGTTGACGAATTATAGAACGATATCAGTTATAAATAACTTTGCTAAAATATTCTAACAGGCACTGAAACATAGAATGCTTGGATTTTTTGATATCCACAATATCATAACTGAAAGACAGTATGGTTTCATGAAAAAATCGAAGAATCGAAGAAAATGCAGTAATTGCATGGATGACTCGACGAAGTGCCTTGCCATTTTCCTTGATCTCGCTGAGGCTTTCGATACTGTTTCTCGCAATAAACTACTTGATAAACTTGCAAAATATGGCATACGCGGCACAGCCCTTGATCTCCTAAGGAATTACTTAACTGAGAGATACCAAGTAGTGAAAATTGGGAAGAAATTTAGCTCAGAGTCGAAGGTTGAAATAGGAGTACCGCAAGGAACAGTGTTGGGTCCGATATATATCCTTGTATATATAAATAGTATCTCTCATATAAGTGAATTCATGAGACATCTGATATGTTATGCAGATGACACAGCTCTCATTATCACAGGTAGGAATTGGGAAGATGTTAATGACAAAGCGGAGTCAGGACTGAAAAAAGTATTACTATGGTTGAACCATAACTCATTAAGTTCGAATGTCAAAAAGTTTTTTTGACAGTATATAACCTTCTCCCCGACAAAATTTGATCAACCCTCCCGATTTATTCTTAAAATACACTCGCCAACCTGTGATAATGAGACATGTCGCTGTCCGAGCTTAGATAAAACATCCTCAATTAAATACTTAGGAGTAATAATAGACCAACATTTACGCTGGTCTGAACACATAACTCATGTGACAAGAAGAATAAGAGCATTATCTCATAAATTTTATATTCTGCGAGACATCCTCTCGAGAAAAAAATTGATTATTTTATACAATAGTCTCGCTGAATCAATTATCAGATTGCATAGTCGCATGAGGGGGTGCTTTCATTACCACCCTACAGTTATTACAGACTGCACAAAATATATTAATTAAGATTATACTGAAAAAAGACCCCTTATTACACACATAATGCAAATTCGAAAGCATATGTAAAGGTGTGGAATTGCAATACAGGCATATTTGCCTTGGCAAATTCCGCTCCTGAACCAGATGCTGCTATAAACCAACAATCGAAATATAATGCATTTCAAACTATTGTATCATGTAGACAGTATCCTTCAAATATCTTAGAACCCGTTTTAAGTATTCCTAAGTTTCATCTGAAGCTCAACTACTACTCAACTCACCTACTAATTCCCTGAAAGGTTTTTTAGTATTTTCATTTATATTATCACATAGTTGTACTCTTGATTTTGGATCTATTGGAATAATTGAGCCTTTACAATTGAACATATGGAAGCGCTTCAAAATACTTTCGGTGTACTTGGACTGGTTCAATTTTAAAATTCCTTTTTCTTTTTCATAGCTAATTTCGAGTCCAAGAAAGTGTTTTGAAAGACCTTTGTCTTTCATCTGAAATTTGCTTTTAAGCTTCACTATGAGTTCATTCAAATCTACTGGACTTCTACCAGCCAGAATCATGTCATCAACATAAATTAAAAGAAAAATTTTACCAAACTCAGAATTCATTGCATATAAACAGTAATCATTTTCAGACCTTTCAAACCCGATTTCTATTGAGAACTTATTGATTTCATCATTCCAGCACTTTGCCGCTTGCTTTAGGCCATATAATGATTTTTTCAGTTTTAAAACCTTATTGCCATCACAGTTTATACCTTTTGGTGGAAAAATGTAAACATCTTCATCTATTACACCATTTAAAAATGCAGTTTTGACATCCAACTGTTGGAAATGATACTCAAATTGATTCCCAATGATCAATAGTGCTCTTATTATTGTCATTTTCGCTACAGGTGCATATATATCATCATAGCTTCTATCATTTTCTTGAGCAAAACCCCTCACTACTAACCTAGCTTTGAATCTATCTGCCTCTTTTTGTTCTAACGTTTTATATGAAAAAAACCACTTTGTATCTAAAATATTTACATCAGTTGGTTTCATAACTTCTTCCCAAGTATTGTTCAGCTCAGTTCATTTTTAATTGCTGTTAACCATTTGTCTTTATCCGAATTGGTCATTACTTCATCAAAGCTACTTGGAACATTTTCTACAAACCTACATGCATCAAAGGCCATATACAATTCGTAATCATCATACTTAGATGGTACTTTCACAGTTTTTTTTCATTTACCATTCTTCTTGAAACCCCATTTGAAACCTCATTCTCATTAGTCATTTTTAATTATTCATTTTTATCTTTTTCAATCTCAGCAACTTCTTCTCCCTCAAGGTATTCATGTAATTCATCTTGTTCAATTTCTATACACTTCTTTTTGTAAATCATTTTCATTGAATTCTAAATCCCTTGCAATTATAATTTTTTGTTTTTTAATACTCCAAAGCCTATATCCAGTTGTCGCATATCCCATCATTATACACTTATCCGTTTTTGAATCAAATTTGTGTCTGAAACCTTTTGGAATGTGATTGTATGCCACACAACCAAACACTTTCAAGTTACTCACATCTGGCTTCTTACCATACCATATCTCTGCTGGTGTAACACCAGTCAAACTCGCTGATGTCCCTCTATTGATTACATAATACCAGACTCTGCAATAATTGCCCTACTCCTCTCTACCAAACTTCGATTCTTTCTTTCTGCTTTCCCGTTCTGTTCTGGGGTGTATGCAACAGTATAATCCAAAGTGATTCCTTTGTTTCTACAAAAAATATGGAATTTTTTCGAAATGTACTCGAATTCGATTGAATTTTGATTCTACCATACTAACATATTCCTGAAATTTATCGAAAACCTCTTTTTTTTCTGTAATTAAATATACAACACTGAAGTTTGAAAAATCATCTATAAATGTGACAAAATATTTACAACTATCATATGACTCTGGAGTCATTGGACCACATACATCTGAATGTACGATTTCTTAAACTCTTTTACTTTCAGTACGTGTACCAAAAGGAATTTTTGTCATTTTCCCATTTATACATGGTTCGCAAAAACTACTTCTTGAATTCTCATTTGTTCATCTATCCCCACAACCATTTCTTTATTTATTATTTCCTTCAAGCCTGAAAAACCAATATGACTAAATCGTTTATGCCATTTCATAAAATCATTTTCCACATTTTCAACATTCAAAGTTTCAATCATTGACAATTTGAATGAAATTTCATATAGGTTTCCTCTTATACCTGATTCCATCAAACAATCGTTCTTGTCTTTCAATTTTACCTGACCATCTTCAAATGAAACCTTTATTTCTGATAATTCCAACCTTTTAACACTCAGTAGATTTTTCCTTAATTTTGGGACATAAAATACATTTTTTATTGTACAATTTATGTGATCTTCACCAACATTACTGATAACTTTCATGTTACCAACTCCTATAACCAATAAAAAATCATCATCTTTAGCAACTGCTACTTTATTTGGTTCTTTGAGCATCATTATGTCTGAAAAATATAATTTTTGATTGACCATGTGATCAGTACATCCTGAATCGATATAGAACTTCACAAAATCTTTGGAAACATTTTCATTTACATATTTTGTATCACCCCAAAAACAGACAGATTTATCAACCTCTGGCTCACATGCTGGATCATTGTCAGTTCTCTGAGCATAATTATTACTTTTTGTTGCATTGCTGATTCCTACATCACTGAATCTACCCCTACCTTGGCCTCTGTAACTTACTGGACCTCTTTGTCCACCTCTGAACCTTCCTCTTGGTCCGCCTCGAGAACCTCTAAGTCCTGCTCTTCCTCTCAGTCCATCTCTATAAGAGTATGACCCATCATCATTCTGAGATCCTTTGAAATTAGTTTCTCTACTCCATGGATTTTGATTGAGGAATTTCTTACAATTTTGTTTGTAGTGTCCAACTTCTCCACATCCATAACATCTTCCCTTGTTGTCGGAATAAAAGGCATAAGAACCCTGATTAGAATGTTCTCCAACTTGAACGTCTAATTTTCTCTTGTCATATTCAGCAATCAACTTATCTTTCACACCTTGGAATGTCATATTGGGTGTATTTTCTATAACTGTGACAATTGTTTCATAGGACTTCGGAAGACTCAACAAAATGTTAGAGATGAAGTCATCATCATCTATTTTTGTACCACTGATTTTCAATTGTCTCACAATTTCTTCGAACTCCATAATGAAGGCCTCTAGTGACTGTTTCTCTTGTAATTTCATAGAAAGCAGTTTTTTCTTCGAATATAGCTGTCCAGGCAATCCTATCTTCTCATACTTTCCTTTCAGAGTATTCCACATTTCAAAAGCTGATTTCTTGTCTCTCAAGCATTCTATCTGGTTATCATTAACAAATTGTACTATTAGCGATCTTGCTTCAGCATCCTTTCTAATTATCGCTAACTTCTCCTGTTCATTTTGCACTTGTCCTACATCTATTTCTCCCTGGATATATTCCGAAACACCATTCTCTGCCAGAATCATCTCCATTCTAAATTTCCATTTATAGTAGTTATTCCCCTTCAGTGGTTCTATTGTGTAATTTTTTCCTGAATGTGTCATCTTTCTTTGCTGCTTATCCTCGTATTCCTTTCTTTCGTAATTTTGGAACTCCTCCAGAAAATCTCACTTTTCTTATTCCTGCTACTTTCCAAACATCCAAAGTAGCGACTAAATTTCACTACTATTGGGTTCTGGACGGCCTGGGCCTGGATTACTCGAAACACCACTTCATTTGTTTAATATCGGTGGATGCAAAAAAACATTGTACATTTTGTTCTCCTGAGAGACATATCTCGACCATGTGGTTTTTTAAACTATATGAAAAACAGCAGAGCCCGAATATATAATGACAATGACAAAAGACGGTTCTGGTATCATTCAGTGTTGCCAATAAACCTCTCCAATCATGGAACAACACAAAAACCCATAACCCAAATATATATATATATATATCGACGTCGTCATTACGAAAGGGCGTAAGCGCCAAAATATCAAAAAACTGTTTTTTATGGCGGATGATTGCTCAAAATCGTATTTATGCAATGGTGCGAAGAGTTCAAGCGACAAAAATTCCTACCGCGAGTAATTTGGATTTGACTTTCCTAACCGACAAGAATGTTTCAGTAAAGCATTGATTCGGTCGTTAGTAACCGACTAGTTCGCATAGGGAGAGTTTGTCCTTTTTTCAATGGGAAAAGTTACAATAATTCGAATTAATCTGTTACTAACTTGTAGAACCGAGCAATAAATATCAAAAATCATTCAATACCTTGTCAAGAGTCTCCTGATTCTTCTTGAAATTCTTTGTAAGTTTTGGTTTCAGCTCAGTCGCTTACGCCTCCGATTTGATTTTCAGTCTCACCTTCCTATCATGCATCTATCTATTGAATATTTGTCTCATATAGGGTGTTTGATTTTTTGATAATGCATATTCTTCAACCATATTATTATTAGATACAGAATGATACATTTTCAAGTAGGAATGAAGTTGACGAACGATTGTTTCTTTCTCGCTTTCAGATGTCGGCCAGGTAGAAGAAAATTAGAGATATGGCGTTGAAAATAAACACTTCAGACGATAACTCTATTCTTCCCGATACCTCCGATGAATTTGGCTATGATGATAAAATGAATTTAAACGAGGCCTTGAAACATGATATCATTATTGACAATATGGAAAGTTTGTATTCATCTTCTGATTGTGACAAACTACCTCAAAAAACAAATACTAATGCTCAACCTATGGATAACAATGAGATTAACATACTACAATCATACCACAAGAGAGTGACGATCTTCTAGATCTTGCTATTAGTTCAATACCTTTCAATTCAGAGGATTTTGCTGTAAATGAATCCACTACATGTACAACAACTCAGGAACAACTTTCTTGGAATCAAAACCGAGAAGAGACTGAAGCCTTACGAGACTGTGATAAAAAAATTGTCTATTATTCCGATACTAGTGATACAAGTGCAAATAATTGTGAAGATATAATTGTATTGACTGAAAGACAACTACAAACTGATGATCAAAATGACTACGTTCAATTTCAATCTAACACATTGAGGGCAGTTCCTAGTCCAGAAAGCGATCAATCAGATATCGAACGGAACATCAGTCAAAGCGATGAGGATTCAAGATCCAGATCAAGTGATAGTTCTAGTTCCAACTCATCCACCTCTTCGAATGGAGAACTGTTCAATGGGAAAAAACGGAAGAAAGTACCAAATAATTCTCAAGTGAACAAGAAAAGAAGAACTTCAGGAAGACAATACCTCAATTATAAAAATGAATTGATTGGCAAAAAAACAATGCATCCCAATCCGTGTCGAGGCAAAAACTGCGTAAATCATTGCAACAGTTTCAGCGAAGAGGAAAGAACCAATCTATTTTCATTATTCTGGAAGTTGAATAGTTTTACTGAGAAAAGGAACTTCATCAATGGCTGTGTGAATGTTGTACCAGTGAACCGAAAGAGAGCACATGGGAGTTCACGTCGAAGTCATACTTATCAATATTTTCTCATGAAAAGTGAAGTAGAGAGAGGAGTATGCTTACAGTTTTTCCTGAGAACTCTAGATATCAATCAAAAGCTAGTTAGAGTTGCTATTCGAGGAACAATCCAGGAGAATATGGACAAGCGAGGACAAAATGAACCACGACACAAAATTATTCCTGAACAAATGGATGACTTTCACAACTTTGTTGAGAGTCTTCCGAAGGTTCCTTCTCATTATTGTCGAAGTTCGAGTTCGAAACTATACTTGCCTGCTGATATAAAAAGTATTTCTAACCTTTATAGAATGTATTGCAACAAAATCCATGAAAAAAACTCTACGCCTCTCAAAATCTCCAGTTATAAAAAAATCTTCAAGAGAGATTATAATATTGGTATCCACGTTCCCAGAAAAGATAAATGTTCACAATGTGTTCGGTTCGAAAATATGTTGGACTCTGATAAAACAGAGACCGCGACGAATTTTTGAAACATCAGAAAAACAAAGATAGTGCTAAACAACTTTTCTTAGCTGAACAAAACCGATCTTCACAACATGGATTTCTGGTTGTTTCTTTCGATTTGCAGAAAGTGTAAGCCACTGGTTTCAGTCGGAAATATGTCATATATAACTGTTTATGAAAGCAAAACCAAAAATGGATTTTGTTATCTGTGTGGTGAAAAGGATGGTAAAAGAGGGGCAAATGAGATATGTTCAAGTGTATTCAACTACCTTGTTGAACTTGATAATGCCGGGCAATATCAGTCAATTTCATTTTTTGTGATAACTGTCCGGGTCAAAATAAAAATAAATTCATGCTCACAATGATAATGCATTTTCTGAAGAACTCAAATCGATTCAGGAAATCACAATAACATTTTTGGTTGCTGGGCATACTTACATGCCTGTTGACAGTGTTCATGGAGTAATAGAAAAATATATCTCAAACATGAATATCGAAGCACCTTCTGAATGGATCACCATCATAAGAAATGCAAGACATCGACCAAAACCGTATGATGTTATCCCTGTTTATTTCAGACATATTGAACTGGAAATCACAAGCTGAGACTGATATTGAAGACAATGATATTGTCTGATTTATGAATGAATACAAAATCAAAATAGTGTTAGTGTTCGAGGTTCCTTTTATTCCTAAATTTTCAAGTTTTTAGTATTTTTCACCACTCATACTTAGCTGATAAAATCTGTTTTTATTTTTCGTTTTCAATATTTTTGAGGGATTTTTAACCGTCTCTGAGACAATAACAAAAGTGTTTGTTGAGCTCATTTTGGTAAATCTAGAGATCTAATCATGCTCAAATTATTCATAGAAGTCTATAGCTTTTTTGAGAAATATGAGTCTGAGTTATGTTTTGGCATTTTCTTATTTATACTACATGTATGTTGTGTTTTTGTGAGATTCAATTTAATAAATTTAAATTTAATAAGTCGTAACCACCATGTTTTGTTACATTGCAGAATAATCAAAAGTCGTAAGGGACTCTTAACCGCCGAATCAAATGGAAATGGATAAAACTCAACTTTTGTAAGCGCCATTGGAAAGGGCTTAAACGCCATTGAGAAACAGAAAAAAGGCGCAAAAGACATTTCATTAAATAACTCCGAAGTTTCGAGTTCCTTTCGATATTTCTTTTTTCATAAATGAAGCGGACATATTAGTGGAATATTCATGCGAGAATTGTGAAATATAAATGAACTATAAGATAATCAAACGTTTTTTTTTCGCCTCCTGTAAAATTTACCAAATGTCGCTTATGCCATTTCGTCGTGACGACGTCGATATATCAACATGAAATATATTCTTGATGATTTTAGCGTACATTTCAACAGATATTCTAGGAATGAGGAGATAAGGGCGGGTACGGATTTGGATATTGGCCATAATAGCGATATTGCTTGTATTGAAACACATTAGTGTGGCATGACACCTAGTAATGAAAATCAAACAGTTTCTTCAAATGATTCAATAAGTGATAGGCCCAGTAATGATTCAAGTGAATCTAGTGATGACGATTCATTAGATCATAATCCCAATTCTCAACGAACTCTTCAACAGGATTTGCAGGAATGGTTGGTTGAGTCGAATATTTCCAAATTTCAAGCGAATAAGTTGTTGACTATTCTTAATGAGCATGGTTTACAAATTGCCAAGGACTCTCGAACCATTCTTGAAACTCCAAGGGCGGTACCAGTTGAAAATATGTCACCTGGAAGTTATGACCATTTTGGTGTAAAACCTGCTTTATTAACACGTTCAATGCCCGTGCCGACAGATTGTCGGCGTGCGCATTCCAATAGCAGTGCCCGCGCCGCATAGGTGACGTCATTGATATACTCTATTAAAACGATAAATTATTCAGGGAGCACTCCAGTTGAGTTGTTTATGTGTTAGGGGCACGTCGGAACGACTTCAAGAAGATATTTTTTCAACTTGGCCACGTGTTAAGTTTTACAGTATTATCGTGTGCAATAATGGAAGATAATCCCATTCCAGGGACATCTGGCGTGAAGAAATTAAGGATTAAAAACCCGAAGGCTCTCACAGATGATGAGATGTTGGCTTTGGCTCTCAGTGAATCCGAGGATGAACCTTTTCAAAGTTCTGGCAGCGAATGGAGTGGTGCAGAAGAGCAGGCGGGAGATTTTGCCGAAGATTTCGAGCCAGTAGAAAGTGATTCAGAGCATCCTGAAGTGCAAATACAAACACCAGCAGACATTACTTGGGTAGAAAACCCTGCTGACATGAGAAACATTCCTTTTAGTGGACAACAAGGGCTGAAAGTTGACATACCTGGGGAGGGGCGGCCCATAGATTTTTTTCACATTATTAGCAGATGACGAATTTTTTGATTTGTTAGTGAATGAGACAAATGCCTATGCCGAATTGGTATTATTGAATGATCCAAATCCCAGGCCACAGTCACGAATAAGCCGCTGGAAACCAGTGGATAGACAAGAAATGACAGTATTTTTAGGCCTTGTTCTCCATATGGGGATTATTCAGTCACCAAGACTCAGAGATTATTGGAGAAAACATCGTTTATATAATTTGCCATTTGGAAGTTTTATGAGCAGAAATAGATTTTTACTTATAATGCGTTGCCTGCATTTTTCTCCAAATCCTCAAGAAGGAGAACCGAGATCGTCTGACAGACTTTCTAAAGTACGCACCTTAGTGGATTTTTTTAACAATAAGATGTTCACTACTTACAGTCCACAGAAGAAACTGAGTATCGACGAATCTATGCTTCTATGGCGAGGCAGACTCATGTTTCGCCAATATATCAAAAACAAAAAGCACAAATATGGCATAAAATTCTACCTACTCACCGAGAGTACTGGTACAATAATGAAAACTCAAATATACACAGGGGCAGCAGACGATATGGGCGGTAAAGGGCATGCTACCAAAATTGTTCTCCATCTTGCAAACAACTACTTGGATCAAGGATACAGTCTGTACATGGACAATTTCCATAATTCAGTAGATCTTGCTAATCAGCTTCTAGAAAGAAATACCTATTGCACTGGAACTTTGAGGAATGGAAGAAAAGGCAGTCCTAGTGAGGTGACAACAGCCAAATTAAAGTCTGGTGAGTCAGTTCAACGTTACAGTAGGCAAATTTGTGTAGGAAAATGGAAGGATAAAAGAGATGTCCTTTACATTTCAACAGAACATGAAAATGTTCTTCAGGAAGTGACTTCTAGGTCAGGACGAATGAAAGAAAAACCACTGCCCATCGCAGAATACAATAAATATATGTCTGGAATTGACTTGCAAGACCAAATGATGGCATATTATCCATCGCATAGAAAGACCATCAGATGGTATAAAAAAGTCGGAATTCATATAATTGAAATGATGCTATATAATTCATTTATGCTATACAATAAACATTCCGTACAGAAAATGTCATACTTAGATTTTCGTCAAACTATCATCGATGTGTTTTTGCCGGAATCGGCAGAATATGTCCCTGCAATAAGAGAAGCTCATCATTATCCTTCTAAATGTGAGGTAGCAGAAAGTGGAAGAAAGCTTCGAAAACGATGTCGGTGGTGCTCACAAAGAGGTATAAGAAGAGACTCACAATACTACTGTCCTAAATGTCCAGAAAAACCAGGACTCTGTCTTGAATTGTGTTTTGAACAATTTCACGAGAATTGCATTAATTTTAAATGTTTATATTTCCAGGTTTCACGTTTATTTTTTATAAACACAATTATATCATGCGCCATTTATTCTTTGCAATATGATTTTTATCTGTGTTTGTATGTCACGAAATGATAGGTTTATGTAGATGAAGGGTTTGTATTTGTTATTTTTTAGGATTAACTTTACTTCCATTATTTAGAATGATATTTTTTATTTTATGTTATTTTATTTCTATGATATAATATATATATATATATATATATATATATATATATATATATATATATATATATATATATATATATATATATATATATATATATATATATATATATATATATATATATATATGTATGTATATATATATATATATATATATATATATATATATATATGTATATATATATGTCTAATATACTTAGTAGTATTATGTCGTGCTTTACTTTTCTTTTATAATTTGTTACCCATTTGCTGTCGCTCAAACGTAGGTTCATTAGATGTGTTTTATATTTGTTTATGTTTTTTAGAATTGAGTTATGTTATCCAGAATGTTCTCTATTATTTTCGTTCTCAGGTCTATTGAGATAGATTATCCTAATTATCCCCCCAAAAAAATATTATTCAATATAAATATAGATGGACTACCAATTTCAAAAAGTAGTGGAAGTCAATTCTGGCCCATTTTAGGAGCCATTGTTGACATGGAAATTTATACTGAACCTTTCGAAATTGGCATTTTCCATGGCAATAAAAAACCTGATTCAGCCAATGAGCTTCTGAAGTATTTTGTACAGGACATAAAAGATATCCTGGATAACGGTATTTCATACAACAATGTAAATATTTCAGTTAATATCAATGTTTTTTGTTGTGATGCTCCTGCACGTGCATTTATTACATACACTAAGAATCACACAGGATACTCAAGCTGTAGTAGATGCACACAAGAGGGAGAGTACTATCAAAATCGCGTAATATTTCCAAATATTCATAATAATTCGCGCACTGATGTATCATTTCGTAATCGACTTGATGAAGAACACCATAAAGGGGACTCAGTTCTGGAATCATTAAATATCGGGATGGTTTACCTGTAAAGGATCAAGAGATGAAGTGAGTAACTATAGAAATGTGTGCCTGCAATCACAATTTGCTAAAGTAATTGATAGTTCCTTTAACAATCGGCTCAGTTGTTTCATGGAAGAATTTAATCTAATACCGAACTGTCAACATGGATTCAGATGTCAAAAATCTACAGAAACGGCTATCAAAGAATTATGTACCCATGTCTATGATTACCTGAACGATAAAAAAATTCCAATAGCCTTATACTTTGATATGAGCAGAGCCTTCGATACAGTTGACCACGTCTTACTGCTAGAAAAGCTTTATCGTGTAGGTGTTCGGGGTATTGCAAATGAATGGATTGCATCATACCTGAGGGATAGATCACAGATAGTAGTCATGGATTCAATAAGGTCAAAACCAGCAAATATTTCTATAGGCGTGCCACAAGGGTCTATTCTTGGTCCTTTACTTTTCATTATTTTTACTAGTGATATAATGCAATCTTGTGCATCCCAAAACAAAATGATTGTATATGCAGATGACACAAATCAACTCATAGCTGAAAAGGAATTAGTTGGATCAGTGGGAATGTCAAATATATGTGCAAATCAATTTTATGATTGGTGTAACAACAATGGATTATCGGTCAATATCAGTAAAACATATTTCATGTTATTCCAACCAAAAAATATGAGCAGTGACTACAGCGCCTTAATCAGGATGAATCACAAATCTATAGAGCAAGTTGATCATATAAAATTTTTAGGAGTGTAGGTAGACCACAAACTCACATGGGAGATTCATATAGATAATCTTGTTTCCAAATTGAGCAGTATGTGTTTTGTTATTAGGCAATTGCGTGGCACTGTATCTCTAGAAATTCTCAAACTTTCTTACTGTGGACTTGTTGAGTCATCACTAAGGTATGGTTTGATATTTTGGGGCAACTCTGCTCACATTCATAAGGTGTTTTTAATTCAGAAAAAAATAATAAGATGTCTTGTAGGTGCTCATCCACGTGAGAGTTGCAGACAAATATTCATTAAGCTTTCGATTCTGACCCTTCCATGTTTGTACATATTTATAATTATTCTTAATATAAAAAAAGAGAACCATATACATATGAGAGGAAGTATGATACACGAACACACCACTCGCAATGCTAATCATCTCCGTTTACCATTTTCACGTTTGGGCATTGCTCAGAGTTCTTACACTTACCAGGGCATTATATGTTACAACCATACTTTAGAAATGTTTGGTGAGATCGAAAGTTTCAATGTATTTAAAACAAAATTATTTGAATTTCTGAGTAAGCACGCATTTTATTCCATGGAGGAGTTTCTGAAATTTCAACATTGATTATTTGCACTTTCTTGATGTTTTTTTATCTTTTTATATATTTTTATCTATATTTTTACTTCTGTGTATCATGTTGTGTATATTTATATTGTGCAACTTACGCACTGTTCTGTAACTGTCTTGCATCATGTGTATGTTTTTGAGACTTTTATACACACATATTTTTGTACTTTTTATATATACCTTGCATTTCTATGTGACTAGTCTGATAAGTTTTTATACTGTACTGTGTGAAGCTTCATTGACGAATAAATTTATCTTTATCTTTATCTTTTATGGGAAGGAAAACATGTCATCTAATGTCCATAATCTCCTACATTCATATGATGATGCTAAAAAATATGGATGTTTAGATAATATGAGTGCCTTCAAATTTGAAAACCACATGTTCAAACTGAAACAAAAAATTAAGACATCTTCAAAACCTTTGCAACAAATTTTTAATCGAATTAGTGAAAAAAACAAAATTAGTGCAGTCAAAAATGATGTAACTTATCTGCTTTCGGAAAACATGTTGTTAACCAAAGAAGGATTCGAATATTTCAAAATTATTCCGTAATTCCCGTTTATCTACAGAAGAACCAAAAAATCTTTGCTTGCTTGAGAACAACAATTTTTTTGAGATATCATGTATTAAATTTGACTTGAATGAAAAGAAAACACTCTTATGTGGTAGAATATATTCGAATCCACAAAATCTCTTCGACTCGCCATGTGATTGGATTTTGTTGAATATTTGTTTCATCAATTCAGATGATTTTATTGATGCATGTGAAGATATAGAAATTGCAGAAGATATAGGAATTGGTAACAACGATTATGTAGTCATCCCACTATCACACAACGGTTTTTGAATACCTGTCCTAGTTATATTCTTAGGTGAATTCGATAATAACAGATCTGTTAGCTCGACTACCTCTGTTAGCTTGGCATTGGCTGTCACAACCATGCATTGGCTGTTAATGCCAATGCCAAGCTAACAGAGGTAGTAGAGCTAACATCTCTGTAATCACCGAACTCACCTAGTATCAACTCACGCACATTTCTGTTATTTCTGAGACTACCCAGCTGTGATAATATTTGAAATATTTGTTCAATTTTGATAGACAATTTGAAACGTCATATTGAGTTTATCAATTATAACAAAAACTTAATCATCCTGTACAACAATATATAGGATGTTCCATTTGAAAAATCATGTTGAGTAGTGCTCTCATGAAGCTTTCTTGAATAAAGTAGAACTTTATTTCATTCCAGGCCTTCAAATTGTGTTTCAATACGACATAATGACTGTCCAGAATTGGATCAGAAAATTGCCATTTATCTTCTTAGTTCTTAGGCATACTTGTACAATTTTTGTTTAGTTCTTCATTCAATTCAAAGATGAATTTTGAATTTTCTGAGCTTGATGGACATTGAATGTATCTCAAACTTCATAGATTGAATCGTTTCAGGTTGTTCTTCATTCACCTTATTCTTTAAATAAGATATTTTCAAAAAGGGGAGTTTCTTCACCAAATTTGAAGGTAATATACCTACCATAACAAATTGTCTGAATTTTTCTGATTCCCTTAGAATTCCTTCACAATCAAGTAGAACGTAGTTAACATACATAGTTTGAATATTATATTTATTGATGCTTATAGATGAATAAAGAAGACTATGCTGTAGTAGAGTTCATTTATGAAACAGTGGATGACCAACCATTAGTTCAAGAGGTCCCAGTAAAATGGATGTCTGATAATGAGACGATGTGTTGGAGGCCACCAAGAAACCCCTTCAAGGAAATAAAAGGAGCAACAGCACCTGATACCACTTCATGGCAGAAGCATCACGTGAGAGTGCGAAAAGTATATAGTGAGTTTTAATCTATCATATGAAATTATTAATAGCTGCTTAACCACACGATATGCAAAATCTCTTTGTGACGTGACTTCTTATGCCAGAGACTTTTATTTAATTAACTATTTGCATATTGTTGCCGATATTCTGCTAACAATATTTAGACATGAATTTCGTCAGTTTGAATACTCATTGAGATATAACTGTTTCCATCTTTCAGGAGATATGAATGAAGCAAGGCAAAGATATTTAGTGCCTTCTGATTTTGAGGAAGGAGGAATGGGGAAACATGGGCGAACAAAAAAAAGGAACATTCAAGCATATGTTTCGTGGTGAGTGTAAATTGGACTATAGAACATAGTCTATCGCATAATAAGTCATTGTACTTTCATGACAATATTAATAGCACTTTTTTTCCTTGTAGATACTTCACACTCTCCCCCACCGCAACCACCTTTTACCTGCCACGAAAAACATAGTTCAGATATTTGTATTGACTCTGATTCCTATCCAGAATACATCTCATCTCCCAGTAATCAAATCTCTGGTAAGAATATAATAAGACGATAGGCATTTAAAATTCAATCGATGAACATTTTTCATCAAATTAATGTACACTGATTTTCTATGTATTTCATGAGCTACATAATTTTGTGATTATTTTTTCAAAATCAAAACTTTTGAAAGTTTGAATTCATTTGCTTGATTGTTATTGAAATTCCATTCATCATTTGTTTTTTCTAATCTCAGAATCGGCTTCATCCACGAGTTCACAAACTGCTGAAGATATAAACTACCAAAGGGCATCTCAAGCACCTGCATGGACACCAGCAAATTCATGTGGTAGGAATATTTATCATGCAATCATGTATGTCTTCCTCTTTTCAACATTTTTTCAACACATCTCAAACTACATACCATAAAATGATAGTATGACAGATTATGATTTGAGATTGTTGAAACTGATCAAATTACTGAATTTCATAAAATAATTGTAGATTTTGATTTTATTTAAATTAATTGAATTTATTGTTTGATCATTTGTTTTTTGAAATTTTAGAATTTACAAGTCTTACAAATATGATCCGTTCATCATCCAGAAGTTTGGGTATTGAATTACATCCAAATTTGCATGAATTTGTAGGAAGACAGCAGGTTGCACTAGCATCACCAGCCAAGCCAATTTTGGCTCAATACAATTGAGGTTCTTTTACAAAAAGTGTTCAGTTTTGAGGAATGAAGTTTGAATGAATTCTTTATATTTTTAAAAAATGCAAATAGCAAATTATACAGTGTGCTCTGATGGAAGAAGACACATTTTTGTTCAATCCTGGGTTCTAGCTGAACACTCATTATCAGACCACACTTTTGTGACTGGTATAGCATTTTTGGAAGTAGTATGATACATTTGATGTTGCAAGGGGATTACTAACTGTCGTTGGTATAAATTGTGGAATATGATTCAACATAGCTGAATTATATTCAAGGAATATAATTTCAAAATGTGATTGTTACGTTTGGTAACACTGCATCTGGTTTCTTATACACTTTTCGAAAATAAATTACCAATTATGTATTCTATTACTATACTATTGATGTCTTGACTATTCTGTTTGAATATCATACACTGTTTTTGTCCAATATGTCGAATTTTTTCAACAATTTTTAAAACTAGTTCTTCCCTGAAGATGGAGATATACATTTCTGAAAGTTCGGACTAACTTAAATGAGTTCACTTTAAATATTTGCTGCATTCCCCACTAGACAACTTGTTTTATATATATGGACCAATAGTCCGGCAAAGCGAGATGGCAGCTCTGCTATTAGAGGTGGAAGAATTTTTTTCACAGGAGCTGTAGGTCCGAGAGATGAATATTTTGAAATTACTTTCCATTATAAAGTGTGTCTCGAAAAAATGTTACGAACCAAAATTATGTTTTTTTTTTTCAATAGAACACTCTATATATTTCAACAAATATGGATTCTCATCAAATAATGCTCACTTCTGGTTTTTTGTTTTTGAAAATCCGACACGGCAACGCCGGAAGTTATAACCGTTTTCCAGAAATACAATTTCAAGAATTCATAAAACATTCGTGATCATTGATAGTCAATACCATGTTGTATCATATGAAACTCCCATCCTTCTCAGGAAGTATACAGGATGGTCAGAATAACACTTCAACTTTGTCGAATTTCCAATGATCGTAACTCAATTTCTTTCAAATGGCACACCCTGTATCATGTCACACCATCCGATAGATATTCCAATAGGCTTTCGACTGATATGGAATTCGATGTATCTAAACATTACAGTTTAGCTGTTTTATTGAATAACAGGCGATATTTGATAATGTTTCTTATTTTTTGAACACCCTGTAGGATCAAACTGCATGTAGAATTTCTGAGTTTGTTATTCACATCACGACGTGATTCTTGTTTTCTCTTGGGATATTGTTGTTTATGATCTTTTTGAGACAGTAGAGAATTCTTACCGCTCGCACCAAGGGTATAAATCATATCGACCATTTCATCTTTGGAAAAATTCATTTTGAAAAAGAAATTATAAAATGATCTCTCATGTCAAAATCATAGCCATCTTGTGATATTACACATTAGGAAGAATAAAAGCACAGAACACATTATATTACGATAATATACAAGGAGCCAATAAATGTCTTGAAAAATAAAGTACCAAAGCCGCGAAGGTGATTATTTGAAACATTTGAGTCTGATTTTTGAGATTTTGTTGATTAAAATCAATCAAATATCAATTAGTTTCGTATTTAACAATAGAAGAAAAAATCGTTTCTTAGTAATGACCAGATTTTTGAAGTTATAGTGGAAGAATCAGTTGAAAAATAAGAAAAACCATCGAATATCACGTGTTATTCAATAAAACAGCTGGCCTTTAAGGTTTAGCTATGTCAAACCCCATGCTAGTCGAAAGCCCATTGCAATATCTATCGGAAAGTGTGAAATGATACAGGGTGTGCCATTGAGTTACGATCATTTGAAATACGAGAAAGTTGAAGTGTTATTCTGACCACCCTGTATGTAAGAAGGATGAGAGTCTCATATGATAGAACATGGTATTGACTATTGGTATTGACACGAATGTTCGAATGAATTCTTGAAATTGTAAGTAGTAGACTTTTCTTTGAAGATGCCTGCATTTCCGAAAGAACGGTTGAAGCTTGGCAACGCCGCGTCCATTTTCAAAAACAAAACACCAGAAATAAGGATTATTAGATGAGAATCCATATATGTTGGAATATATAGAGTGTTCTACTTGAAAAAACATGAGTTTGATGTGTTACATTTTTTTGAGACACTGTATAATGGAAAGTAATTTTAAAATGTGCATCTCTTGGACCTTCAACCCATGTGGAAAAATGTTTCTTTCATCTTTTATAACAAAGCTGCTATCTCGCTTCGTCACACTATTGGTCCACCCTGTATATATATTGAAAAATTTGTTCAACCTTATTGTTTAGTTTTGTCAATTTCTGAAGTTTGAAATAACACAAATTTCGTGAAGCTGAATGAATAGTGAATTATCTCAATTTTTAGAGTATCCTGTCCTTGACTAGAAAATAACAATAATCCATATTTTTTTTCTGCTAATAATTCCAATGATGAGATAAAGTCCTGTCTTAAATCTCTGACAGATGGTAATATTTGTATTATTATAATTACATCTCCACTGCATGTTATACAGATGAAAATTATGAAGAACATGTACTCAAAGATGAAAAATAATCCTAGGTCCTAGGTACCAGTCATCACATCACTCTCCTCATCAACCTAGGGCTTTGATAAGACAAAAAAAATCGTGGGGCGGGTGTACGTATTTATTCAGATTACGCTACGCCTTTAAATATACCAAATACGTAAATAGCATTCATAGTCACATGAATCGTTGACTTTTGATAGAAATTACACACGTCCCATAATTTTATATATTTGTTTGATCAATGCCCTAGATTGATGAAGAGAGTGGTGTGATGACTGGTACCTAGGACCTAGGATCATTTTCCAGCTTTCAGTACATGTTCTTCATGATAATTTTTATCTGGAATTTTTTCAATGAAATCGTTTACCTTGATTTTTTTTCACTTATTTTTTTATTTATAATCTGTTGAGTCTCGCCTCATGTAATGACAGGCAATTATCCATATCTTTTTTGTATCAAGTTTGATAGAGCTTACTGATATGACTTCTTATTCACTGGGTTGTTGATGATTGAATATTGTCATACCCAAGATATCCTCCAAAATCACTATTTTGATAATGACTTTTTGGAGCATATCCCTCAGATACTTTCCAGGTCTGTTGAGTATTGCAACTTATATAATCAACACAATACATTTTTGGGGTTTTCTGAATAATTCTACAGTAGTTTTTTGGTATATTTATTTTTTAAGTACACTAGCTCCGTTTGCATTTTTATTTATTATTTGTTGTAACTTCTTTTACTAAATGCTTATTTATGCTAATGCTTATTATGGTTCATAGATATCAGATATATTTTTTTGCTTGCTTAGAAAATCACATAAGTTAATTAATTCAATTACTACTGTACCCCAAGGTTCCATTCTGGGTCCATTGTTCTTCATTGTATTCATTAATGATATTAATGGTTCCTGCTTGTCATCAAATCAAACTATTGTCTATGCTGATGATACAAACATACTAATGGCAAACAAAAACATCGAGTATCTTGTTGAAACAAGCAATGAGGCATCTTAGGAATTGAATGAATACTGTTCAGATAATGGACTCAAGATTAATTTAACAAAAACCTACCACATGCGCTTTCTCTCAAAAAATGTCGCACCTGATTACGATCTATACCTTAATGTATGTGGCCAGTCTATTCAGAGTAAGGATACCATAAACTTTTTAGGTCTCACTCTTGATCAAAAATTAACCCGGGAAGCACACATAAATATACTTTGTTCTAAGCTAAGCACTACTTCCTACATAATACGGAACTTGAGAGAAACCGTATCAATTGACATATTGAGAATTCTCTATTTTGGGTTGGTCCAGTCAACACTCCAGTATGGATTGATTTTCTGGGGGTCATCCTGTCACTTCATAGATGCATTCCGCTCACAAAAAAAAATACTGAGGACTATCAACAAAGCTCCTCCATGTTCACCGTGTAAACCACTATTCAAACAATTGCAAATCCTAACATTACCGTGTCTCTATATATTCCAGTTGATTATGTATGTCAGAGAGAACGAATCAGAATTCAAGAGAAATTGTGATATGCATTCATATTCCACGAGAAATAGCGAAGCTATCCATCAACCGTATTCTATGCTTGGGGTGAGCCAAAATTCACCGAAATATATAGGCATTAAATGTTTTAACAAAATAAAAAGCATTATGGATACAGGTAGCACAATAACTAACTTCAAGAGAAACCTACAAACTTTTTTATGTGATAACCAATTCTATGATATTGACGAATTTCTCAATTTTAGTTAGCGCATTCGACTATAATTTTATACAATCTATATAATCCAATTCAGTCCAACTAAATTTTGAACAATTTTGTGAGTGATTGATTTTATAATTATGTGCGAGTGTGCAACATTTGCAAAGTCGATGAGACTTATAAATTTTATTTTATTGCTTTATATCTATCTTTATTAGTGTATTTCTCAATTATATCCGTTTTGTTTGTATCTACTTCCATTAGTATATATGTATGTACTTATGTGAATATGTTAATTATACAAACCATTTACCCCTGACTAGTCCGATAAGTTTGTATACATTTGTAGTTTTTGTACATTGTGTGTAATCTTTTGTGGCGAATAAATATCTATCTATCTATCTATTTCAGTCACTCAATTTCATATCTATGTATTTACAGAGATTGGTTCAATGCGAAAGCAAATGCAATAAGTTATCCTACATGTAACGAATATTGGGAAATTGTTAGACAAGAAATTCAAAGGGAAATCTGAAATGAACAAAAAGTTCAAAGACATTTTTCCTCTGAAGAATGAAGATTCATTGAGAAACCTCAGTAGCATTCTAGATGAGGACTAACAATTTGTTGAGGACTTGGTGAGATATGCTTTTTCCTTTTCATTATTCTCAACAGTGCATACTGTATAGTAACAGGGATGCGATTAGTTTATCAAATTCCGACATTGGAATTAGCGACATTAGGCAGTGTTTTTATGAAAATTATCCAAATTAAAATAATTTCAATCGATTGAAGGAACTTGTGATTCCCATGAATTTGACTGTTCATGAATTCCATTGATTTCAAGTTCACTTTTGGCATGTCACTCAACAAGAATAAGTTGAAAATTCAATTGGAATGGAAATATAATTTGAAGACACCAAACACTTTCTCTATTTCAATACCTACATTCATTATATTCTTGTAGAAATTGTATCTCGATGGAATTGGGGGTTCTGGGCCCAAGGACCACCATAGGCGTATTTTCAGGTCCATTTTCACAAATGAATTTGGGATGAAATGTTCATGGAAGGGGCTGAGAGGCAATATAAGACTGGAAAATGTCAACTTCATTGTGACTTGTATGTGTAAGTAAGATTTATTTTATGATTGGTACAAGATAATAGAGGAGCAACTGAGCAAAATGCAGTAATTCCAATTCTAACATTTTTCAAGTGAATATTACTGGAGTAATGCATTTTGGTCAATGCACAACCCATAATGTTCACTTCAAGCAAAAAGCTTCAGATCCATTTAAATTTGCCATATCGAAAATGGAGATTCGAGCAAAATGCGTTAAATCCTATGAATGATTGAACAAACTGGCATAAATCCACCGGCTAGTTGTCACTGAAATGAATCCACAGGAAAGTTTTCTGTGAATGATTTCGTTCTCAATGAAGTTATCTGTAAATATTTCCGTTTAGTTGACTAAATTATCTAGAGATGGCCATCTTGAATGAAGAAATATTGAGAACGAATTTGTGTGTTTCTGTTAACCATCACAGGATGGCCAACTATCTGTTACAATGTCAGCTGATTTCATTGTTTTGTCTGGATTATTAGCCTATTGTTTCGCTAGTTAACTGTCTTATTTATGAGTGCTCGCGTGTGAGAACAAAAAATGAAAGACCTGATAATGACTATTACTGTCAAGGATGGTAACAGGGGAAGTCGAAAGAGAAAACCTAAAGTCTCAAAGAGATCAGAGCAGAAAATCAAACGGTAAGGCAACAATAATAAAAAAAATCTCTTACATGTTGATGATAACTTTCATGGTTATTCAATATCAGTTGTTTGAATTTTCATTACTATTTTAGGTATCAAGATAAAGATCCATCACTCAATAAATTCAAAAGGCCATGCAATCATTCAAGTAAGAGCTTCAGATGCAATAATATTAAACTTCGTGATATAAAACTAATAAGACAGTCATTTTACGCCACCAGTGATAAATCAGAGCAAGATACGAAACTGTCTTACATGATAACTATTGGTCCTGTTGAAAGAAGACGAGCTGTCAAACCAAATCCTCGCAAACGCTCTTTCAAAACACTTTATCATGTAACACCTATAAAAGGTACCAGGCCTACAAAGATTTCATCAATAATATCCAAGCTTTCAACAGCTGGATTATTCAAGGCTTCACACAGAGGGACATTGTCAATACGATCCTTAATTCTATCCATATCAACTGGAATGTTTGGGATCTTATTTTTGTCTCGCTGCTTCCCACGATTCCAAATCTGGATGCTTTGAACTGCATTGATATTTTTTTGTAGTCAAGTGATTGATTCGGTACCCAGTCTATATTGTCAACATCTTTCAGTACACTTGGCTTGCCTAAAATGAAAAAAAAATATATGCCTATGTTTCTTGATTCTTTGAACATACCTCCTACAAAATGTTTTGAACATACAGTTGCCCATTCTGAGTAGTTGAATCTGCTCTTCTAGTTGCCTCAATTCACTATTCACGTCTCTTTTCAGCAAGAGAATTGATATTTTTTTCTATTGTCGAAAATAGAAGGGAATCGGTGGATTGAAACCTTATCTCTGCCGCTTCTACTTCCACATTAAATTGAGGCAGAATCGAGAAAAAAACAAATTGAAATATGACATAAACACACAATAAGCATTTTAAGATCCGTTTGTCTGTCCAGCAGGCTGTTTTGACAACTGTCATTTACTGTCGTCTGTCAGATATACCCGCGGTCTATAAATTTCAAATTGTCAATTCGCGAAAATCACGAACCAATAGATGACTCTGCAGAAATGTCAACATTTGAAATAGAGGTGATCAAAAAACATTTGGTATAAGTTTTCATTGCAAATTAATCATCTTAGTACTAAAACACACGGAGCGGATTCTGGCGAGTCGGCGCCGACTCGGCTGCCGAAGCGGTGCATCCTTTATGGCAGTTCTATTGAATGAAACAGACGGTGCGTTAACGCGCGAGTCGTGATGGCGGTGGCAGCGCGTACCCTGCTGGCCATCATGCACCGCGCGCGGGTTTACGACTGTCGTCGGCACATCAGTACATGTTTGCTTATGGGACTAAACACACGTAAGCGGTGTTGTGGCGTTTTTTGTTATTAATAAAGTGACTCGGCGTTGTCAGACCAGTATGGAAACTTTGGACGTTGAGAAATTAATCAATGAGATTCATATTAGACCAGCGATTTGAGATATGCGTTCAGAGGATTATTCCAACAAAATAAAAAAGAAACGTTCTTGGGAAGAGGTAACCAACGCCTTTGTTGATGAGGGTGCTGCAGTGGAGGAGAAAAGACAAATGGGTAATTACATGAAAACTAAATTTATTTATTAATAAAAAATCATCAGTAATTAATTATACAGGGTGTTTCAGTTTCAGTCAAAAGACTCATAATATTTTAATATGTTCTATCGTTTACAGAAGTTAAGAACGAAAAAACTGAAACACCTTGTATTAACTTAATAATAATTTTCATATTTGTGCGTTTTGCCATTCCAGCGGATTAATATTAACAAAATAGTTAGTAAATTTGTCTCTTAGATTTCCTCTGCTCAATGAATCAGTGGCTAAATTTGCCAAGCCATTTGCTGATCTAATGTCATCATCACGGTGTCCATCTCTTAATCTGACCAAATTATGGAGTACGCAGCACGCTTCGATTATATCTTGGGCGAAATCAACAGATACGTTAAGCGGTCTGTGGAAAATTCGCCACTTATTAGCCAGAATACCAAATGTACATTCAATGTATCTTCGAGCTCTTGACAGTCTGTAGTTGAAATTTTTTTTTTTCAAAAGATAAATTTGATCCACCATAGGGCCTAAGTAAATTTTCTGAGAGTGGAAAGGCTTCATCTCCTATTATTACAAATGGATAATCAATTACATCTCCTTCGATGGAATCTGCTGGAGGAATTTCCAGTGTATTCTTTATCATTCTTTCATATAGTGTGAAATTTTTGAAAATTCCAGAATCACTAGATTTTCCATAGGAGCCAACGTCTACGTATGTAAATAAATAATTGCTATCACACATTGCGAACAGTACCATTGAAAAATAATTTTTATAGTTGTAGAACATAGAGTCGCTATTAGCAGGTTTTATCATCCTTATGTAGGATTTTGAATGTCTCCTTAAGTTTTTTTGTCAATCCCCTCAAGGCGATAATTGAATTTCCCGCCGATGATATTTCCGTTAGTGGCGTATGACAGGGACGCTTGTCACGCTTAGAAAAAGGGAGGGAAAAAAGGGGGAGAGGTTAGGAGAAGTTTTATGGTTACGAAGGGATTGAGTTTATGTAGCAGTGAAAAGAAATAAAGTTATGAGCCCACAAGTGTTTATTTGAATAATTTTGGCCAGAGAGAGAATCTCCTACAATTCTCAGAAGTGGGATCCGGGGATCCAGCGATTGAAAGAAGTTATTGGATTGAAAAAAAAAGAGGAGAAATGCCAGGTTCTAACGAAACCTCGAGGCACCAAGAAGATGGCGGGGGACAAGCGGGCGAGGTAGGAGCGGAGTCGGCTTCTGCAATAATGAGCGTGGAAGATATCGTACAAGCAACTGTTCGTGCAATTATGGTTTATGACGACAGAAGGTCGAGAAATAATTCAACAAATCGTACGGAGAGTGGGAATTCAGTGGAGCCCCATCAGAGTTGCCGGTACACGAATAAAGAGCTATCAGCGTTATTACCGGAATTCTCGGGGATAAGTCAAAATGTGCATATTTGGTTAGAGAGAGTGGAATCCGTGCAAAGAGTATATAATGTTCCCGATGAATTAATGCAGTTGTTGGCTGTGGGTAAGCTCACAGGTCAGGCACAAAACTGGTATCAATCTAAAGTTGATTTCATTACCATGGACTGGGAAACTTTACAAAGTGAAATCAAAAAAATGTATGGGGCACTAGCTGATCCTGTAACGTTCCGAAAGACGATGGAACGAAGGCGATGGAGGAAAGGAGAGGCTTTCTCATCTTACTACCATGAGAAGGTATTACTAGGAAATAATGCAGGGGTAGCTGAATCGGAGATGTTATGTCATAGAGGGATTTGATGACAAATATCTACAAAACCAGGCTAGGATGATGTTAGGAACCATCAATTCAGAAGAGAGCTATTCGCCTAGTCGATGACACAACACTCACCAAATCATTGACCTCTCTAGATCATCGTAGAAAGGTCGGCGATCTTTGCCTTTTTTATAGGTACTTTCACGGTCGGTGCTCAACGGAAATATCATCTATTATGCCACCACGCGCGATTCCTAGTAGACAAACCAGACGAGCTCAAGCTGGTCACCCCTACACTGTCAGGCTCGAGACCTGTCGAACATCGCTATACCAAGCATCATTCATCAATAGAACGGCAAAGTTGTGGAATTCTTTGCCTAGTGAAGTCTTTCCTGATGCATACAACCTCCAAACATTCAAGAAAAATTCCAACACCTTCCTACTCTCCCAAAATTTCACCGCTGGCTAATACGATGTTCCTCGAACATCATAGGTTTCCCTTTCGTGTTGTCCACAGATAAAAAAAAAAAATAACTTAGAAGATTTATATTCCATAATGAATAGTGTAATTAAGGAAGATCTGGTCCAGAGTAGATCCACATATAATCCGCGAGTGACAGGAACATCTAATCGAAGCAATTCTTCACATGCAGCAGTTCAATCAGCAGTACCACAGAGACCTATAAAATGTTTCAACTGTGGACAAGAGGGACACCGGATAACCGAATGCAGGAGACCACGGAGAGAAAAGGGATCTTGTTATGAATGTGGAAGCATGGAGCATCTGCGTCAGAGTTGTCCAAGGGTGAGGAGGTCTGAAGCTCCTCAAGCACCAGATTCAACCACCAGAGCTGCGAGAGGTAGTATGGCCTTGGTAGAGGCTGATACAACGAAATACCAAGTAATAGATCCATACACTGTTTTAGTTAGACTGTTGAAATATGACATCAACATTTTTGGTATTATAGATACAGGGAGTCCTATCTCTCTGATTAGGGAGGATTTAGTAAATGTTGATGATATATGTAACTATAAGAATAATCAGACATATTCAGGTATTAATAAGTCACCATTATCAATTATAGGAACTTTTAATGATACAATTAGGATTAATGATGATTTCAATATTCAAACATTATTTCATGTAGTTCCTAAGGATACTATAGCCTTCAATTTATTGCTAGGTAGGGATTTTATAGCTAATGAACAAATCAAAGAAATAAGTTTTCATGGGGGTCGACTTGAAATAATTAGAAATCCTGATACTCAGGATAGTGAATTTCCATTTCCTCAAATTTTCTTAATCCAAGAGGAACAATCACCGGATTTATTGGATATTGGTTCCTCACTGACTCCCGAAGTTGTTTCTGAAACAAAAGAAATATTTCAAAAATATTATAAAAATGCAGAAAAGCCTGAACACCCAAAAGTTGATTTCAAGATGCATATTCTTTTGACACAACATGAACCTTTCAATACTAGGCCACGTAGGTTATCTTTTGCAGAAAAGCAAGCTTTAGAGGATATTTTGAATGACCTTTTAGAAAAAAAAATTATACAGGAAAGTGATTCACCTCATTGTTCAGCAGTTGTCTTGACCAAAAAGAAGTCAGGTGATTATCGTATGTGTGTTGATTTTCGAACCCTTAATAAGTACTTGGTTAGAGATCAATTTCCACTTCCGTTAATTGATGATCATTTGGATCAACTGAAAGATAAAAAATATTTCACGAAACTGGACCTGAAGAATGCATTTTATCACGTTGCATTAGATGAAGAATCGATGAAGTACACATCTTTCATCACTCCATCAGGACAGTATGAATTCCGGAAAATGCCTTCTGGACTCAGTTCTAGTCCATCAACATTTTCCAGATATGTTAATAAAATATTCAAGGAACAAATTAGTCAAGGAAAATTATTAATAAATTTTGATGATATTTTAATTGCGACCAAAACAGTTCGAGAAAATTTTGAAACTTTAAAGGGAGTCTTCAATCTTATGGTAGATAACTTACTTGAGTTAAGATTAGATAAATGTTCATTTTTGAGGAACGAAATAGATTTTTTAGGATATAGTATAGATGAAAGAGGAGTGAGACCCAATGAGGAGAATATTCAGTCTATTCAAAATTATCCAGTTCCAACTGATGCTAAGCAAGTCCATAGGTTCTTAGGATTAGCTAGCTACTTTAGGAGGTTCATTCAGAATTTTTCGATAATTGCAAAACCTTTATTCGATCTGCTAAAGAAAAATGTAAAATTTGAATTCAAAGAAGAACATTTAAAAACGTTTGAGATCTTGAAATATAAATTAATCTCCAAACCTATTTTATCAATTTATTCACCTTCTAGTGAGACAGAACTACATTGCGACGCGAGCGCACAAGGGTTCGGATCTATCTTACTTCAGAAACAGGCAGATGGACAATTCCATCCAGTTTTCTTCTTCAGCAAACGAACAACAGAGCATGAATCTAAATATCATAGCTATGAGCTTGAGGGTCTAGCTATTGTTTATTCGCTGAAACGATTTCATGTTTACCTACAAGGAATTCCATTCAAGATAGTGACTGATTGTGACAGTTTCCGGCTGACATTGGCAAAAAGGGATATTATTCCAAGAATAATGCGATGGTGTCTCATTTTGCAAGATTATAAATATACTATTGAGCATCGTTCGAATAAAAATATGAGACATGTGGATGCTCTAAGCAGGGTGAATAGTATATTAGTATTAGAGGGAAATACAATTGAACAAACACTAGCTTTGAAACAAAATACTGACTGTGAAATTGTTCGTATTAGAAATTTGTTAGAAGAATCAGAACATCCATTTTTCGAATTAAGGAATGGTTTAGTTTACAGAAAGCGAAAAGGTTTGATACTATTCTATGTACCACAAGAAATGGTTTACACAATAATTCATACATACCATAATGATATGGGCCACTTTGGTCTTGATAAGACTTATGAGCTCATTCATCGAACTTATTGGTTTCCTGAAATGAAACAGAAAATTAGATCACACATTGGTAACTGTTTAAAATGCATCGAATTTAACCCTAAGTCAGGAAAAACTGAGGGATTCTTACATAATATCCCTAAAGGAAAGTTACCTTTTGTAACTTTACATATTGACCATTATGGTCCATTACAAAAGACAGGTCATAGAAATAAACATATTTTTGAAGTGGTGGATGGTTTCACCAAATTCATCAAATTTTATCCCTGCAAAAGTACAGATACAAAATAAGTCATATCATTTTTGAAAGTTTATTTTGTCAATTATAGTAGACCTACAACTATTATTTCTGATAGAGGTTCTTGTTTTACTTCGCAAAATTTTAAAGATTTTATGAGAGAAAATGATATCAAACATATTTTGATAGCCACAGCAGCCCCAAGGGCTAATGGTCAAATTGAACGTATGAACAGGTTATTAACCCCTATACTCAGCAAAATGGTAGATGAAAAGCGTGTGAACTGGGACAAAATATTAGGTGACATTGAATTTTGTATTAATAATACGGTTAATAGATCAACAGGGGAAACGCCCTCGAAGTTATTGTTACAGTTTCGTTTGGGAGAAACCAGTTAGGACATGTTCATGATCATGTAAGAGAAATGTTAGATATTATAAATGAAGAGGAAAGTGAACCTTTGGAGGAGTTAAGGCTTAAGGCTTCAGGAAATATTGAGAAGGCACAGGAAGAAAATAAGAAAGATTATGATGCAAAGCACAAAGAGGCAGAAACCTATAAAATCGGACAATATGTCATGATAGCTAATTATGATACCACAGTGGGGTGAGTAAGAAACTAATTCCCCAATATCGAGGACCTTATGTTATAAAACAAATTTTACCAAATGATAGATATATTGTTACTGACATCATTGGTTTTCAAAATACACAAATTCCCTATGATGGTGTAGTTGACGTAACCAGGCTGAAGGCATATAGTCATTAGAAATTAATAAATATTGTATACTTGACTTACCTTTCTGTTTGATACTTATTATTTAGAAGTTACGGTAGGGCACAACACATTTCTTATATACTTTATTTTATGTGGAAAATAACGTAAATCTTATGTAGTATTCTTATGTTTTAGCATTCTTATGATAGGGTACACTTATGTTTATGTATCGTTATGTTTTATGCATCCTTATGTTTTGTAGACTGTACATATTATGTTGGTCTAGCTAGTTGATTGATGAATAGATCAGGGTCGAAAATGTCAGGATTGGCCGAACTGTAGGATTTTGAATGTCTCCTTAAGTTTTTTTGTCAATCCCCTTAAGGCGATAATTGAATTTCCCGCCGATGATATTTCCGTTAGTGGCGTATGACAGGGACGCTTGTCACGCTTAGAAAAAGGGAGGGAAAAAAGGGGGAGAGGTTAGGAGAAGTTTTATGTTTACGAAGGGATTGAGTTTATGTAGCAGTGAAAAGAAATAAAGTTATGAGCCCACAAGTGTTTATTTAAATAATTTTGGCCAGAGAGAGAGTATCCCTACACTTATATGTTTTCCATCGATGGCTCCTATGCAATGTGGAAAATTTGCATTTTTCTTAAATCCTTCGGCTATTTCGAGCCATTTTTCAGTAGTTAACGACGGAAAAGTTATATGTCTAGCATGTGTCCATATAGCTTTACAAACTTCTTGGGTGATTAAACTTGCTGTGGATTTTCCAATTCTAAAAGCATAGTGCAAATCGACAAATGAATTGCCAGTAGCTAGATACCTGAAATAAAGGGTACTTATTACATAAAGCTTTTTTTCAGGCATTTTGCTTCAAAAAAAATGGAAAAACATAAGGGATAGGTACGCTAGAGAACTTAAAGAGAATAAAGGAAAGTCAGGACAAGGACGAAAAGTCAAAAGTTCCTATATGTACTCCAACCAATTGGGCTTTTTGTCAGATGTAATCCAACGCCGCCCCACAGATACATCTATGGATGATGGGGCTTCTCTATCACCAAACAGTCAGAATGAATCTGCGTCAGAAAGTCTTGCTACAATACATGCTGACTCTCCTACTGTTCATTTCGCCAAGAAAAGGAAACACACTGGAAAAAAAACTTGTGGAGGCACTTGATAATAATAGTATTCGTCGAAAACAAAAAGCACAAACAGTAAATTCTGAAGAAGACGACGATAGATTATTTTTGTTATTATTAGTGCCTTTTATGTAATCCATTCCCCCACACTTTAAATTTGCTGCGAGAATGGACATTATGCAAAGCATAAATAAATATAATCCCATACAGTCACCAGCCCCCTCTGTATACTCAACACAATTACCGTATAACCAAATTCCCACCCAGGCTCCAAGCCACCAATCTGGAATACTACATCAATGGCAATATTTAAATCCACATGCTGGACCTTCCGGACTTCCACCAGAAACCGCTCCGTGTGTTTTAGTACTTAAGATTGATATTTTAGGAAAGGAATAATCAAATCAAAATTTTCAAAAGGGTGTTATTGATTATCCAACGTTTATAGATCGCAAAACAGTTATTTTACATTAGTTCACAGGTTTGGTAATGTTTTAGAGGCTTTTTAAATCACCCCTACGAGGTCGATGGAGTAGCACCTCATTTCATGTATTAATAATATACTAAAACACATCTGAACATTCTTCTTCCTATTATATAGATAATTCACCATAATGCCTAAGATTGAGGTATATCCAGTATATTGGACTATATTGGTGACAAGGAGAGACCTCTGAAAGAAGGTGAGGCTGTATTCAAACAAACATTATAAAAAGCCTGTGTTTACAATCATCTGCTCTTGGGCAGCCTCTATATGAGGTACAAATAATTCCAAAGGAAAATGAGCTGTGAAAATGTGAATGTTCCTGTAAAGCAGGGATGTTCTGCAAACACGTTATGAGGACTCTGATTTATATAAACAGGTATGAACATGCACTTTTGATGTACACAGGTAGGAAATAATCTTTCAAAATCTCAGGAACGAAGACTTGGGAGATGTGAGCTTCACGGAGCACACCCAGAAGTGGGGAATAGAAATAAAAGGAGTAGAAGATCTATAAACAGCGAAAATGGAATCGAATATGTGTCTGAAGCTCTTAAATTGTTCATCGAAAAAAAATGTTGAATTTGAAATGATTTCAACAAATTTATTTTTGTCCCAATATTTTCCATAGTTAGGATCATCCCCAGATGGAATTATTTTCAAGAATGGAATACTATGGAGATCAATCGAAATAAAGTGCCCTTACATTAGGTTTGTTAAATGTGTATAATATTCAGCTTTAATTATTTCCTAAAATTTTCAGGGAGGGAAAATGATTCAGAAAATTTTTTTGAAGCAATGTGATCACCTGATAGAAGATTGTACAAAAAGTGTAAAGTTGAAAGAGAGACGTACTTATTATGGACAAATTCAGTTGGGTATGGCCCTCATGAACTTGAAGGAAACGCATTTTCTTGTATATTCTTCTTTCTCGAAAACCTTACATTGAAATTATAGGGAAATTTGATGAAACATTACGTGATAATCTTATAAGGAAGATATCTAAAAGATATTTTGATCATATGTTGCACTTTTATTGCATTATTAAAGTGGAATGAATTGTGATAATTGAATAACTTCTATATTGATTTATCCTCTTATTATTACTTTGAGAAAAAATGAAATCATTAGGTTGATATCATTCAATTTATTCAGTTACTAAGTGGGAAAATTAGATGAGTAATAACAGTTCAACAAGAGCATTAATGTAGTTATCATGCACAGTCAACACTGAACTAGCAGTTCAGACGTTTCTCTGTAGATAACAGGAAATTGGTGCAAATGTAAGAAGAGTGCTGATGGATCCAAAACGATCAAGTGTTACAATCCATACTGCAAAATTGTATGGTTCCACCCCAAATGTATTGATATCGAGAAAAAATTATTGAGCAAAAGTGGTTTTGCCAAGATTGCACAAAAGTTAATTTCGAAATTTTTAGGGAGAGAAAATGATTCAGAAAATTTTCTGAAGCAATGTGATCACTTGATGGAAGATAGTACAAAAAGTGTGAAGTTGAAAGAGAGACATACTTATTATGGACAAATTCAGTTGGGTATGGCCCTAATGAACTTGAAGGAAACGCATTTTCTTGCATATTCTTCTTTCTCAAAAACTTACATTGAAATTATAGTAAATTTTGATGAAACATTTTGTGATAATCTTATGAAAAAGATATCTAAAAGATATTTTGATCATATGTTGCACTTTCATTGCATTAATAAAGTGGAATGAATTTTGATAATTGAATAACTTCTATATTGATTTATCCTCTTATTATTACTTTGAGGAAAAATTAAATCATTATGTTGATATCATTCAATTTATTCAGTTACTAAGTGGGAAAAGTAGATGAGTAATAACAGTTCAACAAGAGCATTAATGTAGTTATCATTTATCGCCACTTCAAAGTTAAATTTCAACGTCCCAATAACCCGAAACTCGTGCGGATTGAGAATAGCGGGACAGGTTTTTATAGTGGCCTCCGGGGAACCGAGACTGCCGAAGCGACGTCAGGATTGGAATCTTGATCCAATTTTAATAGAAAAATTATCAGCCGCTGGCAGGGTTCGAACTGGCGACCTCTGTGGAACAGACGCGTTACCACTAGTGAAAAAAAAATATAGGATCAAATAGTAATAGTAAATGGGATCAACTTTTTCTTTCAACTCTCTTGCTTCCTTATTCTTGGATTATTCCCAACTCTCCAATATGAAGAATCGAAACTCATCATCAGACAATAGTGGTGATTTCATACTAACTGTTGCAGCTAAGATTGTCCTAATGTCATCTATATCAAGAATCAGATACCAATATATTTGATTATTCAGAATGACAATTTTTTTAATTCTTTCTATTGCTCGTTCTACACGAACTCTTGCCCTTGCTATGTCAGCAGTTAATCTTGCATCCTCTTTTGTTAAATGTTTCTTCTTTCTGAGAAATGGTGGCCTTATCAATTTCAATAAATTTTCAGAACAAATTTTTCAGAACTCCCTCATCCACCATGATTCCATCATTAGATTCAAACTTCCCAATCAGATTTTCTCTATTAAAAAATGCCTTATCCGTAGCTCGACCTCCATATCCTTGACTGACAAAAGAAATCAATCCTGATGGAGTGATTCCAATGAGAAATTTTACTGTGTGTGACCTTTTGTAGTGTGACTAGGATAATATTCTACAAATCAAACATCTCAATATCTGTACCTTGATTTCTGTGCAATCCAATACTATCCTTGTGTTTTTGAAATCATCAAAACATTTTGGAAGATTTATTCTTAAGTTGGCCAATATATTACTGGTTTTATGCCCACTGCCAGGAGGTGTACTGATGTGTAGAATATCCTTGTACATGTGGTGACACTTATACCGAAAAAAGAGCTAGGCAAGCAAATGGAAGATTGGTTTTCAATTTGCACAACACCAGAATTATGTTGAATTCAATATTTGGAATGTCAATATCATTTCCTGAAGCTACATTCTCCACACATTTTTTGTAGGCAAGCAGAAGTTTATAATCTACACCTATAAAAAAATACAGTTAATTTTTTTTTCAAAAAACAATGAACGAACTTCAACAAATGCACTAATTATTGTTGATTTTTCAACAACTGATTCAATGAAATTTGAATTGGACCAATCATTAATAGATAACCTCTTCCTTTTCTGAAGTCAGTTAAAAATAATTCATCAAATACTGATACATGATACACGTCTTCATTTCGCAATATGGATGAAATATTCTCTGTATTCGAAGTTATGAAAGATTTAGCTTGTGGGATCTATTCATTATCTATAGCTGTGAATGTTATCAGATGACCATCTGTATTCAACAACCGTGGAAGTTGAAAAGTATGTTGAGTTGTTTGTGTGGAAGTCTCAACCATATTATTCACAGGTTCACTTTCAATTGGCTCCAGCTCCATGTCCCCATTTGCTTCAGATGATATCTCTACAGGACTAATTATACTTGAGTTCATTTGCTCCAGGTCACTACAATATTGATCTACTAGATCCCCAACTTGATTCAATGCATTTTCAGATTGATCTGCTGGAGTTTATGCCATGTTGCATCTGATCAACCTTGAAATGTGAATATTTAACAAAAAACACACATGTACAGAGTAATTGGTTTTCCAATTTTCAAAATAAATCTCCATATTTTACATAACTTTGGATCCTGAAGTGGAGATTTGTGTAAAGAAACAGCGTCTGTACAATAGGAGGAACACTGCGGAACTGAACAAGCGCATCTCAAAAATATATTCGAAATAATCAAAATTTAATCGAAACCATTCTGAAGGCTATGCTGCACAATGCTAAATCGGTTTGTTGTTCACCTCTATTACTAGTTCCGGAACTGACACCAGAAGTCAGCCACTTGATGATTTTCGCGAATTCACAGAGTTATTGTCCGCTAGGACATTCACCGCGAATCCGTGACCGTCTCCAGAATTGAAGCTGTTTTTTAGTGCTCTACGTCCGTTTTAAAAACTTTGCATTTTATCATTGAATCGATGATGTCGTGAAAAGAATATTTCAAAATGCTCGGCAATATTTTGAAACAAGAGAATTGGATGATTCAATGCTGTCATTTATCATTTGACTATTGATCGAATGACGTCAGTCTGGAGTCAGTTGAAGTCAATAATGATAATAATAATATTTATTCCACTAGTTAAAAAGTACAATGCGGAAGCCAAGGCAATTACAGTGTACAATAACTAGGAAAAAGTCACAGGGAGTTAAATGTGAGACTTACAGAAAACATGTTCTTTCGTAAAAAAGAAAGACAGGAAAGAAAGGTGTACAGTTGTATAAATAAAAATATATATATATATATATATATATATATATATATATATATATATATGTATATATATATGTATATATATATATAATTATAATTAACTATTGTAAAATCGCAGGTCAGCTTAAAAATTCGTCGATGGTGTAGCAATTTTTCTCGAGGAGACTCCTTTTCAGAGCAGATTTGATAATATTTATGTTTGGTGAGAGTTTAATTGCTTCGTCTAATTTATTGAATAATTTAGGTCCTAAATAGAGATGACTTTTTTGATAGAGAGAGGTACGATGTGCATTGGGTATTGGTAGATCTTTCGACCGCGTTGAATATTCATGAGCTTGTCGTTTGGATGAGAACATAGGTCTGTTTTTATGAACATAGATACAGACTTCGTAGATATATAAACCGGCAACCGTGAGTATTTTAAGCTCTTTAAAACTACTTTTACATGATTGTTGCCATCCCAAACCAGCAATGATTCGAATGGCATATTTTTGAAGAATGAACACCCTGTTAGCAGATGACCCAGTAGCCCAGTTCAGAATTCCATATCTCAGATGACAGTTGATGGTTGCATAATATAGATTCAACAAGACCTCCTTATCACAGTGGTTGGCCATGAACCTCAGCGCAGTTTTTGCGCAGTTTCTCACAAAGTGAATCAATGTGGTGCGGTGTCCACGTTAGTTTGTAATCTAAAGTGAGACCTAGCATTTTACTAGTTCTACACGATTCAACGTGTAGTTCATCATTATCAAAAATGTTGAGGGTTTCAGTAGCATTGCTCGAAGTGAAATTCATCAGTGTTGTTTTCGTTACATTCAATTCCAGATGGTTTTTATTTGCCCATGTAATAATCCTTTAGTAGACTATCTCCGTACTTTCTGCAAGGGCGGACATATTTCGATCCTTTATGAGGAAGTTTGTGTCATCCGCATATGCGATCACCTGAACGGATGAGAGAGCATCAAAGTAGTTGATTAAGTCATGATAGAAATGGAAAAAAAATGTGTCATCAAATACATTACGAATTCATCAACTTGAAGCACCAATAACGTTTTCGTATGATAGAAATGGAAAAAAAATGTGTCATCAAATACATTACAAATTCATCAACTTGAAGCACCAATAACGTTTTCGTATGAAATAATAGTAGGTTTGATTGTAGAAAAGGAAATATACCTAATCTTCGATTGATATTCATATTCATCATTGTCATCATCTAATGAAGTACCATCAATCGTGTTTCATTTTCATTCATAATCTCTATATGAATAAATATATTATTCAATAATCATGAATTATGCATCTAATATACAGGGTGTCCCAACGAAAACTTTCTACACTGGGAAATGACAAATTATTTTCGGAAACGCTGAAACACGTCGATTTTGATTTCTAGAGGAACACATATCAGTGATGAATTTAGTCACGCAACTTCATCCCCCTGACAGGGGCGGCTACCCCATTGCGAATCATCATAGGGAACTTGGGTCAAGTGATACATCATCTGAAAGCTCTCTTCATTCTCTATCCAAACGTTTATTATTTTTTCAAAATCGAATGACTTGAGATTAGTGTGGTAATAGGTTTAATTTAAATAATCAATATCGTACCTGTTTTTATCGAAATTCAATTTATTAGTTGCTCGAAATGAGCCCCCCCTACCTCCATACAATGATGAACTCTACTTTAGAAACTATTACGAACGTTTTCCAATACTTCTGGAGTTATGCTGCCGCACTCGTTTACAATTCGACCACGTAGATCCTCTAGTGACTCTGGCGGAGTGGCAAAAACTTTGCTTTTGAGATGCCCCCATAAAAAATCCAACGGGTTGAGGTCCGGTGATTTAGCTGGCCACTCAATTGGTCCTCGTCGCCCTATCCAATGATTGGTATATCGTTCATCCAGAAAGTTTCTAACCGATACTGTATAGTGAGGTGGTGCTCCATCTTATTGAAAATGGAGGTTGTCTACCGAATCATCTCCATCGTTTTAGATGATATCCCTTATCATGGGATCGATGGCATTCTCAAGAAGATGTAAATATATTGGTCCATTCAAATTATCATCTATAAAAAGTGGTCCAATATTATTTTTGCCAAAAATACCACACCAAACATTCAATTTCTGCGGAGTTTGTGTGTGGACCTTAAATATTAACCTGGGATTGATATCGCTCCAGTAGCGGCAATTGTGACGATTCACGTTTCCATTAACAAAAAATGTACTCTCGTCTGGAAAACAAATATTGAAGATCAGATTGGGATTTGTTCTCAGACGCTCAGACATTTCCTCACAAAACTGTTGACGTCTGTCAAAATCGTTTTCGTTCAGTTCATGTACAAGTTTGATTTTGTATGGATGGAATCGATGTGACTTGAGAATTCTCTGAATACTCGATCGCGCTACACCTGAAGCTTCAGCCAAGCTTCGAATACTTTGAGTATGATCCATAGCCACGTGTCCCAAAACCGCTACCTGAACAGCCTCGTTCCTTATCCGACGTTCAGGATGATGTTTCTGGTTTCCCACAGACCCAGTCCTTTCGAATTTATCAATCAACGATTGAACGTATGAGATGCATTTTTCCCGGGATGCCTTGTATTGAAAATTTGAATAATTTTTGTAGTAAAGTTTCACTAACTAAATTTGTTCTTCTAATGCGTAAACCATTTTCTGGAAGAAACTTAACTCACAGAATACGAATTAAATGATATTTCCATAAGAATCATGCGAACTGTAAATTCATTCTGAGAACATACACGCAGGCGAACCATAAAAAACAGGTATTTTTTGTCTATGAAAAATTCAACAGAACAAGAACTAAGAAACATGGTTTCCGGGCTTCAGCGCCGTGATCGGTTCACCTCTGTGGAGGTGGAGGTTCCTTTGGACGTTTCGCTCACAATTGGGGTGAGCATCTTCCGCTTGTATTGTTGTATTCGCGAATAGCGACATCAACCTGATACTTGGTTGAAAGATCTTCGCAATTAATAGTTTCAGCCTGGCTACTTACTTTGTTTTGACTAATTTGTTTTCGTTTTTCGTGGGGTGACTGGGTTCCCTGACCGGATGGGATGTTGCCATTGTCTATCTGTCCACTCATTGAGTCTTGAAATAGTTTATAAATTAAATTTGAATAAGAACAGGTAAGATATTGACTAATTACATTGAACCTGTCAACAACACTAATTTCAGTTACCATTTATTCGATTTTGAAAAAATTATACACGTTTAGATAGAGAATAAAGAGAGCTTTCAGATGATGTATCACTCGACCCACGTTCCCTATGATGATTCGCAAATGGGTAGCCGCCCCCGTCCGGGGGATGAAGTTGCTCTACTGAATCCATTACTAACATGTGTCCCCCTAGAAATTGAAATCGACCTGTTTTAGCGTTTCCGAAAATAATTTGTCATTTCCCAGTAAATCCGGGTGGAAAGTTTTCGTTGAGACACATATTGAAATATATTTTTTTTCCAGTTTTGAAATAACAGGTATCAGAAACGAACGTAATATTAGCGAAGATGCAGGAGAATGTGAATCTCTTATTCCAATTATCGTCGAACTGGTAGAAGACTATCATCAATCTGTCGACGTCGACCGGTCATGTATCGATCATCGATCGTTATCAGTCGATGTCGAGAGATTGATTTTATCTCCTACCGTTTCTGTTTGTTCTTTTCACCAACGAAACTCTTTCAACGTTACCTGATTATCATCTAATGCACGCGGCAATAATCCATCAGAACGTTTCAATGGTGTCGAAATTATTCCTTCAACTCCTCATATCTCACTGCCTCCTCCATGGTTATCCTAATTATGTCATAATAATCGTTCATTCTGTCGATATTCTAATGTTTCTTCTCCTGAATCTTTGAAAATTAGAATGAAGAAATGTGATCGCAAACGTGCAGACGATAGTATTTTTATGGAAAAACGAAAACCCGTTCATCAAATTGTATATTCTTCCTACATCTGTTGTCTCCATTTCCAATGTTTCATCGTTATTCTCATTCACTTCATCACGAAAGTCAACTTCACCAATGATTTCGACGCCGATGAAGATGATTCCTGTCGCCGATGAGATACTATTGACGATGCAATCGTCAACGTCTCGATCTACCATCTCATCATCTCAGTTTTTGCCACCGTTTTCAACGAATTCAAATAGACCAAAATGTCACCAGCAATTATCGATCCTCCTGGGATGGAGAATCGAACCGTTGATGATGCAAATCGTCAACATCGTGTATCGTTGTCGTCACCCACTCTATCGCAATCGTTGACGACGACTCCACCTAGAGAAATAATAACTACAGTGGAAGAATCAAATCGTCAATCATCGTCCCAGGTGGAATGGTCTTCATTGAATACGTCATCACCGATATTGCATCGTTAATCACCTGTGACGATAGAAAATAACATTATCATTACAATTTTCTTCATTGATATCACCACCATCATCGAAAAGATTCCAAACGTTGACGAAAAAAATCACGAATTCCTCATCACCATCACCACCACCATCAAGACGACCTAAAAATACTATCGATGACCAAGATATGGAAGCGGTGGCACCCGCGTTTCCCTCACAATTGCCACAAAAACAAACAATTTCGAAACGAATTTCAAATCAAAATTTCGCAATGGTGAATGAGCCGAGAGTCAGTTTTTGTGAAGTAGATGAAATTTTATATTTCAAATTAATCAGATTGAATTTAGATGCACTTTCCCTGCCAATATCGACACAAAGGTCGAGATCAAACAGCGAAATTATATCGACACCAACGCGTCGATCCCAACGCTTATTCGAACGATCATCTGTATCGATGTTGACAAAGGCAATTGACGTGGGTGACGTTGAAAAAATTGATCAAATCCCTACGAATGATAACAATAATATTTCCGATATGCTATTAATGGACAACGATATTAATGATGAGGATTTATTAGCAGTGCCGACACCATCACTCACTCAACGACAACTTACTACACATATATCACAAATATCACGATCACAACATACGACACCATCACAACAACATCCCACACCGACACCACGACCAACACCTCCTTCTCGATGAAGAAATCATGCGGAAGTACCACGGAGGGTGACTTACTGACATGCGTTGTGATATCTCAATGTTGAGGAAATTAAACCGTTACGATTGTGTAGGGGTGTCGTGATCGACGCTGCCAACATTGTTGCTGATAACGATAACGGCGATGATTTAGATACTCCTAGGTTATTCAGGATGGACGAGAAATGTCGATATTGTTGTGCAGAATTCTTCAATGAAGAACATTAAGGCAGATCAGGCGACCGTGTGATGTGCTGTTATAAAGGTAGGGTGAACGTCCCTTTTCTACAGGATGCTCCGCTGCCTTGCGGCAACTGTCAACGAACAACGATCCTCTGGGAGTGGATAATTTGAGGCACATCAGAAGTTACAATAGTACCAGCTGCGATACAACAAGTATCATTTCGTCGATGCCGGGGAAGGTCTGCAACGGCGGAATGAATATTTCAGTGGCGAACTCAAGGAACAAGTCCTTCGTACCGTAGAAGTTTGTTTAAGACGCTTCAATACCTACGTTCAAAGCTATTTCACCATGGCCGAAATCATCAACGATCATAGGCGTGTCAGACACGACGATGATAATGACATCAACGGGCGACGCAATGCCGTCGCAACGGCGACGCCGACAATCTTAGTGACACCTGCAACGGGACAAGGACAGGCGATTCAAATCAATCCGCATACAGTCACCAACAACAATATCCGGCGACCACAGCAAATCATCTTAGCATTTCCGACAACATGGCAGAAAAAATTCAAAATTATGATTTGCCTGTAGCTGCGGTTTTAATGGGAGAAGAGCCTCCTTTCAATTGCGATCTCGTCATATACGAGTGTACGGAATTGGATAGGAGAGCTCACGAATTGAGGAATTTGAATCCTTTGGCAGATCCAATGATCTATCCACTACTGTTTCCTAAGGGCGAGAATGGATTCCGCACAGGAATCCGGTATGTGGCAAATCCAAGGCCTATAGTGCGACGCGGAGGAGAGAACGAAAATTACGGGAACGTAAAACGACCTTCGAGACCAGACAGGCACACATACTACCAAACCATAATGATTATGATGATGATGATAATGATAATGACGAGGGAAATAGCAATAATGATGATGACGATTTCCCGGAACATGACATAGACGGCGTAGAAGTGCTGCGTCGAGCGGAATGACGTGACAAAGTCACGATTAATCAATTTTATAGACAACACTAATGTACGCACGGATAACAGCATATCCAATCCAGATGGTAATGTCGTTGAAGTTCAACAGAATGATTTCGTTTTGCTCCACCACGCAGGCAAACTATTTCATCGATATGTTGTCGAAGCGTGGGTGCGATCAGAATCAAACCATCTGTGGTATCTCAGACAGCACCAAAAGGTATTGAGGGTGCCGAACTGGGTAACAGCATGTGGACGCTCCCGTCCAAAATACTGTTAATGGTGGTGGTATCATCAATAACAATAACAACAACCACGGACCAACACCGACGGCAAGAAGACAACAAAATGTGGTGGATTGGGATGAAATTCGACAATTTCAAGATTACCGCTACGTTTCCTCGATGGAAGCGGTATGAATTTCAGCTCTCCGATCGATCACATGCTGTTATCGTCTTGCCGGTACACGACGAAAACAATCATTTTCTGATATTTGACTAAAACAACGACGACGACGATGCCATCAGGAATCGAGCTGCCAAAGCTACCAAGTTGACCGCGTGGTTTGATTTGAATCGCACTGATCCGGGTTCTCGCGTTATTAAATATTGCCAAATTCCCGAAGACTATACATGGAATACCAAAACTTGCAAATGGGTCGTCCGCAAGAAAACGAACAAAATCATTGGGACACTTGCACAAGTGTCTCCCGGTGATGGCGGTCGTTTTTACTTGCGGATGATCCTGCAACACACGAAGGGCGCGACATCATTTCTGGACAACGGTGTCGTCCACCCCGACTTTAAATCGGCCTGTCGCGCATTAAGACTACTCGAAGACGAAGCCGAGTACAGGCGTTGCTTGGAAGAAGCCATTTTGACGAGATGTCCTTTTATGGTTCGTAACCTATTCGCCTTATCGGCCTGTCTGATCATGGCCGATAGGGGGGATAACGAGGATATCTTTCATATGGCGTCTTCACAGTAACGACCTCATTAGAGATTACGTCGAAGATCACGAAATTGACGCCGAGTGCATGGCTCTCTATCACATCGATAAAGCCATCCGCCGGTGTGCGCTTGGTGGTGATCGCTACACATTGGCTGATTCAGGGTTGGGTCAGGTCGTTCACGGAAGACGACTTGATCACATTTCGCGATCGAATCGTGGTCCATAATGAAGACTTTAGGGAAAACTGAGGTAGGGCGTTGTTGCGTGGAGTCGTAGCTGCTGGTGATAGCGGTGATGGTGTCGACGGTACTGATGATGACCGTGCAGAGGCTGATGTCCGTCGAAGAATTCGTCTTCAAAGGCGAAATGGCGTCGACTTCGACGGCATCGTCTCACTGTCACCACCATCGTCACCATTATGGATACCTTCACCACAACTACCACCACTATCATCACCACCGAATACGACATTATCGCAACAACAACGGAGCGACATCGACGGTATAGCGACAAAAATAGGAGTAGCAGGGGCGAACAGGGCGACATCGACGGTATAGCGACAACAATAGGAGTAGCAGGGGGAACGGGTCGGGGGTCGTGGTGGCAGGGCCGCAAGAGAGGCAGGACACATTTTCTGCCACCTTGAATCCGGATCAACGAGCCGTGTATGATTTGGTGATGATTTCGATCATAGAAGCTATCCAAAATAATTTGATTTGTAGGAGAAATCCCAATATGTTCTTCGTCGACAGTCCTGGTGGTACGGGTGAAACTTTTTTGTATAATGTGCTGTTGAACAAAATAAGGAAAGGGTTACGCATGCAAGCTTTGGCTGTAGCTTGGACCGGAATCGCTGCAACCCTCCTCAGTACAGTAAAGGTACCACGGTGCATTCCGCGTTCAAGCTACCGCTGAATCTTGACGAGACGACGGTGGCCGGTTATCCCGTAGAAAGCGAAAAAGCTCAAGAGATCAAAAAATCCGTTTTGATTTGTTGGGGCGAGGCTCCGATGACACCTATATTGGCGGTCGAGGTGATCGACCGATACTTGCAAGATCTGATTCAAGATCCTGGAATTCCCATAGGGGGTAACTCGTACCGGGTGAACATTCCGGACAGATTGTACTAGCTTGCCCCAAATCTTCCTTTTAATGGCCGCGAGTATCGGTACGTCGATCAAAAATAAACGTGTCGGAAGAGAGCGCGTCTCCAGTTTTCAAATCGGAAGTGACGAATTGATTTTAATGCAACAGCCTTTCGATAACTTGAATTCTTCTGATTTTCTTCTGAACGTCATGATCGTCTACCGCACGTCCACATGCCGCACATTCCTTTTTGTACAAGAGAATTGGTTGATATTCCATTGACATAACGAGCGGATTATGCAACGGCACTCGACTACGCATCCTATCTTTGGGTGAATATCTGCTGACCGCCGAAATATTGACTGGCGGTGTCGATGCTCATTGGGGTAGCGTGGTATATTTGCCCAGGATTTCTGTTTCGGCAGCTGAAAATGTCACGTTCTTGTCGGGGACAGTCGTTCGATTTCAATTTCCAATACGTTCAGCATTTGCAATGACTATCAATGAGGCGCGAGGGCAGACTTTCGAAAAGGTTGGAGGTTTACCTGGATTCTCCGTGCTTCTCACATGGCCAACTCTATGTGGCGTTGAGTCGTGTGGGAGCGTGACGAAAACTTACCGTCTTTATTCAAGATTCTACCCAACAAGGATGTTTTGCGTTTCGTAATGGACGACTTCTCACCAGGATTGTTGTGATTTCTTCCGTCATTGGAGGTGCGGAACGTTTTTTGTCGGAAATGCACCCACCAGTGGATAACGACCCGTTTGATGAATTCCCCACGTTGCAATTTTTCGATAATCAGGTCGACGATCTTTTCGATCAATTCGAGAGGTTACGACAAACCGATGATGAGACAGATACTATCAATGATGCTGCTAGGAATGGAGTTGTCGCTGCCGCTGATATCGAAGCTGGAACTAACGAGTTCACTACTGCTTCTACTGCTAAAGCTACTGATGCTGCTACAACAGCTTTTATTGTCGATGATGCAACGATTGTTAATAATTCTGCGGTTGTTGTTAATTTCGATATACGAGGCAGCAGTAATTTTTCGAAAAAAAAGGTGTCCAATTCATCAGTTCACACGAAAGTACTCACCATCAAATTCTCGAGGAATTCTGAGACGAAAGATTTCTCGACCAAAAAATTTCCGTGTGAAAAATTTCGAAATTTTTTTCATCTAATTTCGATTGGAAAAAACTCTGTTCCTATGTATTACGATCCGCTGGATGATAATATGGAATTCAGGTGAAAAGTCCATCGTTCTCGATATATTTGAATTTGAAAAAAACGATTGGTTCCGTTTAAAAAATTATTTCGGCAGCGCCTATTGAAGAAACACTCTGTATGTGGAGAAATATCCTTCGTGATACAAATCAGATGTTGGGATTCGTCAATCCACGAAGTAACGATATACAGAGTGATGAAAAAGTAATATGTGCAAAAATTTTGAAAAATATACTCTTCCAAGACCTTAAAATTTTTTTTCGAGAAGGTGAATGTCTTTTTGTTCTCTGCATGTCAAAATACGACGAATTTTTCCCGACGATTCTGGTAAAAGTGTCCGAAATGGATCGAAATTCCACGAAATTTTGGAAAAACGTCACGTGACATTTTTCTGGTTTCAAATCACACCATTTTCGTAGATTTCAACGCGCTGGTTACAAATCTCTTTTGTTTTTGACGATATCTCCAACCGTTACCGAGATATCGATTTTCAAAGTTTCTTTGAACGTCTCGGAGAAATACTAAATGACGAAAGTCTGATATTTTTCTCATCGAATTAGAATATGTCATTGAACTTCTGGTGGAAATTTCAAAGTTTCGAAGATAATTAAATTCGACATGGAAAAATAATCGATTAGTGTCGTTTGGAGGATTATTTTGGTAGTACCTTCTGGAATAACACTCTATATGATTAGTAGAGAATATCACTTCACGTTCTGTGTTCACCATTTTTGAGCGAGCCGCAGGCGAGCTTAGTCCATAACAACAATGAAGTCCATCCAATAATGATCCACATTATATCCTTCGTTATACTAATCTTTTCCTTGTCCTAATCTATTGCCTTATCATAATCCATGGGTTTATCGTCACCGCCGCACTCATTTCATCATCATAATAATCTATAACCAACCTGTTTATGCGCCACCTTTCGTCAAGGAATGTGATCTATAAGATTATGGCGTTCAATATATATATTTTATATATTTTATATATTTTATATAATTTTTATATTTTATATAATTTATATATTTTATATATTTTATATAATAGTCTCAAACTCTATCAATTATAACAATCATATTTTCTCAAACATTATCAACATCATGAATAATCCATTGATCATAACATAACAAATCAGTTGTGAAATAATTAGTGTTTGGAATAATGACAAGTATAATTATCATTATTTTTTTTAATGCATTCATCAAAGATAACAGATACATCTAGGTATATCGTGAGATATATCGTATGAAATGTTATCATAATAATAATAGTATGTGATCTCTAATAAATAATTCATGTTCTGAAGAATCCTATTTAGTAACACTAATCTTTTTTTTCATAATGTGGTAATACTGTTCTATTACAGTATGACTTGACAGCTGACAAAGTAATGTTATTTGGATTAGTCCCATCATCACGCACATAACTCATCTAATCAACTTTTCTTTACAGACTAATGTATTTCCTAGGATGTGGGAAACTGCATATATAATTCCAATTCCTAAGATCAATAATCCTGAAGAAATGAAGGATTCGCGACCAATAAGCATTCTTCCGACCCTATCGAAGGTCTGTGAAAAAATTATGTGCCAACAAATCAGACAATTCTTAGATACACATGAAATTATACCTCCAAGTCAGGATTTCGTCGGGACCATAGTTGTACCACCGCCCATCTGACAGTGGTTGATGACATTCTGTCAGCAGCGGACAAGAATTTACTGACAGTACTTGTCCTCATTGACTACAGTAAAGCTTTCGGCAGAATTAACCACCGATTACTGTTGGCAACACTACAACATTAGGTTCTCATAATGATTCAGTAGAATCGATGAAAAATCACCTCTCTGGGAGAAATCAATCAGTTAAGTTCAAAAATAACGTATCTAAGCCAATGTTATCACAAGCGGTGTACCACAAGGTTCAATTCTTGGCCCACTTTCATTTTCCATATATACATCATCATTTCAAGGATGTTTAACTAATTGTGAGAGCCACTTTTATTCGGATGATACACAGGTATTTTTCTCATTCTCTCCCGCAGATATTCTACTGAGTAATAATTTGATAAATAATAGACCTACGAGCTGTGTCAAATTTCTGGAGAGTATTATTTGGGAATCAATCCTACAAAGTCTCAAGCCATGCTATTTGGCAGAAGATCGGATAGGGAAGATAAGGATCGGATAAGGATCTTGTCGATATCGAAATAGATGCCGAACGTATTAATATAGTTCCCTGCACAAAAAACCTAGGCTTACACCTTGATGAGGATTTACGATTTGAAAAACATGTGAACCAAATAATTCGGAGATCGTTCACTAATATGAAACTCATATATAATAATAGACACACACTTGACCATATGAATCCCTAGTGTTCTCGCACATGTACTTTTGTGACTCGATTTATGGACCATGCATCACAGAATATAATAATCATCGTTTGCAACGAATCCAAAACTCATGTGTTAGACTGGTTTATGATATGAGACGACGTCACAGAGTGACCAACAAGAGAATCGAGTTGAAGTGGTTGTCTGTACGACAAAGGCGATTTCTCAATAGCACTATGTTATACTTGAAAATCGTCAATGATGAAACACCAGCTTATCTATATAGAAAATTAGGATTCAGGAGTGACATTCACATTTTAAACATCAGGAGGAAGGATCCTCTTACGATTCCCCCGCATTCAACTTCTCTCTTCAAAAGATCAGTCTCATATAACATGTGCAAAATATTGAACATGATTCCTTCGGGTATTGAAAAAATGTCATTGAATACCATCAAATTCACATTGAAAGCTCAACTACTAGATGAGCTATTAAGTATAGACTTCAAAACTTAGAGCTACAGACTCATATTTAATGTATGCTTCACAGTCTTGTCCTATCCGTCATGAATGGGAACAGTTTCTCTCCTTTTTTATGATTTATACAATATTCTCTTGGAATATCGGTTTATCTATTTTATCTATTGTTCTATTTCTTGAGGATCCCAATATGATATTATTTCATTGTATATATTATTTCATTTAAGGTGTTTTTTCATATTATTTCACTTCAGGAACCTGATTTGATATATATATTTGCATAGAATTTTCTTTTTTTTTGGACAGGCTGTATTGAAAAATACCAATACTTATTTTGCTTTCTTTCAGTTATACCGTTGGAGAATCACATGTTTCTTCGTTATCTTTACCATTTCGCAGTGATTCATATTCAAAGATCTTCCTGAAGTCAAAGTCTATGATGTACCTATCAAATCTGTATAATATTTCTACTGCTACACTTCGACCAGAGGTATGTACCTTTGTATGTACCGTGTAAGTATACTACCTATATAATGGTACTATGGTAATATCATTTCTTCCATATTCATATTGTTTTCCTTTATGAATAGAAACATGAAATGGTTTTTCGATTTCAGCAAAACATAGTTTTTTGGTGATAGATTCTTGAATACAAGTGACTAATATGTGCGTTCCAAGAAAGGAGTGGATCAAGATGTATTCCTAAAAGTTAAGCTGATTTCGTGTTGAAACCAGTCTTGTGATTTGAAAATAAACATTTCTCTGTTTTAGCCACATTCAAAAATAGTTCATTATCATTGAACCACGCTTTGGCATGGGCAGTAGTATGTGCTGAAATTTCATCAATATATGAACTATGTTCAACTTGTAGAGGAAAAGACGTGTCATCGGCATATAAGATCGTCATTGAATTACGTTTGATTGACATATGTGAAGGCAGGTCATTAACATGAATTAAAAACAAGAAACGGCCCAGTATGGATCCTTGTGGTACCCCTTTCTTGATTACGCGTTCATGACTTATGTTGTTATTATTATAAACCCTCTGTGTTCTATTTTTGAGGTATGTATGAACCAATAATGTTTCTAGATATACCTCGTAATCCATACCATTCTAACTTCTCCAGGACTTTTTCGTGACATACACAATCAAAAGCCTTTGGTAGATCAGTGAAGATGGTTAACCATATTTTTTTGTTTTCGAAAGCGTCATGAATATTATTAGCTAACCTATTAACAGCATCTATTGTGTTTTCCCACTTCTAAATCCATATTGATGAACATCAAATATATTTAATTTCTCCAAAGAATCACTGAACTGTATGAGGCTTGCTCTTTCTATTATTAGATATTGTAGGTGGAATGTATATTTGTCTATAGTCTTCTGGCATTTCCTCATCATCTTTTTTGTGAATGGCAAGAACTTTGGCCGGCTTGAACACGGAAGGAAATATTCCGTCAGAGAAACACGTATTGACGACCTGAGTCAAAGGTTTGATGATATATGATGAACATTCTTTCAACAATTTGGTACTGATGCCATATGTGTCTTGGGTTGTTCTAGTTCCCAGACTATTAACACTTGAAAAAATTTCCTCTTCGCTGAAGGATCGCATGAGAAGTGAATTCGGGGACTTATTGATATTAGGATGAATTGGGAGATTTCCATATGCAGGAATATCCTTAATGATGTTATCTGCATGGTTGTTGGTGGAGTATTCGTTAGGAGAATCTACGTCAATTTCAGGTTGAGCTCTTTGGTTGACATTACCTCTTTCCATATTTATGATTTTTCAAACTGTTTCTTTTTTGTTGTCGGACAATGAAATTTGTGTTGAGTAATATGTTCTTTTTGCTTCTGTCAAAGCTTGGTTATTATTTTCTTTTATCAAGTCATATTGCACTTTATTGAAGTCACTTGGATTTTTTTTAAGCAGTTCATATGTGAATTGAACATTTTGTCTCATGGAATGAAAGTGCTTTTTTTCGGAAGATATTTGATTGTACATGTCACTCCATGATTCCTCTTTAAGGAAAGATCAGAATTTATGTCGATTATCACTCGAAAAGTTTGATCTATTATTGAAAGGCAGTTGATCTTTCTTTGAATTTTGTATTACATATTTCAATATTTGAGGGTCATGGTCCGATAGTGGTCCACTGAGGACTTCTGCATATGAGTGCTCAATGATTGTAAACATATTATCTGATCTGGTTTTGTATTTTCCCGCTTTTCTAGTATCTGTATGAACTTTTTGGTGCATATTGAATTGCTTGCATAGATCCAATATCATATTGGATTTACTGTCTGGTTTCAGGAAGTTTACTTTATAATCTCTACATATCACAACATTTGTTCTGCTATAATATTTGTCCATGTAAGATAATGTTTTAGTCATTATGAATAGAAACCTGGCAAAATCTGAATTACCACAGGATGATCGGTGAGCACTCATTACTAATAGGTTTATATTTCTTATATATATATATATATATATATATATAAAAATCTAAAATTAAGAAAACTAGATGAAGGTTTTCTTCGTGAGGGTGCAGTCAAAGTTTTTGGCATTGAATAAGTGGACTCTTTGTTAATAAGCCGAGCTTTCGGAAATGTTTATTTCCTTCATCAAGACAATCTATAAAAAGAAAGAAAAAAATGAGTATATATAAAAACCATGTCAATTACACAAATAACAAACTACTTACTAACGTGAGATTGAAGATGAAGATATTGCAATACATAACAGATGTAGCATTAGCGGAAACATTAATCAGGAGAATTCATCTCGTGGAGAATTACGAGGAATGAAAAAATATATAACTATAAGAGCAAGTTTTCTGGACGGACGATACAAAATGGACGGTTGGTCGTTTCGAACGACGCAAAACGATTTGGAAACGTTCGGCTCCGAACCGACCTACACGTTGTCAACGGAGCCGAACGTTTCCAAATCTTTTTGCATAGTTTGAAACGACCAACCGTCCATTTTGTATCGTCCGTCCAGAAAACTTGCTCTTATAGTTATATATTTTTTCATTCCTCGTAATTCTCCACGAGATGAATTCTCCTGATTAATGTTTCCGCTAATGCTACATCTGTTATGTATTGCAATATCTTCATCTTCAATCTCACGTTAGTTTGTTATTTGTGTAATTGACATGGTTTTTATATATACCCATTTTTTTCTTCCTTTTTATAGATTGTCTTGATGAAGGGAATAAACATTTCCGAAAGCTCGGCTTATTAACAAAGAGTCCACTTATTCAATGCCAAAAACTTTGACTGCACCCTCACGAAGAAAACCTTCATCTAGTCTTCTAAATTTTAGATTTTTTACCTCAACTAGTCAGTCACGACTACCCTCCTCCTGGATATATATATATATATATATATAAGTTCACGATGGAACTCCTCTGGTGATTGTTTTATGTTACTGATTTATTTTGCATTGTATTGGTTATTCAAATATACACATGTGACCCCATGAATATGGTTCGGTCTGCAGAAGCTAGAGGCTGATTTGGAATTGATAATATTATAACAGGAGGATTCACTCGCAGACCACTAGTGTTCAGTGAAACACAGCACGCTTAAATTGTCAAGATTATTTACAAAATTGTCTACTGGTAGTATTGTATTACGGATACAGTGGGTATTCAGGTGTAAAACAGTGATGCCAGGATTATCTCTTGCGTCATATTTCTTTTTTCGGCCTATACTATTCCTATTTGTGATAGACAATCGTCTAAAAAATTTGTTTTCGTGCCCTAGTACCCTCACGGTGATCCGTATTGGAAGTATTCTTATAGTTTTTTCTGTTTATGAGTTGCCAATTGATTATTATCGAAATTTTTATCAGAATTTTCATCAGTAGTTTCGGCTTCAATTGGTATTGTGTTCATATGTAATGAATTTTTGTAACGTTTTTGTCCGTATGTAATTTCTTGGATAGTGTCCATTTGTTACTGTTGTGAGATGTTGAAAATGGAATGTATATATGAGTGCGAATGAGAATCAGCACTTGGTGCCACTTGATACCTGGTGTGTGTAGAGGATATGATGTTCTGTATCCTGTCGTTCCCTGGACTGGACCGAATTGGCACTCGATACACTAAATTGAAAATGACGCGCGTTTATGAGCAAGGAGGTTTTCCTGTCCTCGTGTTTGTGTTCTATTAGTATATGGTATTTCTGTTGATACATTCGGATGATTCCGGTGACGGCCTCCGAGAATACGAAGCTTTACCAAGTAAAATAGGGTTTGAGAAATAGTATTTTATGGCTTGGTTTAAGTAATGAATGGTTATTGAAAATATATAACATACAAAATGGCAAACACATAAAAGTCGACGTTGACGCGACAGTTACCATTATTTATATTTATCACTACCCTTTTACCTTCAGAATAACTGTCTAGTCGCAAAACGTAATTTTCAAGCACCTGATTCAATTTTGAGATGTTAGAAGAGTACCATGACTTGGAGTGTGAAGGAACAGTTGTAACGTCTCCTCCTTCTTGGGGGGGTGTTACTAGGTGGTGCTCAACGGGGTATGTCTATATCTAGGATAGACCGGGGTTGCCTCGAGCGCCAGTTGGATTATAGTGGTGAACTCCACTTTCTCCCAACCAGGATTTGTTGGGAGGCCTAGGTAGCAACACAGTCGAAGCGACGGTATGCCAGGGGTCGAAGGCCTTCTGGACAATGAAGAGATCACAAGGGGGTGAGGGCTTTAAGTTCACCCACTTGGTTTCACCCTGGTATACGGGTTGCTGCGGGTGTTTGGTATATCAATCAGAACAAATAATCAGAACTAAAATTCACACTTAAACAGGTTTATTCACTGGAAACAATAAACAGATCGAATCTATCGCTAACAATGATTATTATCATAACCAAGAAAATACGACCACGAGGAAATTCGGATGACAGAATATGTCGACAGGTGTCAGTAACGAGATAGCAAAAATTCCACAGATCAAATAATCTCAAGGTAGATTATCCTAACCACATATATCTACTACGGGTGCTAATTAATTAAGCAGGGTGACTTAAGCAGGGTGACAGCTAATCTGACTGGTATTCAAAGAGTAAGCCGTGCAACGTGCATCCGGGAAGCGCCTATGCGAGTTAAGCTCTACCCCTGCAAAACAAGTTCTGGTCAATGTACAAAGACTATTCACCCCTCTGGGGTTTGCAAGATGATTACTATCAGGGTGGTCTCGACGCTGACTATAAGCCTTATGCGACCAGGAGACCGGGATGCTCACAACCCTGGTGACGCTTGGTGTTGACTGCTACGCAGACCAAGAACCTCGACCGTTACAAGGGTTGTTTTCCTGATGAAACTCTTTACGTTAGGATTTCAAACCACAGAACTAATCCTGCAGGTCATTACAAATGATACATATATATACAACAGGGCAGTTCCAATGCTTACTCTGTGCTGGATTCTGAATTTCACTGGCCGCTGTCAACCGTCACGACAAATGTCACAACAACTGGATTTATACTGGAAAATTATTTGATCTATAAAGTTAAGCTGCAGTTTGATAGAACTATGAGAAAATGCAGTGAAATCAAAATGCAGTTAACTCACACTTGACTGGTAATATACTTCACGGGTGAATCGTCGGCAGAAAAAGCTCTGGCTCACTTTTTCAACTTTGTGTAACACAAAAACGGGATGTCAATACAGGAAAAACTTCGAGCACCTTGATCACTTTTTATAACGGTTATACGAACTGAATCAAACGGTAAGAATCGGACTGAATCAGAATAATCACTGCCAAATGGAATCTATCTAACTATCTATCTATTCCTCTATAACTGTCGAAAAGACCCCTCGGGTCTCTGGATTTTGCTACTTATACTCTTTTCAGGTTTGGCAAAAAACAGAGCGAGGTCGGGATTCTGATTGGTCGGGCTGGTCTGGCCTCGAGCTGACCATGATTTGTTTTCTCAAGGAAAAAGTGAACACTACTTGCCTGGTCTGGAAACTTGCGGTGGAAATCATTTTTCCTCAAAAGCGGTAGTATCAAAGTGCTTGGCATTCCATGTTTGTGCTACTGAGCGAATTTGATTGCAAAATTACGAAGGATAACAAAGTTATGACCTAAACAATATCACATGACCCTGAAATGTCTTTCCAGGTATGAAAACCATTCTAGCTCTTTCCAAAATCATAAATACACTCTCCATAGGCAATAAGAAGTCTTAGTCTCTGGGTTGATCAGGATTTCCGGATGCAAAAATAATTGCAAGATGAATAAAGCAAGTAAACGGATAGCATACTGGACTTCTTATTCCCCAGGGCTCTGGACGGTCATTATGCAATCAAATCCTACCAATACTAATATCAAGAGTCTGAACATGATATGTGTGAGATCATTAGCCTGGTAGTGCTTTCAAAACGGAGGCAGGGGTGTCATGAAGTTGATTACCCTCAGCAGGGTGCAACGGGGCTAAACAAGGTTAGTCTGGAGTAGGGCTCTCTGGGTGTCTCAAAATACTAGCCAAAGGAGCTCCTTGATTCATTAATTTGTCAATCAGGTATACAGGGTGACTCTAAAATGGCCTTAACCTCATTTCTCATATGAGGCTCGTACACCGAATCCTAGTAATGAAGCTGGTGAGAAAACACTTCATTACACAAGAAGCAATATTATTGTCTCCGTTCAGGAGAATGCAAGCAGACTCTTTGATTTCCCGTTTTTGGTTGTTGTCTTCTTTTCCTATGATCTTAATATTACCCCAATCGGCCATATGTTGTCCATTTCCAGTAAGGATATGTTCAGCTAATTTTGATTTGTCAGTATATCTTTTCTTTATATTGTTCTTATGCTCTTTCATCCTTACTGATAGAGGCCTGCTGGTTTCACCGGTATAATATTTTCCACAAACACATGGTATACTGTAAATACAGACAGTATTTATTTTGAAGTTGTTGGAGTGGGAGCTTTGAATGTTTGAGTTTTTGTTTAATTTTATACATCAAGTTTTCAAATTTGAAAGCACTGAATCTATCTGAACTACACCAACTACAACAACGATGATCGGAACTCAAGAACAATCATCTTTACATTTCATACATGTTTGCAACAACGTCCCTGTACAAAGACAAAACGAATCGAATGGAGAAAATGTAATCATGAAAGAAATTTCCTTTTGACTATAATCATTCTATATTTTGTTTTTCTTTCTCTCTCTAGTCTGATTGTCATCATCATCATCATGTGCCTGTGGAGATGTGTCACTGGAAGGATGGCTGCGGCAGCATGCAGGTGTGAAAGAATACAAGGACTGACACTGTGTTGGAACTGCGATCCCGATACGATCAACATGCATAGAGGAAGCTCTCTGCATATTCTCATCGAGGACCTTTTTGTGAAACTACAATTATATTACTTCAATTCCAACCTCATCACATATCAATAGTGAAATGTGCATATTTTGATAATTATTAAAAAAGTCTACACACCTCATGAAAAAGCCAACACCTTCGCCAAAATGTTTGCAGACAATTCTACCTTGGATCCATGAGGCCAGGAACTTCCGAAAGTCGCTACCATCGATAACCGTATGCCGGAAATTGTCTTCCGGCAACGCACAATCAGACACATTCTGCTTAGCCTCAACGTCAAGAAGGCTATGGGGCCTGACGGAATACCGCCTATTGTTCTCAAGAAATGTGCCCCAGAACTAACACCAGTTCTTTGCAGGTTGTTCACCCTTTCGTACAAACTCGGCGTATTTCCTTCTAACTGGAAGAAAGCTAGGGTCCAACCGATTCCAAAGAAGGGCAAGAAAACACTCCCTAACAACTATAGACCGATTGCACTACTATCTGTGATCTCTAAAGTAATGGAAAAAGCAATCAACATCGAGCTCATCCGATATCTAGAGAGCTCAAGAATCGTGAACGACCGGCAATATGGCTTTCGTCACCAGAGGTCAACTGGAGATCTGCTTGCCTATGTGACACAAAAGTGGCAGGTGTCAATAGAGAAACATGGGGAGTCTCTGGCTGTAGCCTTGGATATCTCCAAAGCATTTGACCGAGTTTGGCACCAAGGCCTCCTAGCGAAACTTCCGTCATATGGTTTGCCGCCCCAACTGTGTCTTTTACTATCGAGTTTTCTTGCAGATAGATCACTCTACGTGGTGGTAGACGGGGTCTCGTCTGATACAATGACGATCAATGCTGGTGTTCCACAAGGCTCTGTCTTTGCACCAACTTTGTTTTTGCTCCACATCAATGATTTGTTGAATGTGACCTCTACCCCAGTTCATAGCTTTGCGGATGACAGTACACTTCATTCCGCCTTTTCCTCTAGAGCCCCTATATCATCCAATAAGGCCAGAGGTGCAAGGCGAAGACAGGTTGATGCTTTAAATGAGGATCTGACAAGAATTCTGAAATGGGGATCTGAGAATCTAGTACAGTTCAATGCAACTAAAACTCAAGCTTGTATGTTCACCAAGAAGGCTGATCACACAATGCCCAATTTGATGATGTCGGGTACCACTGTTCCTATGAGGTCGTCAATATCCTTGCTGGGTGTCACCACCAACAGTACTCTCTCATGGGACGATCATGTGAGGTCCATTGCGAAGACTGCTTCACAAAAACTCGGTTTTCTTTTCCGTGCGAAGAGATACTTCACATCCCAGCAACTGCTTATGATCTACAAAGCACAAATTCGACCTGTCCTGGAGTACTGCTCACATGTTTGGAGCTCAGCCCCCAAACATACGCTTAAGCTCTTAGATTCAATTCAGAAGAGAGCTATTCGCCTAGTCGATGATACAACACTCACCAAATCATTGACCTCTCTAGATCATCGTAGAAAGGTCGGCGATCTCTGCCTTTTTTATAGGTACTTTCACGGTCGGTGCTCAACGGAAATATCATCTATTATGCCACCACGCGCGATTCCTAGTAGACAAACCAGACGAGCTCAAGCTGGTCACCCCTACACTGTCAGGCTCGAGACCTGTCGAACATCGCTATACCAAGCATCATTCATCAATAGAACGGCAAAGTTGTGGAATTCTTTGCCTAGTGAAGTCTTTCCTGATGCTTACAACCTCCAAACATTCAAGAAAAATTCCAACACCTTCCTTCTTTCCCAAAATTCCACCGCTGGCTAACACGATGTTCCTCGAACATCATAGGTTTCCCTTTCGTGTTGTCCACAGATAAAAAAAAAAAAAAAAACTGAATTTTTCTTTACAAATTTCTCTCATCATAGACGTGGCAGGTGAATTTTTATTTAGGGGTCACAAAACGAGTCCGATGCAAACATTCAACAACTATCATCCAATCTCACAAGAACAACGATTGTGGCTCAATTCGTATAGTGTTTGCTTTTTTTTCCGCGACAGGCAGTCTGAGGTGACAAAAGTGCTGGCACCTGAGTCACCTTGAACGTGAGCCAGTTTTTATACATAGTGTGTGAATACTGTTTGATTTGTGTTTTTTCCAAGTTTCTACAAATAAAACAAACTATAAACAGTGAATAGTGAACGTGCTGTGCTGTGGTTGTAACAAGGGTAAGTGGTGAAGCTCCTAGTGAAAACTACACCCTAACCACAGTACACGCGATCTTTTTTCGCCGGCTCCGCAGAGCGGGCGACCGCATCCGTGCTCGCCTAGCCACCGACTGAGCGAGCTCGATACATCGAACGCCAGCCGCGATCGGTTGGCGGGCGGCTAAGCGAGTCCACGCGCCAGGCAGAACCAGACTGCCTGGCGCACTGAATACCGCTGCGCTCAATACAGCACACAGCCAAATAGCGCCTGAGTTTATATTTGTAAATAGCTTTAGTATATCAGTCTGTCTTTTTATTCTACATTTTATTCTACATTTTTACTTATACAATAAAAATAATAAAAACTATACTTAAAAAATCCCAAAAAAATTATAAAAACAAAACTCTAAAAAGCCAAAAAAAATAATTCCGCGAAAAGAGATAACTCGCAGAGGTAAGAATGCTGAACCATCGGACAGGCTGGATCGAGTAGGTCAGTCCGATGGCAAGGCCCTTACCTTAAACGCGAGCCCAAGTAAACGGCCAAAAGAGGTCCACGCAGAGAATATAAATACAAATAGAAAAAGAGCAAAGAACACACCTTTGCCAAGATCGCCCGAGATTAGCCCAAAACTGACCCAGGGAAAAGTCAGAGACCTGAAAAACCAATTTGAAAAAACCGATAGTGAGTCGAGTGGGTCATTGCAGGCATCGACAAACACGTCCACGTCGAGTGACTCTATGTCTGGGATAAAATTCGGAACCGGTTACAAGGGCACGAAAAGAATTGAAGACACTTCCCAATCACCCGAAGAAGGAATATATACAGGAGAAAAAGACGAAAAAGACTCCCCTGATTCCCCGGAGATGGACGTAGTCGCAGAGGTGAAGGCGATAGTTTCTGCAAGAGAACAGATAAGGAGGAAAAGTATAGAAGAAATTCTAAAAACTCCAAGTAAAAAACCTCCCAAAAATGGTAACCAAAGCAGGAATATCCAAAGAACCCTAGCTACTGGACCACCGGAATACCACCAAGAAAATACAAGGGAATTGAGATCTAGAGGCCAACATGACAACCTAATGCCAGCCTATAAAAGCAAAAAACCGGGAAATCTGCTAGCGGAGATTCAATCGGGCGTTTTGCAAATTGAAGGTCCAGAATCACCCCATGAAGAGGACTCCCTAATGGAGGTTGTGAGCGCGACAAACAGAAATGAAAAGCGGTCCAGGAGCGAATCGCCGCCACAAAACAGCGATGGCTTTCAAAGACCGAAGAAAACCAATAAATGGGCCTTGAAGAGAGAAGAAATCCTACCCGCCCCAATAAAAAACAGATTTAACCCTATAAGGGAAAAATCTGTGAACAGCAGAGCAGAGGGAACGGACTCACCCCCTCCCCCCCCCCCGCCACCGCCAGATGACCTCTCTGACGACGAAGCGGAAAGTACATTCAGGACCAAATCGCTCAATAGGAGGAGGTCTAAACAACAAAATGCAAGAACCAAAGTAAATAAAAAACCACCAAAAGCAGTCAGACCTCCTCCTTTGGTCATACAAGGAGTAGTCGAGAGGAAAACTGAGCTCACAAATAGATTGAAAGCCATCACAAAGGAGCCATTCCTTTTCAAGTATGGCAATAATTCCACTATGCTCAATATGAGCAACTTGGAAGATTACAAAGCTGCCAAGGGATGGCTCCAGGGGGAAGGAGTCCGTTTCCATACTTATACGACGGCAGAAGAGAAGACCCATGCATTTGTGGTGAAAGGCTTGGACTTTCAGCCTGAGCCTGAAGAAATCAAGATCGAGCTCCAAGAAGAACACCAGATGGCTGCCAGAGAGGTTTTCAGGCTGAAAACGCGATTTAGGCCGCTCTATCTGGTGGTTGTAGATGCAAATATTTCGTTGCAATTGCTGAGAAACAAGGTCAGCTATTTATTTAGCACCAAAATTTCCTGGGAATTGCGACGAAACAACCGTGAGATTACGCAATGCCGGAGGTGTCAGATGTGGGGCCACGCCACCAGCAATTGTTTCAGGGCCGAAAGGTGTCTGAAATGTGCTGGTGACCACCTCACTGCGGCTTGTAGTACGACCAGGGAGGACGTTCCGACCTGTGCGAACTGCAGGAAGACACATCTGGCAAATAGCGTCGATTGTGAAATCTATAAGAAACGACTAGAAATCTTGCGGTTAAGCAGAAAACAACTGCCAGTTAGATCGACCTACGTCGCGGCGCCAGCCCCAGCCACAAATGCATGGGAGCAGCGGAGAGAGGCCAGGCAGCCTAGAGAGGAGTTCCCACCGCTGAGGTCAAGGTCCCACCCTCAAACAGAACCATCAAGAATACCTCCCAGGATATCCCAGGGGAATACAGATGTCGAGCTGGAACCAACGCTTGGTGACATCACGAATGAAATGGGTCGACTGCAATCCATGGTTAATTTTGGTGAGTTGTACAGGGCGCTCCGTGAACTAAACAGGACGATCGCTGCCTGTGGTAAAGACCCGGCCAAAGTCCTATTGGCATTCGGCGATTTCATCGACAATATAGGTAGTTTCAATATCTGCAAATAGTTTGTGGACGAAGCTGCAAATGTTGTCGGTGAAATCTCCGAATGACAAGTCCCTTATCCCATCCTAATTCAGCCTGGTTCCACGACAATTCCTGTCCATTTGGGGGAGGCGGCGCCTCCCTCAAAACCGTGCTCTGATTCGTCGACGGCCGCCTGCCTCGAGAGTCTATCGCCCGTGCGGACGGAAGACGGAACGGTTTGGCGGCTGTCGAAAGATCGGAGCACGGTAGCAATGCTTGGACAGGATTCACTTAGGCCACGCCCACTCCGATTCGGGCCCCTCACGCGGCGTGATGGTAACATCGCGCTAGGTGCGGGGTCGGAATCGGAAACTGACAATTGCTGCCAAGCAAGCATACCGCAAAACCAGGCGCAATCCCACTTTCCTTCCCCGTCCTACCCAGTTAATCCGATTGGAAACATCAGAGGTTTTTGTTTTTGATTTTCCTCTTACCCATGGCAATTTAGAGAGACCGAGGCAGCGATATCTTGTATCTGTTCAACGGAGCTCTTTTGAGCAACTCCCCACAATTGACTGCATAAAGGGCGAGCCCTAGGAGGCGGTCGAAACATCTCATTCGGTGATCGTATTCAAGACTGGTCACCTGGGCATTGCTGGCTCTGAATTCCCCTGGTATATAGACATCAGGGGTCAGGAGTCATTTGTGCGTGCCCTTTTGCATTGTGTCCGTGTCGTCGTTGTATTTATGTCCATATACTGTATTTATTTATTTATTTATTTATTTATTTGTATGTACATATCTAGGATGATGTCCCTACATTAATGTCTGTCCATGTCCTGTATACAAACACACAAAACACTGTAAAACTTTGGGAAAATAAAGAATTCAAGAAGTGTTTGCTTCATGAACCAGCGGTCCCGTGTTCAAGTCCTCCTCCCCAAGATGGACGAATCACTTTCTTTTTTTCTATTTCAATTTCTTACTCTTTCATTATACAGAGTATGGCTTCAGTGACTACTCCTTCTGGTCATTGACGATATTTCTTAAGAGTTCTTCTTCTGCAAGAAGTGACGTCACACCTGCGGGACCCTCCTATTGCCAACGAGAGCTCGAGAACTGGATGGACAGGTTACCAATACTATCCAAAACCCCGCTTGCTATACTACTACTTTCATCTTATAATATATATCTTTTTATTTTCAGTTTCCTCAATAGGTGGAGCTCAGAAAAGAACTGTATGTTCTGGCAACAAAAATATACGACTTACTTCCTCAGCTCCTAATGAAGTATACTATGATGTTGACACAATCGCAGCTTCATCTCCAGGTACTGCATCGATTGAAAGAAACAATTACCTATTTTTTTTTAAACTTTTGTTACCCTTATAGGTGGTGCTCAGACAAAAAATGTCTGTACTGACAAAATTAAACATACTTCTTCAGCTAATGATGAAGTTAATTCAGATAATGACACGCTCACACCTTCATCTTCAGGTACTGTTTAAAAAAAATCCAGAAAATTCTGATTTTCAGAACATTTTTATGTTATTTTTCATCTTGATTTATTGATCATACATCTATGAGCCATGTCCAGCACAATTTGAAAATGATTTTTCAAGTATTTCAGTATATATGGCACTAACATTTTCCCACAATAATCTGAATTCTTCTTATTGGTTCACTTATTTCAGGAACAGGTTCAACTATGCAGAAAATATATGAAGAAATAGGTAATGGTATAATTTTTGTGTACGTGTCAAAAAACTAATGAATTTTCATTGTCTTGTTTTAGGTAAACTGCAGACAATTTGCCTATCAAATGAAAAGTATTTGAATGCTATATATATATATATATATATATATAAACTTGATTCCTCGGAATTTGGACATTCCTCAACAGGGAATGAAACAGTGTTGAAAATTCCACTGAAAACTCTGCAGGAAATTGAGGACTTTGAACTCCAGCTGAATGATGATGCTGTGAAAAGTGCTTTGGTGAGTTTGATTGTATTTTCAAAGACTTTATACTTCATTGCTTCAATGTATCATTTTCAGTATATGTATATAATTTTTATCCTCTTCTGCCAAAGCTATGGAAATTTGAACATTTTGTCTTGGATTATTATTTTTTGTTTCATAGACAATTTTATGGAAAAATCCGGTCGAATGAATTCTGAACTATATAAATTTTCAGGTACGTCGTTTCAAAACCCAAGGTGGTAGAGATGAGAGAGACCATCTACATAGGGGCCTTGTCCTATTGTTCAACAATGAAATGGCGACACAATGTTCCTGGTATGGACAGAGGGAAAACGTTAAAGTAAAAGATTTGAAATCAATCAAAATATTATCCGGTAATATATGTTTCTGATTTGTTTGTTATGAAAATAAAAAACAAACTGAATATTTCTTTCAGAAACTAGCAGGAGAGTGGTTCCGACTGAGTCGCCAGGGGTTGAATGGAGAGATGAAGAAGAGAGATACCTAGTTTTATAATGACTGAAGAAAGTGAATAAAAATGTGTTTTTTTCATTCCTGAGTTTCATTTCAGAATGCAGATTAGAACAGGATTTGAAAATATGAAGAATTGACCAAATTGTTACATTTTCTATGTAAAATTTACATAATAGTATTATGTAAAACGGATGTGAATTAGTTATCTGCCTGGAATGTAGCATCCATCTGGAATTTATATAAATTTCATGTGGAATTCATATTACAGTTATATAGCTCATGAGTAAAATATTTACAAAAATGTTATGTAAAATGAAGGTAGCATTTGTGGCGGACATTTCTATGTAACAGTGATGCAAATTTCATGTAATAGAGTAACATAACATGTATCATATGTTATGTAGTATTCATTTGAAATATATGTAATTATGTTTGCTGGGAACTGGCAACATCTACAGGGTTGTCTAGTAGGATAGCATCTGATAGCAATGATATTTTTTGTTTTTTAATATCTCTATTTTTTGAAAAGTCATTTATTACATTCCAAACGCTTTTTGTGGGATTATCAGATGATTCAATTATATTCTGATAATGTTTTTTTCGTGTTGACTTGGACAGATTCATATGAATCTTTTTTTTTTGGTCTTTATAATATTCTTGTAGTTAAGGAAACGTCCTTGATAGAGCATGTAAGTTTTTTAGATTCGTAGAAGATTGTCGGACATCATTGTTTATCCACTTAGTATTTCTTTTTACATTTTGTTTCGTCATTGAGGGAAAATGTACATTGAAGTAAAAGGTATGAATGTTTATAAAATGAGTAAAACCTACATTTGTATCCTGTATACCATATAACTGATTCCAATCCTCAGTCATGAGGCTTCGACTAAAATCATTTATGGAGCTGTCAGTAAATTGTCTCGCCTGGTAAAAATTCGGAGCGGAAGTGACATTGCAACCAATTTCAAATTTTGTCAAATACGCATGATGAACCAGGATTGGGGAAATTTAGGAACATGTTATCAATAGTTGTAGCACTGTCTCTCGTCACCCTAGTTGGCCATTTCACAAGATTATTATTAGGATTATTGAATGTTTTGTCTACTCATTAATCCAAGAATCCAAGAAGACAAGGAAAAATTTCGAAATCAAAAAAAAATTTCATCGATGAATGAAGTTGGAATAATATTGAATATAATTCTAGCATACAATTTCCAACTGAACATGTCATAAAGATAAAACAATATCAATAGAACAATACACTATTATAGATAGATAGAGAGATAATTCATTTCTTTGTTCAAAATATACAAAGTATGAAAGTATATTACACATTTGCCATAGAACAAAGAAAACGTCACAAAACAGAACATAATGTTACATAAATTAGTCTTTGTAATGAAAAATAAGACATACATGTGTATATAGAACACAACAACGAGTACGAGTTGAAATAGTGATTCACTAAACTCGTTTATCTTGTAGGAAACAATGTTGATGAGAATTTTTCCTAATTTTATTTTTGAAAGAATCTAGTGGAAGTACCCTCGTTTCACGAGAGAGCGAATTGAATACCTATAGACTTCTTTCCAATCTCTTCCTACTAGGCATAATGTTATGTCTGTTGCGGGTGTGGAAGGTGTGAACATTAGAGTGTGGATCAATATGTATTCCTAAAAATTTAACTGATTTCGTGTTGGAACCAGTACTGCGATTTGAAAAATAAACATTTTTTTGTTTTGGCCGCATTCAAAAATAGTTCATTGTCATTGAACCACGCTTTGGCATGAGCAGTAGTATGTGATGAAATTTCATCGATATCTGCACTATGTTCAACTTGTAGAGAAAAGGACGTGTCATCGGCATATAAAATCGTCATTGAATTACGTTTGATTGACATATGTGAAGGCAGATCATTTACATGAATTAAAAACAAGAAAGGGCCCAGTATGGATCCTTGTGGTACCCCTCTCTTGATTAGGTGTTCATGGCTTATGTTGTTATTATTATAAACCCTCTGTGTTCTATTTTTGAGGTATGTATGAATCAATAATGTTTCTAGATATACCTCGTAATCCATACCATTCTAACTTCTTCAGGAGTTTTTCGTGACATACACAATCAAAAGCCTTCGATAGATCAGTGAAGATGGTTAAACACATTTTTTTGTTTTCAAAAGCGTCAAGAATATTATTAGCTAACCTATTAACAGCATCTATTGTGTTTTCCCACTTCTAAATCCATATTGATGAACATCAAATATATTTAATTTCTCCATAAAATTACTGAACTGTATGAAGATTGCTTTTTCTATTACTTCAGATATTGTAGGTAGAATGTGTATTTGTCTATAGTCTTCTGGCATTTCTTCATCATCTGTCAGAGAAACACGTATTGACGACGTGAGTCAAAGGTTTGATAATATATGATGAACATTCTGTCAACAATTTGGTACAATTGCCATATGTGTCTTGGGTTGTTTTGGTCTCTAGACTATCAACACTTGAAAGAATTTCCTTTTCGCTGAAGAATCGCATGAGAAATAATATGGGGGTTTTATTATTATTATGATGAATTGGGAGATTTCAATGTGCAGGAATATCCTTAACGATGTTATCTGCATGGTTGTTGGTGAAGTATTCGTTAAAAATATCTACGTCAATTTCAGGTTGAGCTCTTGGGTTGACATTACCTCTTTCAATATTTATGATTTTCCAAACTGTTTGATTTTTGTTGTCGGACAATGAAATTTGTGTTGAGTGAAATGTTGTTTTTGCTTTCGTCAAAGCTTGGTTTCATTCATTTTTTTTTCATCAAGTTATATTGCACTTTATTGAAGTCACTTGGATTTTTTTTAAGCAGTTCGTATTCAAATTGAACATTTTGTTTCATGGAATGAGAGTGCTTTTTTCCGGAAGATATTTGATTGTACATGTCACTCCATGATTCCTCTTTAAGAAAAGATTAGAATTCATGTTGATTATTACTCGAAAAGTTTGATTTATTATTGAGAGGCAGTTGATCTTTCTTTGTATTTTGTATTACATATTTCAATATTGGTCATGGTCTGCATATGAGTGTAATGATTGTAAACATATTATCTGGTCTGGTTTTGTATTTTCCCGCTTTTCAAGTATATGTATGAACATTTTGGTGCATATTGAATTGCTTGAATAGATCCAATATCATATTGGATTAACTGTCTGGTTTCCGGAAATTTACGTTATAATCTCTACATATCACAACATTTGCTTTGCTATGATATTTGTCCATGTAAGATAATGCTTAAGTCATTATGAACAGAAACCTGGCAAAACATTGAGAAAATTTTACGAAGAGAAAAATATTTCAATTGTGTTGAGAACGGGAACATATTCGTTCCCGAAACGTCCACCAAGATAAGTTGAGGTTTTATTCTTATTAAATATATTTGTATTTCCAATTTTTTTCAGAAACAAGGTGTCACTGACCAATAGAGAATTTCTCTTTTAGGTATCTAAAGGTTTAATTTCAAGCGCAGTGACATTTTGGGACAGATCCTAAATCTGTCCTTACTACAAATATATTGCAATAATTTTTAATATCTCTACTCTATTTTTTAGAAACGAGCAGAGAAAATCCCATTAAAAGCTAAAAAATCTTTATCTTATCTTTCATTTCTTGTGTTAGACTTTTTTTTCTTTCCGAGAGATGGTTCATCTCAATTTCCATGTTTAATGCTTTTTGTGAGTACCTGTTTTTTTCTTCTTCCAGCCTCTCCATGTGATTTTTTCTTTCTTCACCATCCTGAAGTAATTCGCTTATTGTTTTCTCAAACAAGTTCGTCTCTTCTTCTTGGTAGCTTTTTGACTTTTTTTCACAGCATATTATTTCATTGTCTCTCACAAACACAACCTTTTTTATAGCTTGTTAACAAACAGCTATTATGGAAAACAATGCAGCATTCCGTGCATACATAGTGTACACACGGTTTGTTATTACAACATTTGTAGTTTATTGCCAGAGAGCACTGAGCACGTTTGCCTTCTGCCATGATAGAATATAACGTCATTCGATACAAAGATGCAATCCTGACACATGCAAGTCAAACTGTGACATACAGAATATAAATTATTCATTAGAAATTACATACTATTCTTATTATGATAACATTTCATACGATATATCTTACGATATACCTCGATGTATCTGTTATCTTTGATGAATGCATTAAAAAAATAATGATAATTATACTTGTCATCATCCCAAACACTATTATTATTTCACAACTGATTTGTTATTTTATTATCAATGAATTATTCATGATGTTGATAATGTTTGAAAAAATATGATTGTTGTTATAATTGATAGAGTTTGAGACTATAATATATATATATATATATATGTATGTCAAACGGCAGTTTCGAGGACACTGATTTCAAATCGTATATATATATGTATATGAGATATACAAACATATATATACAATTTTTTTTCTTATATATTCAGGAATTAACAATATATGACAATTTTTATATACTTTGGTGGATACGGGAACGTTATCAAATTATAAATCATACTGAGATATGAACATATAACTGAGTGAAAACATACATTTGAATGAGTTCGAAGAATTCAGAAAACATCTAATGAAAGAAAATTCTATTTGTAATACCTCTTTTAGAATTCTAATAGGGTTATATATATATATATACCTTGTTCACTCTTAGTTGAGAATTACGTCATCGCGTCGAAAAATGCAGTGTTGTCAGTTGAGAAAAAAATGCTCCAATATTCAGACATAATAATTTTGTCTACTTAATTGTCACGAATGATGACTGTTCAATGAAATTGCAAAAGGGTGATTGGTTTCTGTCATTTATACATAACTGAGCATATCGAAGTAGGATATAAGAAATATAGTCAGAATGAAAATTTATGTTTCTAACGTTTAGGAATCCTGTGTAATTTTGAGGATGAGATAATTGAAATATAATGAAAATTATTCTATTCACTAATATATTGCTCAAAAAGGTTCGTTATTGAAAAACAGTTTTTTTGTTCATATCAATATTCAATAGACAATTATTTTATAAATCTCATGCGCATGTTACTGTACAATTCTGCACCAGGAATGAATGCTGAATGATGTTTTACACTGTTGACACTGGAATCTTGCCATGAACGTCCAATAGTTCCATCTTGAAAAATCCAGGTCTCACCCATCAGGAACACAAATTGTTGTAAACCTTTATTTTTCACTTGAAGGTATTTTTGAAGAAATGTGATACGTTTAAATGCAATATGAGGCCGTTCCATCATTTCTCGCCCTGGATCATCTTTGTTGAATCAGAATCCAATATTATATCCATCTCTCAATGTTTTCAATGAAAATACTTACTATTCTCATACATTTCATAGATACAATTCCTGATCTCTGATTCCTGATCTCTGATTGTTGCTTCCCATATCAATATCTGATAATGGTTTGTTCCGTTATCGGGTTTTCTTAGGACTCGAAAGATCATCTCCATGTGTGGATTTGTGCATACTCTCACTACAGTAGCTCTACTGACACCTAATGCAGCAGCTGCTCTCTACGAAAAAAAAAATACAGTTATTCGGAAATAAAATTGTAACATAACCTAAAAGAATATCACTATTATTATACGATTACAAACTTATTTCACGGCAATTATCATTTGAGGACTAGAAATATCACCACTCACTTACTTCTCTCATCTCTCACAGCATTGAATGGAAGTAATGGGCCTTCATTATCTCGAAATATTGTATCGACGATACAATCATTTTCAGGTCATCCCCAGATGATGCTTTCGTCATTTATTTGAATATAATTCGCAATACTCCAACAATAAAATCGCAAATGTGTTCGCAAAAGAACAGGATTCTGATTATTGTTCGAAAAATAAACAATTCGCATCCACAGATGAACTATTTTCGCATCGATCAGCTGATTATATGTATATGAAAATTGTCGGAAATTATGAAATAAATCTGGCAACGTCGAGCAGGGCTGCCAACTTAAACCGAAAGCGCGGAAGGCTGAGTTTGAATGTTACTAGTATTTTTTGTAGTGTTATGTTGGTACGAAATATTCACCAATGATGACGTAATTCTCAAGTAAGAGTGAACAAGGTGTACCTATAGACCGACAAATGGTGAAAAATTTTGTCCATGATTTCACTCACCATATGCCTTTCATAGGATTCGATAATGCTGAATTTCTCATGAAGGAGATACGTTTCCAAGGATTCCCAAATGAAAAAACAAAGGATCACGCTCAGAAAATAGATATTTACGTAAGCAGTTAGTGAATGCTTTATTTTGTGTTACAAAAAATTGCATTTCCTAACGTGTTACATACAATATCTTCCCTAATTCTGGCAAGAAAAATGTTCCCCGAATTGAGTTGACCTGGATAATAATATCACTTAATCGTACATTTTACGTCTGATTTGGATAATTCGCGTGAGAATGTAATGTTCTTTAATAATGAAAATCCTAAAGGAGGCTCCGCTGAAATCATTCCATCAGTTTGATCGAAATGAGTTGACATTCCTCATTATAAAATGGAATTTTCCTATTCTTATAAACAAAAAATTGAAATGACTATAAAAATCATTTCATGATAACACAACGATCGACTAACGATAGCTGGATTTCTTCATACGGGATAAATTCAAAAACTCTTTGTGGCTGTCTTCATGAATAGAAAATTACATCCAGAACTGCACAGAATCGTTGCGGGAACTGAAATGATTCAAGCAGAATTCACACGTACTTTTCCCAATTTGTTTGAGGTAATGGGTACAGCCTTTGTAAGAATTGATATTTTCAAAATTTGTATGCACTATTAATACACTGCGTCTCATATATTATGTTTCCACTGCATTTTTCGGAAGCTTTTTAATAAAGGAGGTTCCTTTTCAAATTATTCGAGCTGAGGTGAAATAACGTCTATTTCTTAAATACTGTCTGTAAGTTCTTCGAGGAGGTGGTATATTCATTTCTCAGCTTTTAATGGGATTTTCTCTCCTCGTTTCTAAAAAATAGAGTAGAAGTTATTAGAAATTATTGCAATATATTTGTAGTAAGAACAGATTTAGGATCTGTCCCAAAATGTCCCAATCCCAGATACCTAAAAGAGAAATTCTCTATTGGTCAGTGACACCTTGTTTTTGAAAAAATTTGGAAATACAAATATATTTAATAAGAATAAAACCTCTACTTATCTTGGTGGACGTTTCGGGAACGAATCTGCTCCCGTTCTCAACAGGGAGCTGCTCCCTGTTGAGAATTTCTCTTTTAGGTATCTAAAGGTTTAATTTCAAGCGCAGTGACATTTTGGGACAGATCCTAAATCTGTCCTTACTACAAATATATTGCAATAATTTCTAATAACTTCTACTCTATTTTTTAGAAACGAGGAGAGAAAATCCCATTAAAAGCTGAAAAATGAACGTCTATTTCTATCGAACACAATATGTCTAATACAAAAAAGGAGATATATTAGACACTTCCTTATATCGAATGACCTATTTCCAGTTATGGACTTCTAGTCGAAACAATAATATTATTACCCCTTCCAATCTATGTCCTCAAATGTACCAATCCTCCTAATTCATTCTCAAATATATATACACATTCATTGGTTTTTATCAGGACAGCAGGAATCCTATTTTGTTTGTTTTGATGGTTTGGCGCCCTTTTCTTTTACCAGCATTGGCCTTGAATAAATATATCGACTGCATTCCATATTCGAATTGAAACTGTAACCATTTCGACAACTCATATTTGATACTGAAGTTTCGCAAATTCCGAATATAAGTGTTAGTATCTTGTGATTGATACTTGCTTTCAGAAAAAGGTACTTCTTTTATTTTTTCGAAATGAATACTTATATGAATGCATTCTGACAAGTAAAAGTGAATTTCAAAAACTTCCATGAAATAACTTCTACAACTATCCCCTTTTTTCTCCAATTATGATCAGGAAGACAAGTACAGAGTAATACTTTCATTGATAAATCAGCAGAACATATGTCAAACTTTCAGAATATCGCGAAATCGATCACAACTCACACCATCCTTATAGCGAAACCGATTTTCAACTGTTTCGCAAATTCCATAGTAAAAATCGTCTAACTAATCCTACACAGAGAAAAGAAAATTTTGATATTTCTGGAATCAATTCATGAATAAATTCATACGGTTGTATCATATGGAGAGAGTTCCTATACTACTGCCAACAATTTGTCTACAATTTTCCTGAAATCGATTCAAGAATAAATTATCAACGGTACCTACCTCATAGTTTCTTTTGGATGCAGTTCATTGAAATAATTCGTCTCCTGTAACTTTCCACATTTTGATTCAACATAGTTGTCCTCATATCGAACCACTTCTTGTACGTAAATTACAGAGGAATCCAAAATAAAAAGTTCCATTTTATAATATACTCCTATAACAATGTATGCATCTACTGATAATATTTTCATAATATGTAATACCACAATTGATAATATTCTGCTGTTGCTAAGTAATTGACATTTGGATCGACAAATATTTCCAGGGAAATTAGTTTCACGAGTTGTATTCGTATGTCCATTTCATGATTGAATGAGACAATATATACAGGGTGACGCACGGTTGACGGTACCTTAAACGTATACATGCATTTTTATATTTTTCCTGACGAGCTGATTTCATCGCTCCATCACACTGGGGCTAGCAGAAATGAATACAGTGATTCCAGGTGTGTAGATTTTTCAACGTGAAAATCTATTATTAAATTAAAATTATTTTTCTCATATTGAAGTCCCAGTCTTCCGAATTATAACCGATGTGATTCATTATATAGGTACCTATCTAATATTTTTTCACATTAAACGTCCACAATAATATTGTCTCACCTTTTAGACGAAATGTCACTGTCATGCATGTTTATTGTCTCTGATTTGAATCCGAAGCAATTTTGACCAGGCACGATTTGAAAAAAAAAATATCGCTGAAAAACGAGGTTAGTTGGTCGTAGTGTCGACTTCTGTATTGGTAGAGCAACTTCGATAATTTTCAGTAAACAAAAAATATCGCTTCAATACGGTGAATACCATGAAAATGGGCGATTCTGATTGGGTCTCAAAAACAAGAGTGGAATAGTCAACCAACTAAAATATCTGAAATTACGGTTTTGCTCAAAACTCCACTCTTTGGAATTCATCACCTATATAGTTTCTGCGGACATATTTCGGACGTGTTTCAATGATTCATTATTGTTTAGAAAACGTTTTTCGATTCACCTACAAATGACATTGCCACGTTTTCCAGTCATACCATATACAGGGTGTCCCAAACTTGATAGTCTATTAAAAGTTTCTGGAAAACAGGAAACAGAATTATTTTGAAAATTCAGTAAATTGGATGATTCCATCTGATCAAATGACCTGAGATGTCTTCAGATCTGCGGCGTTGCCGCTTGTATCGAAAAGTAGCAACAACCTTTGAGATTGAGATTTTGAGATTCTCCCTGAAAAACTGATATCAGGATGATGTAAATTTGCCAATATTCTGAAAACCATTGAATGTAGTTATCGACAATCACCCATACAAAGTGACCCTCATTCTCAATTGATGAAAAAAAGGAGTTATAAAGGTTTTTCCAACTTCATTCATATGGATGTCTGATGGTGAACATCTTGGATATTTTTTAATGATCAGTCATCACTTCATCCATAGGTCAATTCCTATGGAATCATAAATTCACAATTCAAGAATTATGGCCCTGTGTAGGAATATCTTGAGTCAATATTCAGTACTACTTGGATTGATGGTTTCCGACAATTCATCTTGGCATGCTCATACAGCCAACAAAGCTGAAGCAGCTCCACAGAAGCTGATGAGATTTCTCTTTCGCGTCAGGAAGTATTTCAACTCACAGCATCTTCTGACACTACCAAATTCCGACCTGTTCGCATGTTAGGGGTTCGGCTCAAAAGTTGTCCATGTGGATGCTGTGGATACTGGAATCGTTTCGTTATTAGGCTCATCAATAACCCAACTCTGACAACATCACTTCAAAGTTAACGATAACGAGAAACGTTGCGGACTTGTCACTATTTTACCGCTACTATCATGGAAGGTGATTGGCTGAATAAACAGAAGTTATTTCTTCCGAAATGACCTGCGTCCGAAGGAAATGGGAGCTGATCTTAATTAGACATCCAAGATGCTGGAAGCTGGACTAATGTCTTGCCTGTAGCCAAATCGAAGGGCTTGGCGAATCAGATCGATATTCGTGATATCAGTGACGAGGTTTTCGCTGTCCTAGGAGATGAGCATACCTCATCCATACTGAATTTGATACCTCAATGGTGATGTAGCAAAAAATGGCACCCAGCAGATGTGATTTTTTCAAACATTTCGAACTCAAGAACCGTCTTCTAGAATTCTGCCTAGCACCTTTGCGAATAATGGATCTCTCGCCATTGTCCTAGAAATTTGTTCAGTTGTCTCAGAAGACTCAAATGGAGAAGGGGTAAGAAATATTTACTTTCTTGGTAACGTTTCTTGTGAGTTGGCTGATTCTTTGATACTATTAATAACCTACACCTGCACGATTCTACACCACTCTAAAATGCCAATTTCATTAACATCATAGGAATGTTGAATCTGGCAACCTCGATTTTGGCACGAGCCAAGTGGAGAAGCCAACAGAAATCTACCAGTGATGAAAAGGTGATACTTTGCTCTCAGAAGTAATGGAAACAAAAAAAGAAATGAACCCGTGGAAAGAGCCCTAGACAACTACGTATGTGTTATATAACTGTCCAAATGTACCAGGCACTTTGAACTCAATGAAACTGTAAAAATTATAGGCTTTTTTGTTATGGACCTAGGTATATACCATACCTAGTTCAAAAAAATTATTGAATCATCCTAGAAGATGAAGTGTGGAAAAAATCAAATGCGATACGAAATAATACACAAAATTATTCCCATACTATTTCTCTAGAATCTCATACCAAAAAAAGGTCGACAATATAAATGCTACAAACCTGACAACTTGTACCGAGTAGTTTCGAACATAATTTTTTTTTGGATTGAATTTTCTTGTGCAAATTTGATGTGAACTTGAACAACATTCAATTTCACAGCAAAAATTTACTCCTGGCAAAACTCGATACTGTGTACAGTTTTCGGAATATTTCGATTCGAAAATATCGAAGTGATGAATGATGCTGCATAAAATATGAAAACACTGGAAGAATACTGAATGACCATGATGAGATACAAAAGTCGAGGACTTTCTGTAAAATCAAAACGGTGTCCCCACTATTTATGAAGTCCCTATATGTACCAATAAATCGTAGTTTATACTGAAATATATATGCATCCATTGGTATTTGATGATCTCCAGAAATTTTATGATGGTCACTCGTCGACAAGGAGAATGAAATATTTCTCAAAACGAATCCCAATATGATCAATATTTCAAATTATTGTTTCGATATCATACGGGTGTCTCGAAATTGAACAGCAATATTTCACTAGCGGCTTGTACAATTGAAAGCACGAAAAATTACTATTCTTGGAAATAACCTGTATAATAGCATTGAGTATTTACATGACAATAGTACATTAGGATAGAAGTTCGTGCGTGTAATAAATTATCACTACCTGATACCGATTTTTTGATATTTATACAGGGAGTTTCGAAAAAAGGTGGCCCGTTACAGGATAGATAGTAGATCACTGCAAAACGAGTTGCTCAGAGAACAATTATCGTAACAGCATCCTTATTGAAGAAACAGAGAATTGAAAAAAAATATATACACATTTCTTACGATTACTTCGGAAATATTGGCAACATTACAGTTGAATTGTGTATGATAATGTTTGTTGGAGAACACATTCATATCTCACACACATAGACAACGCTAGTTTCACGGTTCATACCAAGTAGTTTCAAACATAATTTTTCGACGTTGAATTTCCTTCGAACAACATTCAAACATTCAATTAAACAGCAAAATGGTACTCTTGGGAAGAGTCGATACTGAGTACCGTTCTCGGGATATCTTAGTTTGAAAATGATGAAGTGATGAGTGATGCTGGTAATATAAAGTAATATGAAAAGCCCTGAAAGACATCCAATGAGATCACTAAACGACCGTTTTAAGTATAATTTTGGAAATTTGTCAGTCACCGACGAGATTGAATTTTGCCTTCAGGAGAAATCATACTGAGTGATCATGAACAAGGAAGATCAACTGATATTTCCAATTTCTACACCCTGTCGCTATATCTTCAAAATACGGATGTCTTTTCGAAATTTTTCCATTAAAGAAACTCAACTCATTTTGTAGCTTTCTACGTGCAACAGGGCCATCTTTTTTTTGAAACTCACTATATGTGTTGGCGTGATGACGTCAGTAAGTCAGTGATAAGGTTATTGAATAATTAATTTTTACAGGATGAACAATTTCTTTCATCAATTCAAATATTCGAAGAATGTCTGCAACATGAACACGATTTGGAAATTCGAATTAGTTCGATAATAGTATAATCGCAGTCTTCGAATTATTCGTTCATCTCCTGTTTGCACAAAGACAAACTTCTTCACTCGATCACTTTCCAGAAAGGACTGACTCTCCGTTGAAACATGGACACTACAGTATTCCCACTATTCAGTCCGTATAGGCACCAATAAATCGTAGTTTATATTGAACTATGCAGGGTGTTTCTTAAGTACCTGTCAGGAGCATGTTGCTGACGTCAAAATAAGAAGAAAAGTTCGTATAAATATATGTCCGAAAGTTATTCGTTTCTGAGTGTCAAAGTTGAATTCTTATTTTTGTTTTTTGTTAATAAATTTCAAAATAATTGTGATATTCGAATAAAGTTTGGTATCTAGGGGTATTTTCCAATGACAATATCAAATTTGATGTTAGTTTTTCTCTTTCGTGGGGGTGGCGATACTTGTACACTCTTGAATCATCTAGTCGCGTAATTCCTCATATACCTAGTACATAATATTGAGCATGGTTTGACACAGTCCTCATAAGCACCAATTCATCTATGGTCCCCATAATGACCGTTATACATATACATATCACGAGGACAGTCCTCATATCCACCGAAAGATCTGAATTCTTATGAGGACTGTCCTCATAAACACCAAGTGTCCTCGTAAGCTCCGTTAATCCTATTTTTTTGTCCCCGAAACTGCCATTTGACATATATATATATATATATATATATATATATATATATATATATATATTAAACGCCATAATCTCAAAGATCACGTTTCTTGACGGAAGGTGGCGAAAATTATGTTATTATCAAATGCAACCTTGCTGTTTTACACAATTTCACTGGAAGCTAATGATATCGAACCAATCAAAAGTCCTCCATACCATCCACAATCTAATGGTATTGCTGAACGTATAGTACAAACAATAAAAAAGCATTGGATAAACAACTTGCAAGCATAGAATCTAATATGTCCATCGAGCAAAGGCTTCAAAATTTCATATTCCATTATTCCAAATAGTACAGGGACGACACCAAGTGAAATGATATTTAAACAAAAACCTTGAACTCTATTTGACCCGATGAAATCCAACATTTACCATGAAAGGAGAAATTAAATTAAGGTGGAAAGTAATGCATTTCATTATATTGGCCAGGGAGTGTGGTGAAAAAGTTTACAGGGCGAAAGAAAGTGGTTGAAAGGTAGAATCAGTAAGATTTTGTGTAAAGTTGAATATTTAGTAGAAGTAAATGATAGGAAAAACACTCTCATGCTGATTCATTGAGGCCATGCTATGTTTCGAATAGGGAATATAATATTGAGTAGGATTATAGGGATGCATCAGTTTCCGGAGAAACCCCTTCAACAATTGATAAACAAACAAAGTTCTCTATAAAGGCCCTGCTAGTATTACCTCGTCCAACCAAAATATAGAGAATGGACGATTGGGATTTGAAAAGGCTATGGTGACAGAAGACACCAAGGACACCTTGTTCAGCTTCATGATTTCAGATAAATACAATTTATACCATTTGAAAAGCTACACTACAGTTTTGGGTGGAGTGATCTACATTACACAATGTACTCCTGTCTTTGTCCACCGACGCAAGACGACCAAATGCTACAATGACCTCCCGGTCATATATAGAAATGCATCCATGTTCTTGACGCCTGAGTACCACCACCTAGTCAGACACGGGACTGAAATAGGATGCAATAACATTATGCCTCCTCTATATCAGCTAGAGAACTCCGGATCGTGGACTATGGAAGTACAAATACCCGTATAACTTGGCCACGACTGGAATATACTCAGAACAAGATCTAGATCAGTTGAGAGAACACATCATGTACGGTAATGGAAGATCAGCAGTCAGCAATGTTCTGGTGAGAGCATTTCAAGGGCAGGGTCCTGACATGCAAGGGGGATCAATATCAAATTTGATGGATTATGTAGAAGGAATGGCAAAAAAGGTAGGGAGAAAGATATGGGGAGCGTCCTCTACGTTTGGAAACATAACATCAGGATTCATTAGTCTTCTTCTCGTCTGTCGTCTGAAGTTTCTGGCAGCTACTATTATCCATGGGAAGGCTTCATATGACATCTACGGTCGGAGCTATCATCTAATAGCCTCTCTATGAGATGGTTTGACCATGTGTCTCATTCCTAGACAGGTCGTACAACTGTTCAAAGATACTAGAGCCAACAAGGCATGTCTACCAGAAGTAGTGAAAGACTCTGAGGAAGAAGAGCTAACCAGTGTTACGTCCCCCAAGAGAGGCGAAGATCCTACAAGGCCCACTGCCCCCAGAGTTGAGAAACTCTATGATTTACAAGATCGGAAGGAGAAGGCTCTATACCCATCATATCAGCTCATGCAAGTCAATAGAGTGGTCCATGCAATACACCAATCCACACCTCATCGCCTGCTTCGTTTCATGACAATAGATTCCCTTGAACTTTCTATTGAGTACATATGCATGCTCTACATTCATTAGTATATGAGGTATTAGTCTATATTGAAAACATATATCAAGTTTTATAGGTAATAATAAAATAAACATGACTATCCGTCAATATATAATTAAAAGTGTTGTTTGAGAAAAAAAAAGAATATCAAGGCAGCAATAGACATGGCCACCGGGTCGAGTACGTGTGCAGTTGCTTTCTTTGAAAACAAAAATCGAAAGATTTGCAAACACTGCAATAAAAATATTATCAAAGATAAATCATTTTGTAATAAGTGCAAACTTAATCTTCAACCAGGATGCTGGAGACAACTAAAAAACCCAGTGTGAATTCATGACCCTGTGATGGAGACACCAAGTGCTGAATGTGATGATGCTGATTTCTATAGTGTAATTGACGAAACCTGCAACAGTGAGTCTAAAGCTGATCATGTTTTCATCAGATATATTCTCAAACAAAAAGATATCATAATCCAACAACTATAGGAAAAAATCAGTTTACTGAATATTCAAATTGAATTCATGAAAGAAAATTACACTACAACAAAACACGCAAATGAAGACCTGGGACAAAAAAAGTGATGAGGTTGATACCAAAAAACCCTGTCCCGACACTGACCCAAAAAAACAATTCTCTTCCAAAGATAAAACAAAAGAAGATACTCCCCCCATGAATCATAAGAGGACGGAACACAAGATGAATGAAATACAGGGTGGAGCCTGCAAAACAACAAAAACAATTTCTGAATTAGAATAGGAACAAACGAAAATAATGAACAATATTATAAATTTGGATTCTGAAGAACATGAGAACCCTAATAACGAAGGCTTCATGAAACCCAAGAGGAGGCATAGAAAACAGAGAAAGGTTACTTATGGGACAGGCGAAGATGACCAAAATTTCCAAGGAAAGGTTGAAAATAAAAAGATCTGGTCATATATTACGAGAGCTCCGGACCACACATCTCGGAATAACATCAGCCAATACCTACAAACTAAACTGAATACTCAAGATGTCAGCGTGAAAAAGTTGGAATTTCCAAACTCCCGCCTAGAGAACCAATCCTTTATGATTGAAGTGAACATTGATAAACTACAATCAGTTCATGACCCAAACTTCTGGCCTAGGATAATAGTTTTTGAAAAGTTCGATTTTCGAAAAGATAAGAGGTTTTTAGACTCAAGCAAAAAACAATCAGCAGTTAGCACATCTCAACCTATATCTTTTTTAACGTAAGTACTACAAAAGCAAATCTTCAGGAAACTCCAGTGAAGAGTTACCACCTCAATATACAGTGCTCAACAAATAAAATCGAACAGTTATGTGTTATCTCGAATTATGTGATGTCATATGTTTGACTGAACATTGGCTCAACATGAACTGTTTGAAAACTGTTGATATGAACATTTTCTCACTACTTAGTTGCTTTTGAAGACAAAACATGCAACATGGTGGCGTTTCCATTCATGTTCGCAAGAACATGTCATGTAAACCACTTCTTCTGGATGCATACAGATATTCGTTATCCAGAGAACATGACCTGTTTTTTGACAAAACTGAACTGAACTGAACTGAACAATGTTGGTAGCAAAATATGAAAATATTATCTTGCTAGGGGATTTTAACATTGACACACACAAAAAAGATCATATTTCCAAATCCTGGTTGAATATAATCGAATCTTTTGGTCTTGAACCCAAATTAACTATGCCCACTAGAGTGAGTCCTACATCCTCCAGTTGCATAGATAACATATTGACAAATTTAAATGACGAGAAATGCTATATGGGAACCTCTGATCCATGTATTTCTGGACACAATGCACAATTCATAGCAATGTCTAATTATCCATCATATACCCAAGAACAACAATTTAATAGAATAATCAATAAGAGGGGATTGGATGCTATGAAACTATCTCTTGAACAAATGAGTTGGCGGATGTTTCATGATGATCATATTTCATCAAACTCACTAGCGGGTTTCTTGAATTAAACGTACAGCTCTCTTGTCTGTCAACATCTTTCTCTGAGGCAAATTAAAAACAAAAAACTGGATAAGAGTCCCACCATTTTCTTCAATAATCAATCACGTCATATGAGGAGCACCCTACAAGCATTACAAACAGTCAGTATATCCTCAAAAGATCCTGATGATAAAGAAGTCTAAAAAAAATTACGAACACAGTTATGAAACTGCTATAACATTGGCAAAAAGAGAATCATACAATAAATTCATAGAAAATTCTAACAAAAAATTCAAAGACATCTGGAAGTTAGTTAATTATGAGCAAAATTCTGCTGGTAAGTTGAACGTCATCGGAAACATCAGCCGTAATGAATTCAGCACCTCTTTCTCCAACATAGCAGAAAACAATTCTCTAATAATTGTAGAAGTGATAATAATAAAACTGATAAAAGCAGTTATTTGAAGATTATAAGAAAACAAGATTATAGGGGCAATCTTTTGTCAAGTTAACATTAAAAGACAGGTTTCTCAGGATAATCCTTCCATTACTTCGGGGAATCAAGCATGGAAGGGGGAGGCACCTATTTTTGTCAATAATGCTGAGCTTAAAATTACTATAGTCCACAGGGTTGGAGTAGTAAAAATAGCTTCTAAATTTATTCTTATAATAATAACAAATATCAAAATTGTCGAGGCAAGAACCTGGGTAATAAAATATTTTAATATAGCTTCAGCGGGGTATAACCTTGTAATGAAGTGTTTTGGGAACATTCATTACTAGAACGGAACGTACAGATACCTACCAGAATTATGTCATGAATCAACCAGTATTTTTCATTGAAAGCTGGAAGATGAAACATAGACTAACCTTTAGAATTTGTACTGTCAGATTTTCCAGGAATTTATAACCATGGCGGCTTGATTACACCCCTGAATACATCTATGATGACAAATACGGTCCTCTAAGCGTTGGAAGTTTTCTGATCCCTGTTATATCCCATTACCAGCTACTCTGAGTGGTTTGGAATGTTTAAAATCTTAGTAATACTGATATCTTTGGATGACATCCATCTTAGAGGGCTCCGAAAGATATACTTGAATAGAACATAGAAAATACAGATTTCATAGATAGGGAAATGTGTTTAGATACTGTACCGGCTATAACTTTCTTGTTGATGAATATTAAGGCTCCAGATTTTCTCAATGGCTTTAGCAACAATACCCAATAATTTATAGATATTCTGGCATGGGGAAAAACTAATTTTTCCGCACTTTTCTTATGAAAAGCCACGTGTTTCGTCAACCGGCACTTTTTGTTAAGTTTTCTGGTCAAAATCTAGAGGTCAAGCAAGGAGAACGGGTTTGTTTTTGCTAGAATTTTTTGCAAAATTCCATTCTCTATAAATTCTTGAGCACCTTCGGTGCCAGGCAGTTAGTAAGTTAGCGAGTTAGAAAGTTAGTGAGTTAACCGTAACACACAGTTTTCCGCCGCAGTCGAATTATCACTATAGAATCCGTGTTCGAGTATAGGTCTTCATCCGTCTTACAAGCATTTGCATTAGTCAATTCCGAGGTCAATTCCCAGTATTTTCATATCCAGCCATCGACATTTTTCCAGTATCGAATCCACAGTAACTTTCCGCTACCAGTAAATCCCTTCAGGGCACCCAGAATATTTTTCTAGTCAATTCCTAACTTCAGGAAACATTCCAGATATTTTGCAATTTGTCAAATTGAAAACATTGAACATAACCTATTAACCTGAGACTTGAGCCTTCTTGATCTTCCCGCCGTGTCTGTGAAACCGTTCAAGTGTACCGTGTAATGGGACAACGGTGTAAACGCCCGTTCGTACATCATTGGGATTAGCTGAGCCTTGGTATCTGCCGTTTGCCAAACCGAAACCGTAAGTCGATCTAACCTTCTGGCATTGTGTACTGGTGGGATTGAGAAGAGTAGATCTGCAATACCTGAATTGTTTAGAGTTGAGCGATCCTGTATATAATTTCACTCACTCTACCAGTTAGTTTCACCTGTCCCTGTAAAGTCTACTCTGCTCATATCTAGCCCGAAATAATCCAGCTTATGCGCCGTGCTTTTGGATGCGCTTATTGCTCGTCTTGGCTTTTCGTTTTATTCCTGCTCACGCGCTACTCCTGATCTACACCTGAACTACCCAGAATTTGCCCGCTTAACTATCGTTGCTATTGCTTCCTGATTGCCTGTATATCTTTGTACCTGTTGCTAGTTCGGTGGTGTTTTTGATGTTGAAATAACCCAGATCTGTTGTTGATATTGTAAGTTATTTTTGGAGTTCTGGTTACTTATATAGTTGTGTGTTTTGGAAATTTAGTTCTGTGGTTTTTATCTCATGTTGTATAGGTACAAGCCTGTAATCTTTCACCCGGAGTAACCCGGTTTTTATTAATTTGTGAGTTTTATAGCCAATAACGTTCTTTGGAAGTTTTTTCTGTTATTTTCAATATTGGTAATTTTGTGAGATACTGCAGATGCCTAATTTTCCTGCATAATTTTCAGTGTACTTGAATATATTGACTGGAGAATAAACCTGTCAAAATTCGAAGTTCTTTTATTTCTGGTTTTCAGGTATTGATTTATTCGACTTTCTTTTTTTTTGTATCAATCCGCCTGTCAAATTTCTGTCCTCCTGACACCAGGGTCCCAAGCTGTCAAAATCGGACAGCTGAGACGGAAATAAAATTTTCTTTGATCAATATAGCAACCGGTATTCCAGTCAATGACAAGGTTAGGTAATTAAAGCCTACCTACCCTTGTTAAACTTAACCTGGGTCAAAAGAACCGACCCCTGGGAAACCGTCGCTCCACTGTTGCTACTTGGGCCTCCTGAATATCTTTTTCTGGAGCAAGTGAAGTATACCACTTTTATAAAAAACTGGCGCTCGAGACTCCCGTTTTCCTTAGGAAAGATAGTTTTGATCCTGATAGCGCCCTTGTAAGCCCTTAAGGCAATTAAGGCCTTTACAAAATTGGCGCCCGAGCAGGGACCGTTCAATTGATTGGCCGGAAAACAGAATATTTAGTTTTGCGAAAAAAATATTTAGTTTTGATTTTGGTTATTTCCGATTTATTTTTCCTTCTCTCTTCTCTCGATAGAGCAGAGACCGCTCCAGTAACCGCCCAGAAAGGAAACCAGAATTTTTCTGTTCAACTTCATTTTGCTGTTGTGAATTTTTTTCATTTTTGAAAACTTTCTAGTATTGTTTTTTTGTTTTTGATATACTAGGAATAATTCGACCGACCGAGCACAGCAGACCAGGAAGCCTTTGTTTTCAAATTTATTTTTCAAATTTTGGAAAATTTCGATTTTCCGAATTGTTTTCAATTTTGAAAAGAACCAATTTATTTTTGTCTGAACAATAACCGTGCAACTGAACGACCAGGGCCGAACCAAGGAACTTCACTTTCCCAGAAAACTGAAAAATTTCCTTCATTTTTCAATTTTGTAATTTTATTTTCATTTATATAACAGAAACCGTATTCCTCTCATTGCAGCGCAGAACTAATTGATACCAGAACACAGATCTAGTCATAGGTAACAAATCACACAATTGTTTTACAGTTGATATAGCCGTTGTTTACGTTTACTGATTAATTCCACCGAACTACTTAAGGAATCCAGTACCAGTTATTTTCCAGTGACCAAAACGTATATTTTTTTTTCCTCATTCGCCTGTTAGTCTACCTGACCTGAATTTCAAAAACCAGTACCTGTGTATACAACCCACTATAACATGAGCAACGACAACGACAGTGAACCTGACAATAGAAATACCCTGCAACTACCCCCCAACCCACCAAGGACCAGTCGACCGAATTCACCCGACCCAGAGGAATACAACGATTTCGTTTCATCATTAGAGCCCCGTGTGAGTTGGGTCTATCGCCTGAAAAAGGTAGACCTAATAGAGGAGGTCAAGAGATATGGTCTAGAGTCATAGGGAACATCTGCTGAATTGCGCCGACGTCTAGTTCGGTTCCTAAGGGACGAACTACCGAAAATGCTTGGACTGAAAGCGCCATACGGTGCTCCAGAACCTCCATCCTCCACAGCACCACAGATGAATAATGTGCCTGGAACCCGGCCTCCCTCGCTTTTGCCTGACCCTGCACCACTTGTCACTGCACCCAGGGTGCCCCCGATTGATCATCCTGCGAATATGCCTGCTCTTCAACACCGCCCTCCATTGAAATCTCACCACTGGAACTTGAGCTTCGATGGAAAGAACACCGATCCAGTTGCATTCCTGGAACGCCTCGAGGAAATAGAAAATGCCGAAAGAGCCGATCCTGAACAATTACTCGATACTTTACCCGAAATCCTGCAAGGAAGAGCCCTGTTGTGGTACCGATGCAACCGTGTCTACTGGGATTCTTGGGCCAGTTTCAAGAGAATTTTCCAGATGACTTATTTCCCAGTCCGATACCGAGAAGATATCGAGATGGAGATCAGCCACCGTTTACAAAAAACCGATGAGCCAGCCATAGATTATGTCATCAATATGCAAACCCTGATCCGACGACATGGAAGTATGCGTCAGGATCAAGAATTGGCTTGGATCTACCGGAACTTACTGCCAGATTACCGCCAGTACATCAAGAGGTTCGATTTCACGGATGTATCCAGCCTGATACCGTTAATCCAGGAATTTGAAAGTCTCAGAGGAGAGATCCGCCAGTTGTACCACCGAAATCCGCTCCAGAAATCCTCATCCCGGACATAGAACCGACAGGCCTTAGCATCAAACACGTGTAAGGGACGCATCACCCGGAGTACAAAGAGTACACGTCACCAGGCAGATACCAGACAATATATCTCTGTCCAGGCCGCCCAGCAGAGCTATACTACCCGCTACCCCGATAACACCGGTCCAGGATGGTTATAACCGGAATACTATGTGCTGGAGATGTGGACAGACTGAACATAGACGAGGAGAATGCCGAAACTCGCCTAAGATCTTCTGCTCGCGATGTGGACGCGAGGGGGTGTTGTCCCGAGACTGCGCATGTACCAGGTCGGAAAACCTGCCCGGAGCCCAGCTGAACCGAGGACAGTTAGGCTCCAGCAGATAAATATCCCGGAAAATCCGCCGACTTCCAGACAAACCGACAACCGACCGTTGATACCAGTTATTATAGGAGACACCCAGTTTACGGCCTTGGTGGATACGGGTGCCACCCGGTCATTTGCCAGTACCCGCGTTGCCGACTGTTGTGACAGGTTTGGGGCACAGGAACGCCCCCGCATAATAGTACGGTCCCGCCAGGCCGATGGTTCACTGATCCAGGTGACCAGAATATTCAAACTCCCTATGACTATTGGAACCGAATGTTTCCCATGCGAGTTACTGATTATTCCCAGTTTGGCTGCTGATATCGTGTTAGGAATGGATGTCCTTCGCACACAAGGCTTCAGCATAGATCTGTCGACAGCCACCGTGTATAGGAACCAGAAGCACGTCTCGGTTCTTGGTTCCCTTCGGAGTCCAGGTCCAGATGAAACTCCCACACCCAAGATCCAGTCAGTTACGGAGCATACTGTAACTACACGTCTTGATGACACCCTGGAAGATCAGCAAAACCCCGACACCCTCCTTGCTAGAAAATCAGATGCTGCTGAACCGATTCAACAAAATCTAACTACTGATCAACAGACCGTACTACAAAACTTCTTGGACATAGAATTACCAGCATTCCAACATTCCCACATCTTTGGTTCAGCATCGCATTCGTTTGAAGACGACAGAGCCGATCAAACAAAGGTACCGCCCCCAGAATCCGAGAATGCAGGAGGTGATAAATGAAGAAGTGAATGACGTAGCCGAGAAGGATGCATATCCGTTACCGTTTATAAACGCAATCCTTGACAAATTGAGAGAAGCCAAGTTCATATCCAGTTTGGACTTGAAGCAGGGATACTGGCAGATACCGCTGTCACCTGAAAGTAAACCGTTAACCGCCTTTACCGTTCCGGGAAGAGGATTGTTCCAGTTCAGAGTAATGCCTTTTGGACTACATTCAGCACCAGCCACTTTTCAAAGGCTCATGGACACTCTCATTGGACCCGACATGGAACCGTTTGCTTTTGCATACCTGGATGACATCATTGTGCTGAGCAAAACTTTCGATGAACACCTGATCAATCTTCAGCGAGTTTTCGAACGGTTACGTGAGGCTAACTTACAACTGAACCCAGAAAAATGTAAGTTTTGCCTAAACTCACTGAAATACTTAGGACACGTAGTAACACCAGAAGGAATAAAAACCGATCCAGAAAAAATAGCGTCGATTGTCCAGTGGCCCGCCCCAAATACCCTGAGGAAACTCCGTCAGTTTCTTGGGATGGCATCCTGGTACCGCAGGTTCATTCCAAACTTCTCCGGGATCGTGGCACCACTGACCAAGCTGCTGAAGAAAAGTAACCGCTGGAAATGGACAGAAACTCAGGACACCGCCTTCGAGTTTTTGAAAACCCAGCTTACAGAAGCACCAGCTTTGGTTTGTCCTGACTTCACCAAGCCGTTCATACTACAAACTGACGCCTCCGATTGTGGACTGGGAGCAGCACTTACCCAAGTCTCAGAGGGTCAGGAGAAAGTAGTGGCGTACGCGAGTAGGATGCTGACCGGATCCGAACGTAACTACTCGGTCACCGAAAAAGAATGTTTGGCTATAGTCTGGAGCATCGAGAAACTCAGACCCTACCTGGAAGGTTATCACTTCACTGTACTGACTGATCACCTGTCCCTGAAATGGATGGATGCATTCTATCAAGAGTCCCGCCGGCAGGATAGCCAGATGGGTGATGTTCCTGCAGCAGTTTGATTTCGAGGTGAAATATCGAAAAGGATCCTTGAACAAACTAGCAGATGGTTTATCCCGGCAACCACTTCCTGGACCCAGTAGTGAAGTGAATACGTTCTGTTGTGCAACTGAAACAGAACGGGAGGCCGAAAACCAGTGTTCCTGGTACCGTACTCGCAAAGAAGAAGTAGCCCGCACTCCTGAATCTTTCCCTGACTACTGTATAAAAGACGGTAGACTATTCCGGCACTTTTGGGACTCGAATAACCTGAGTGAGATTGGTATGACTGATCCCTGGAAACTGTGTGTGCCAAAACAGCTCCGACACCAGATCCTTCGGGAAAATCACAATCATGTAACCGCTGGACACATGGGGATAGCTAAAACCACAGCTCGAATCACCCAGAAGTACTACTGGCCAGGGATGTTCCGAGAAATCGCTCGCTACGTCCGGAGTTGCACAGTTTGCCAAGAGTACAAAGTTTCTCAACAACAACCACCCGGAAAAATGCATCCGTCCTTGAACATCAAACCCTGGGACACCGTTTCTACCGATTTAGTCGGCCCGTTACCCCGCTCTAGCAAAGGCAATTGCTACCTAGCCGTGTACCAGGATAGGTTTACTAAATGGGTTCAACTCCGGCCGATACGGAAAGCCACCTCTAAAGCCGTATCTCAAGCGTTTTATGAAGATATAGTCTTGATATTTGGACGTCCAGGAACTGTCATAAGTGACAATGGCACCCAGTACACCGGTAAAATATTTGAAGCCCTCCTGACCGATCTAGGAATAAAACACCGCCTGACTCCACCGTACACCCCACAAGCTAATCCCGTTGAACGGATGAACAAAACCGTGAAGACAATGATCTCCCAGTATTGCGAAAATGATCACCGGAAATGGGACCAGTACCTGCCAGAACTCCAGTTTGCCATGAACACCGCGAGACATGATTCAACTGGGTTCAGTCCATCGTTCCTTCTTTTTGGAAGAGAGTGAAAGCACTTCACCGCAACCCGACAATCGATATGGCCGAAGGAGATGAGGAAGCTGAAAAGAAACCCTCCCAGACCTGGATAGGACACCTGGAAAAGCTCAAAGAAGTACACGAGCTAGTCCGAATAAACCTGACTCGTGCCTTCACCACCCAGAGTCATTATTATAACTTGCGTCGCCGAGACTGGAGATGTCATCTGGGGGACAAAGTTATGAAGAGGGAACACAATCTCTCCTCGGGGATCCGTGGCCATGCAGCTAAGTTAGCTCCAAAATACACAGGTCCCTTAACCGTAGTTCGGGTGATTTCACCAGTAGTGTATGATCTGAAAAGCGCCACAGGCAAACGGTATCATCGGATCCATGTCAAAGATCTGAAACCGTTCCTGACAGACGGAGACCAGTAAACCCCTATGCTTTCCCAGATGGCTGACCGAAGCCTGCCCAGTGGTTTTCCGGCCGCCAAGCGCATCCGGGTCCTGCAAGACCTGGTGCTTCGGCCGGCCAACGACGTTCCGGTACTCCACCTTCCGGAGGTCCCGGAATTGGAGTTCCCGGTGGGATACGTGACCTCAGAAAGGCTGCCAGTAGTGGATATCCGAATTTCGACGCCTCGTATAGACCTGGGTTACGAATATATGGATATTCCCCAGTACTTCGAGCTGGATCACATGGCGGAGGGTCCTGCGCCCCTCAGTACCTTTTCGCCACGGCCGCAATACTCCCCGATCACGCCCGAACCGAGCCTGCCCACCCGCTTCCCGACGCTCTACGCCCACCTGCGGGGCTCAGTAGAAACCCCCCGGGAGGAGATCGCAACCGAGCCCCTTCCGGAACTGATTCAACGGCTTCCCCAAGGATCGGCTGCTCCATGGACGCCAATGTTCCTGACGGGAGAAGGTGGTTATAAATCGGGTTATTTTTTTATGTAGTTTTGCTGTTTGTTATAGGAGTTATGGACATCTTGGATTTAGGGATTGAGCAGCTAGACGCCCTCGAAGAGATCGACGGGTGGGAAATCACCGGTTTCCCTCAGGCTACTCCACCAGACTCCCACCAGGCCACCCCACCAGACAACCGCCAAACTACCTCTCCAGACGCCCGCCAGACCACGCAACCAGACGAATGCCAGGCCACCCAACCAGACAACCGCCAAACTACCCCTCCGGACGTCCGCCAGACCACGCAACCAGACGACCGCCAGACTACTCATTCGAGCACCCGCCAGAGCACTCGAGTAGACAGCCAAGGCTTCGAGATCATCTACCTGCCGGTAGAACGCCGACTCTGCTGGAGGTGCGGAAATCCAGGGCACCAACGGCCCCAGTGTCGATTTCCGTCCCGGATATTCTGCTCCCGCTGCGGACGCGACGGTGTCCTCCTCGACCCCCGAAGTATCCGGGGCACTTTCCAGTACTGGTACCGGAAAGTCAACTGTATCGGCGTTCACCAGTTGTCCCCAGAGTGGACAATCGTACCAGCGTCCGAGTGGCATCTAGGCCGGTAGCTGCCCTGTTGCAGCCCAATCAGGTCAATCGGCAAGTCCAGACGTCCACCCCTACCGTCGCTGACCGCGCCATACAGTGCCAGTTGTGTACTTGTAAGAAGGCCAGAGGCGATTACAAGTATTGATCGGGTTCAGCTGAACATCTTCCAGCCACTCAACCAGATCACCGTGTAAGCCTCCCAGCAGGCCAGCTTCCAGAACTTCGTCATGCCTGTGGTACAGGACAGCGCCAGCCACTCAACCAGATCACCGTGTAGGCCTCCGTGCAGGCCGTCCTCCAAACAATCGACCAGACCCTCGTGTGAACCGCCCAGCAGGAGATCCTCCAGAACATCGTTAAGCCATCCATGAGTATAGTATACAAAAAGAAAAATACAGCTGAAGCAATATTTTCTTTTTCCGCAAGTAGGAGGGGTGTGTAATGAAGTGTTTTGGGAACATTCATTACTAGAACGGAACGTACAGATACCTACCAGAATTATGTCATGAATCAACCAGTATTTTTCATTGAAAGCTGGAAGATGAAACATAGACTAACCTTTAGAATTTGTACTGTCAGATTTTCCAGGAATTTATAACCATGGCGGCTTGATTACACCCCTGAATACATCTATGATGACAAATACGGTCCTCTAAGCGTTGGAAGTTTTCTGATCCCTGTTATATCCCATTACCAGCTACTCTGAGTGGTTTGGAATGTTCAAAATCTTAGTAATACTGATATCTTTGGATGACATCCATCTTAGAGGGCTCCGAAAGATATACTTGAATAGAACATAGAAAATACAGATTTCATAGATAGGGAAATGTGTTTAGATACTGTACCGGCTATAACTTTCTTGTTGATGAATATTAGGGCTCCAGATTTTCTCAATGGCTTTAGCAACAATACCCAATAATTTATAGATATTCTGGCATGGGGAAAAACTAATTTTTCCGCACTTTTCTTATGAAAAGCCACGTGTTTCGTCAACCGGCACTTTTTGTTAAGTTTTCTGGTCAAAATCTAGAGGTCAAGCAAGGAGAACGGGTTTGTTTTTGCTAGAATTTTTTGCAAAATTCCATTCTCTATAAATTCTTGAGCACCTTCGGTGCCAGGCAGTTAGTAAGTTAGCGAGTTAGAAAGTTAGTGAGTTAACCGTAACACACAGTTTTCCGCCGCAGTCGAATTATCACTATAGAATCCGTGTTCGAGTATAGGTCTTCATCCGTCTTACAAGCATTTGCATTAGTCAATTCCGAGGTCAATTCCCAGTATTTTCATATCCAGCCATCGACATTTTTTCAGTATCGAATCCACAGTAACTTTCCGCTACCAGTAAATCCCTTCAGGGCACCCAGAATATTTTTCTAGTCAATTCCTAACTTCAGGAAACATTCCAGATATTTTGCAATTTGTCAAATTGAAAACATTGAACATAACCTATTAACCTGAGACTTGAGCCTTCTTGATCTTCCCGCCGTGTCTGTGAAACCGTTCAAGTGTACCGTGTAATGGGACAACGGTGTAAACGCCCGTTCGTACATCATTGGGATTAGCTGAGCCTTGGTATCTGCCGTTTGCCAAACCGAAACCGTAAGTCGATCTAACCTTCTGGCATTGTGTACTGGTGGGATTGAGAAGAGTAGATCTGCAATACCTGAATTGTTTAGAGTTGAGCGATCCTGTATATAATTTCACTCACTCTACCAGTTAGTTTCACCTGTCCCTGTAAAGTCTACTCTGCTCATATCTAGCCCGAAATAATCCAGCTTATGCGCCGTGCTTTTGGATGCGCTTATTGCTCGTCTTGGCTTTTCGTTTTATTCCTGCTCACGCGCTACTCCTGATCTACACCTGAACTACCCAGAATTTGCCCGCTTAACTATCGTTGCTATTGCTTCCTGATTGCCTGTATATCTTTGTACCTGTTGCTAGTTCGGTGGTGTTTTTGATGTTGAAATAACCCAGATCTGTTGTTGATATTGTAAGTTATTTTTGGAGTTCTGGTTACTTATATAGTTGTGTGTTTTGGAAATTTAGTTCTGTGGTTTTTATCTCATGTTGTATAGGTACAAGCCTGTAATCTTTCACCCGGAGTAACCCGGTTTTTATTAATTTGTGAGTTTTATAGCCAATAACGTTCTTTGGAAGTTTTTTCTGTTATTTTCAATATTGGTAATTTTGTGAGATACTGCAGATGCCTAATTTTCCTGCATAATTTTCAGTGTACTTGAATATATTGACTGGAGAATAAACCTGTCAAAATTCGAAGTTCTTTTATTTCTGGTTTTCAGGTATTGATTTATTCGACTTTCTTTTTTTTTGTATCAATCCGCCTGTCAAATTTCTGTCCTCCTGACACCAGGGTCCCAAGCTGTCAAAATCGGACAGCTGAGACGGAAATAAAATTTTCTTTGATCAATATAGCAACCGGTATTCCAGTCAATGACAAGGTTAGGTAATTAAAGCCTACCTACCCTTGTTAAACTTAACCTGGGTCAAAAGAACCGACCCCTGGGAAACCGTCGCTCCACTGTTGCTACTTGGGCCTCCTGAATATCTTTTTCTGGAGCAAGTGAAGTATACCACTTTTATAAAAAACTGGCGCTCGAGACTCCCGTTTTCCTTAGGAAAGATAGTTTTGATCCTGATAGCGCCCTTGTAAGCCCTTAAGGCAATTAAGGCCTTTACAACCTTTTAGGGGATTTCAATTGGGGGATAATTGAAAGAAGGTTAATTTCTAAGCCAATCCATATTCTAAATCAGGAGTATGATGCAATTGTAATTAGTGTTCCTAAGATTATTGCAGAGGTAAAAAGGATTTTATATAAATTTACGATTAAAAATAAAAGGGGTATAACCTTTATAAATGAGGTATGAACCCAGTAGCTTCATTTAGCTTACCTTTTTATATTTTAGTATATGATGTACCTAAATTTTTGATATTTAGAGGGGCAGTTTGAGTCTGTCAAATATAATACGATTGCAAAGGTGTGAGGGGAAAATCACACTTCTTCAATTATATCAAAATTGTCCTATAATCAGGCACTCCACATAAAAACTTTCATAAGAATACAACTTTTGATAAACATAAAATTAAGAGTATTAGAAATTGTTCGTTATCATCAAAGACCTGCCAACTTGCGATATCGACACATTAGATTCCATTTCAAGCCTCCCAATACCAAGAGATTCTTTTTTTTATGCTTCCGGTGACTCAAGAAGATGTAGCACTTGCTATCAAAAAACTAAAAAAATCCTTTTCCCGTGATATATATTGTTTCGTCATCATCATAAGCTCATTTAGTTATTATCATTATCATTTAGTTAGGTATTTAGTTCAGTTATATTTATTGATTTATTGGGAATTAGTTATCGAACAACCCTCGTAGTTTGGTAGTAATGAAATATTTCAGTATCGAATGTTAAGTTTTTTCGGGATTTATCGCGTATGGTAAAAAATGAAGTGAAGAACCATCTTGGCCCACCTATACCAGAACGGGCAGAATCGATTCGCATCGCATACCTATAGTTCGGACTCATAAAAATCGCTCCGCATATAGCGTGATCTAATGGTCACCGGTTTCGGCACCCAATCGTGGTTTCGCAACCTGTCATCAAGATCCGGTATCGCCCAGTCTACATCCTGGTACCTCTGGAAGTTCAGGCCCAACGCTTGAAGAAGAGTAAGAGATTCTTTATCTTCATTTTCGTTTGCTTTATTCGATTTCGAGATATTTTTTTATACAGTCCATATTTGGTTCATTCATTGGTCACTTCGAGCCGGATTTGAAATTATTGTGGAAATACGTAAATAGTTCGATTCGATACTGACATGTTTCATTATTGCCAGAATAGCTCAAGGTCTCTTTCGATTTAGTTCGTTTCGTAGTTTTTTTTTATTCACCTGCGCTTATCAGCAAATCGTTTTTGGTGATTAAAACAAGTTTCAGTCAACACATATAGCAATACATATATTTTGGAAAGTCATGAATAAATAGATTTATCCTGTTATGGTTTGAATAGACTTTTCGAGTAAATTCTGTTCTCATACGATTTATTCTATTTTTCATTTTGATTTCGTCGAATCCATCCAAAAAGAGTCTTGTTGATCAGTACTCTGTTTATTTCGAGCTCGTCTGTTATACAGGATATATTCAACTTGATAGTAGTAAGAAATTTAGTAAACATTTGGGAACCTTTTTATTGGCATCATGGCTAGCAAGTTGAAACAACAAAAAAGTTTACGAGATGTATGGATAAATCGTCTGACCGAATTAAAGAATGTTGCTGAAGAAGCATTGACTGATGAACATCTTCGAACCCAACTCAAAATACGAATTGCTGATATTGAAAAAGTAGCTGAAGAATTTGAAAAAAATCATTTGTTGGTTACTGCCCAGTCAGCCACAGTTGACGGTTATGATATGAGAATAGAGGAAGAAATTCGTAAAACTTTCGACAACAATTTTTATAGGGTAAAAGAAATTTACCACGAATTATTTGAAAAGTCTGAACAACCTAAGTTAGAATCCGATGTGAGGCTACCTTGTGTCAAGTTGCCTAAAATTGATTTACCGAAATTTAATGGCAATGTTAGAGATTGGCCTTCATTTATTGATTTATATAGAGCATTGATACATGATAATGCTACTTTGTCCAAAACGGAAAAGTTTCAGTATCTTTTGTCTTCTTTGTCAAAAAATGCATTGATGTGCGTAAAGAGTATCAATCTTACAGATGACAATTATGATATTGCATTTAGAACGTTAGTTGAACGTTATCAGAATCAAAGATTGCTTGCTAGTGCCTATTGGCAAGCAATTATTGATGCGTCCAAATTGAATTCGGATTCTGCCAATGATCTTAGAGAACTGTTAGATTGTTTCAATGAAAATTTGGAGGGCTTGAGAAATTTGAACTTGCCGGTTGATTCGTGGAGTTTTGTATTGTTCCATATACTGATAAAAAAGTTGAACCCTGATATGGTGAAAAGATTTGAATTGCATTACGCTTCAACTGACATACCAACCTATAATGCTCTTTCAGCATTTTTGAAAATTCAGTGCACGGCGCTCGAGTCGGCGAATATCAATTCGTATCAGAAATCTCAATATTCTCGTTTCAAGAAAAACAATAACAGTTCACCAACCCACACATGTCGAGATAATCACATATCGACAAATCGTACTTCGTCTTTTGTAACGGAAGTTAGTGGTAACTCTTGTGTATTATGTAATGCATCACATTCGCTTACAAAATGTCAAAATTTCATTAAAAGGCAACCTTTTGATAGATTCACTTTTGCTAAACAAAAGTTTTTGTGTCTGATGTGTTTGGAATCGGGACATCGTTCAAACACATGTTCTATACAGAGTGGTTGTTCAAAATGTGGCTCTAAGCATCATGATCTATTACATTACAGCAATAGGACATCTATTTCGGCAAAACCAGCAGTTCTGCCAATGACTTCTAATTCAGATAATAGTACTATCAATTCGAATCAAAGTAGTACTTCTCATGAGAATAGTATCGTTTCGGCGTGTTCTATTTCGCAGGAAATTGGTAATTTTTCGAGTATGTCAGAATCTGTTTTTGTTTTGCTGGCTACAGCAGTTGTTGAGGCTTTGGATGCTGAAGGTCGTTTGATGCAATTGAGAGTGATGTTAGATAGTGCCAGTCAGGCTAGTTTCATCACTTCAGTTTGTTGTGATCGATTGGGATTACGTCGATCCCAAACGTCTTTGGAAATACGAGGTCTTGGAAAAATGTCTTCTAAGGCTCACGGTGGAGTTAGTTTCGATATTCGACCTGTTGGAAAATCGTCTCCTGTTGTTACAGTCGATGCTTATGTTATTCAAAAAATTTGTGAGGCGATGCCTTCAACTTTTATACCTAGTAGAAATTGGTCTCATATTTCGAATATTAAATTAGCTGACCCTCAATTCAACTCACCTTGTGGCATAGATATATTATTAGGTGCAGATGTATTCTCTACAGTTCTACTTGATGGTCAGTTACATGGAGGTCCCAATGAACCTACAGCTCTTAACACTATTTTTGGTTGGGTAATAACAGGAAAAGCTTCGTTTGAACAGTCGACCGTTGTTAATTCGTATTGTTCTACTTTCGATATTGATTCATTGAATTCCAACATTAAAAGATTTTGGGAAATTGAAAATATTCCAGAAACCAATGAGTTGTTGTCACAGGACGAAATATTATGTGAAGAAATCTTCACAAAAACGTTCACTCGTGACATTTCTGGTAGATACAGTGTATCTTTACCATTTAGAAATGGTGAACCGTTGTTTGGTGATACTCGTTCTATGACTCTCCGACGTTTTTTGTCTTTAGAACGTCGTCTCAAAAGTAATATTGAATTATATGAGTCATATTCGCTATTTATGAAAGATTATTTAGCGTCGAACCATATGAGTATCGTGTCTGGTCCGCCTAAAGACCTAAATAAAATATTTTATATTCCACATTTTTGTGTTTTGAAACCTGGAAGTGTTTCAACAAAATTGAGAGTTGTTTTCGATGCCTCAGCGGCTCCACCTGGTGGTGATTCTTTGAATCAATCATTATTGATAGGTCCAAAATTACAGAAGGATCTCTCGCAACTACTGTTGTCATTTCGTTGTCATCGTTATGTAATCACAGCCGATATTCGTCAGATGTATCGTCAAATACTGATACATCCCGAACATAGAGATTACCAAAGAATACTTTGGCGTTTTGATTCTCAAAATCCTGTTGAGGAGTTTAATTTGAATACTGTTACATATGGTGTCAGTAGTGCTCCATTTCTGGCTATTCGGACTTTGTGTCAATTGGCGCACGATGAGGAAGTTAACTTTCCTTTCGCATCGAAAATATTGTTGAATGACATTTATATTGATGATTTGATCACAGGATGTGCTACGCTGGAAAACACGAAACTACTACAGGAGGATATTATTGCATTACTGAAAAAAGGTGGCTTTGAACTCAGAAAATGGGCAAGTAATCACCCTTCTCTATTAGATAATTTTCCTGATGATTTTCGATATCAACCTTCATTATCTTTCGATAAAGATGACAATTCAATCATCAAAATATTAGGTTTGAAATGGTTTCCGAATTCAGATATGTTTTCGTATCAAGTGGACATTGATGATCGATTGTGCACGAAGAGAACAATTCTGTCAGATTTGGCGCGAATTTTCGATCCACTTGGTTTTGTGGGTCCAGTTTCGTTTTATGCAAAATATTTCATACAGTATTTGTGGGCTCTGGGATTAGAATGGGATCAAGAACCGCCAGATGATTGTATATCTCGTTGGATAGATTTCAGGAAAGAATTGAAACATCTATCCTCAATCAAAATTCCTAGATTCTTTGGATCGTGTACCAGTATTGTGGATTGTCAACTGCATGGATTTTGTGATGCCTCGGAAAGAGGATTCGCTGCAGTTGTTTATATTCGTATGATCCACGAGAGTTCAATGAATTCTTTTATTGTGATGGGCAAATCGAAAGTTGCTCCCTTAAAAAAAATATCCTTGGCCAGACTGGAATTATGTGCTGCGGTGCTCTTGGCAGAGTTATTGACATTCGTTATCAAAACGATTGGGTCAAAACTTTCGTTAGATTGTATATTCGCATGGTCGGATTCGATGGTTACTTTGTACTGGATAAAATCAGAACCTCATCGTTGGCAAACTTTTGTGGCAAACAGAGTGAGTCGTATACAAGATCATGTGGCGCCATCTTGTTGGAGACACGTCTCGTCGAAAGATAATCCAGCAGATTGCGCTTCTAGAGGTTTAACTCCTAATGAATTATTGTCACACACATTATGGTGGGCGGGGCCCAAGTGGCTGAAAGAACCGCAAGAGTCTTGGCCTACTTCAGTTGATCCTAAAATTGACACTTCTGAAATTGTTATTAAAGAATCAAAAAAGATCGTTTTCTCTACCCAGATTTCGACTGACTGGTTAGATGAATTTTTGAATAAGTATTCTTCTTGGTTGAAAATTTTGCGAATCACGTCATACGTTCTTCGATTCATCAACAATATTAAAAATTCAAAAAATAAGAATACTGGTCTTATTCTCTTACCAGAAATGCACCAGTCCGAAATCGTTCTGGTAAAATTGGTACAGAGCATTTCATTTCGCGAAGAAATTGCTGCTTTAAAATCGAAGAAAACTCTTTCTAAATCGTTTCGTAAACTCGCTCCGTTTCTGGATGACAACGGAATTATAGTTGTCGGTGGTAGACTCAAGAACTCTAGTTTACCTTATAGACAAAAACATCCTATGCTGCTCCCTCAAAAGCATCGTTTGACTTATTTGCTCATTGAGTATTATCATTTATCAAATCTTCATCCTGGTCTTCAAACATTGCGTTGTTTGATTGTCCAAAATTATTGGATACTCAACGCCAAACGAGCCATTCGTCAAGTTATTTCACGTTGTAATAGATGTTTTCGTGTTCGACCTACATCATTGACTCCGTATATGGGTAATTTGCCCCCTTTTCGAGTCAATCAAGTCAAGGCCTTTTCTGTTGTTGGTGTAGATTTTGGAGGGCCTTTTGCTATTACAATGTCAAAGTCACGCGGAGCCAAGACATATAAAGCTTATATATGTTTATTTGTTTGTTTTGTGACGAGAGCCATACATATTGAGCTTGCATCTGAATTGTCTGGCGAAGCATTTTTGGCTGCATTGCGCAGATTTATCGCCCGTAGAGGGCGCTGTTCAGTAATTCATTCAGATTGTGGTACCAATTTTGTTGCAGGTAGTAAATATTTGAAAAATATATTTCAGGACGTAGCGAAAGAAGAAAATATCGAATTTCGCTTCAATTGTCCATCAAGTCCACATTTTGGTGGCATTTGGGAAGCAGGAATTAAATCCGCAAAAAGCCATCTCACTCGTGTAGTTGGTGAACAAATTTTGTCTTTCGAAGAATTTTATACGGTGTTAACACAAATTGAAGCTGTGCTCAACTCTCGGCCCTTGTGCGAACTGAGCACAGATCCTAATGATTTGAATGCACTGACACCGGGTCATTTTTTGACATTAGAGCCCCTTACATGTTTGCCAGATCCCGATTTTTCTGACATAAAAATCAATCGCTTATCAAGGTGGCAGCTTTTACAAAGAATCAATCGCGATTTTTGGAAACGGTGGCATTTCGAATATCTGAATACCCTCCAACAACGACAAAAGTGGACGAAAGATCAAGCGTCTTTAAATATTGGAACGTTAGTCTTGATTAAAGATGAACTTCAGCCCCCCCTTCGTTGGCGTTTGGGACGCGTAGTTCAATTATATAGTGGTTCAGATGGAATAAATCGCATTGCTTTGATAAGAACGGCATCTGGAACTGTTAAGAGGCCGTTGATAAAGTTGTGTCCTCTACCGTCTCAATAAAATGCACCTTGCATTTTGGTGGGCGGAATGTTTCGTCATCATCATAAGCTCATTTAGTTATTATCATTATCATTTAGTTAGGTATTTAGTTCAGTTATATTTATTGATTTATTGGGAATTAGTTATCGAACAACCCTCGTAGTTTGGTAGTAATGAAATATTTCAGTATCGAATGTTAAGTTTTTTCGGGATTTATCGCGTATGGTAAAAAATGAAGTGAAGAACCATCTTGGCCCACCTATACCAGAACGGGCAGAATCGATTCGCATCGCATACCTATAGTTCGGACTCATAAAAATCGCTCCGCATATAGCGTGATCTAATGGTCACCGGTTTCGGCACCCAATCGTGGTTTCGCAACCTGTCATCAAGATCCGGTATCGCCCAGTCTACATCCTGGTACCTCTGGAAGTTCAGGCCCAACGCTTGAAGAAGAGTAAGAGATTCTTTATCTTCATTTTCGTTTGCTTTATTCGATTTCGAGATATTTTTTTATACAGTCCATATTTGGTTCATTCATATATCATCTGAACAGCAAAATAATCGAAAGTAACAGTTAAACTATAATCGAAACATTGACTATTATCATAACCCGTTGTTTCTCTGAAGGGGTTTTCCTGGATATTTTCAAGGTGAGCAAAGTGATACCTATCTTCAAGAAAGGGGATCTGGATTCACCTGACAACTACAGGCCAATTTCTATTATACCTATTTTGAAGACGATAATTGAGATAATAGTTAAAGAGCGCCTAATGATTTTTATCAATAAATACAATTTACTACATGAACATCAATATGGCTTCATAAGAAAGATCAACATCAGATGCAGTGGTCGGAGTAATACACAATGTAATAGATGATATAGAAAATGGTGAACACTGACTTTGTGGGATCTAAGCAAAGCATTTGATTTGATTGACAGCATCCTAATAGAAAAACTTGCATATTACGGAATCCGAGGAACAGCTTTAAACTTTTTTCAATCTCATCTACACTCAAGAAAACAAGCCGTTTGTGTGGATGGTGTTTTGTCAGATGAAAAGAATATGTTCCATGGTATACCCCAGGGTTCCATTCTGGGACCGACACTTTTCATTGTCTATATAAATGACATTTTTTATCAATTACTACCCAGCACAATTATCTGTTTTGCAGATGATACCTCAATGTTATAATCTAATTCTGATATTGATATATTACTAGAAATTGGAGAAAAAGCAGAAAACTGGTTTGCTTGTAACACATTGAAATTGAATGAGGATAAAACCCAGAATCTCCTGATCTCTTCAAATAACAGACTTACTAGTAATGATCACGTTAAACTGCTTGGCATAACCATTGATGATTCACTAAAATGGAAAAATCACATCGATCAACTCTGCATAAAACTATCCACTCAATTATTTCTACTCCGTCAGATGAAGAAAGTTTTAAGCTCCCAAACATTACTAACCACATACCACGCGTTATTTCACACCCACTTAATATATGGGATAATGCTTTGGGGTAAGTCTACTAATGCCCTAAGAGCATTCCGTATGCAAAAAAAAAACTGTCAGAATTATAGCTGGTGTTCCATTGAATGAACACTGCCAACCACTCTTTAATGAATTGAAGATGCCATTGCTCTGCATCTGCATATTCCACACTTCACATTCACAAGAATAAAAGTTCATAGTCCACACACTCAGACCTTCATGAGTACCCCACTAGAAATGCAGGAAAACTTCGTCAACCAAAGGTTAGGCTCGAAATGTCAAGGCGTAACTCGCTGGATTTCAAATTATATAACAACCTACCTTTTGATCTCAAGCATGGTGTGGAGAGTGAAAAAACATCTTCTTGAGAATTGCTTTCACTCTATTCGAGACTTTATGAATTGTACATTAACAAAATGATTTTAAATTTATTTCAACATTTGGGTGTTTGAGATAATAATTCGAAACCCATTTGTGTTGACTATTGATGTAAATTTTGAGTTCTTGTACAATTTTTTTTCTTTACAATTATTCACTATGTAGTACTTTGTACCCATTGATTCCTATGACCTGTCATAAATGTAACCCATTGCATAACATGATCAAATAAATCTATCTATCTATCTATCTATTGATTCAGATATTTATCCAATTCCAAGTGGAGGAAGAGTAAGGGAAATAGCGCAAGGAAACCTGCCGTCACATACATAATCCTTTTTATAAACATCATTGTCATATAATCTGATCTACAGGAGTGCGTTCAGGAATCCACCTGAATGAACCAGAGTGGCCCAAAAGCGTTCACAAACGGTAGACCGATATGCCAATGACGTCATCACTTGCCGTCCAGAATTGGCGGGGAACATCGCACTGGGTGCACCCGAATTATACATACTTAAAACTGGGTAAAAACTCGACTGACCTGCGCACTGCACAGCTTAACCAAAGAATAGTCTTGATACAACTAGCTAGATTGATAATAAGCCATATATTATAAATAATGAGGTATTGAATACAACAATACGTAATTAACTCATGTGTTTGTTACAACGACTCAACTGGTTCTGTTCGCGCTCTATGCCTATCTGTCCTTTTTTTTCTGTTGCTACGCAGTCCCTATTCCCGCGGATGTTTTCTAGAGACGAGATAGTCTGTCGTCATCCTTAAGGGTGTTTTACAAATCTCGACGTGAAAATTATTAAGGCTAGTGTGCAAATCTCAAACTACTACTGATATGTAACAATTTCAACTTTAAGCATTAACATGCCCCCCGCCTTGGAAGGACCACTTCCAACATGTAATAAAATTCATATGTGTCCATATAACAGTCTATAGAGAATGTCTTGCACATATAAAGACTTAAATTCACATTCACTCACAAAAATACCTTTTACCACTTGAAGATACTGGTGGTTCTGCTGCTTCCTCCATAGGTAGTGGACAAAGCTTGGATACAGCTCGTTTCATCACTCCTTTGTGTGTTCTGATGGTGGCAACCCTTGCTACACCATCTGGTCCAGGATAGAGTGGTTGAACTCTACCTAACAACCAACGCAATGGAGGTAGATTATCTTTCTTGATCAGCACCAAAGTGTTGATCTGCAAAGTTTCTTTCGTGGTGTGCCACTTAACTCGTTGCTGGAGCTCTGCGATGTAGTCTCTTGACCAACGGTGCCAAAATGACTGATGTATCTGCTGCAGCTTCTGATACTTAGATAAACGATTTTCCTTTACATCACGCGTATCTGGGTCGGGTAATGAAATCAGAGTCCGCCCAATCAGAAAATGGGCTGGTGTCAAAACTTCCATGTCGGCTGGGTCAGAGGATAAAGGAGTTAGAGGACAGGAATTTAGTACCGATTTTATCTGAACAACGACAGTCGTCAGCTCTTCATAGGTAAATTTGGTATCTGCTAAGACACGTTTTATATGAAACTTAGAAGACTTAACTCCTGCTTCCCACAATCCTCCAAAGTGAGGTGCGTGAGATGGAATAAAATGCCATAAAATATTTTCTTCAGAAAACAAATATTTCAAAGTATTTTCCTGCCTTTGTATGAAATTTCCTAGCTCTAACAGCTCATTCCTTGCCCCAATAAAATTTGATCCGTTGTCCGAGTATACCTTTTGAGGTTTTCCTCTTCGAGCTGTAAACCTGCGAAAGGTTGCGATAAATGCTTGTGTTGTCGAATCGGAAACAATTTCTAAATGTACGGCTCGTGTAGAAAAACATACGAATAAACACAAATAACATTTCGTTGTTTTGATACCACGTCCTACATGATTTTTTATAAAGAATGGCCCTGCATGATCAATTCCAGTCACGAAGAATGCTGGTTGTGGTGTGACCCTATCTACTGGTAGAATCCCCATGATTTGAGAACCTTGTCTAGGGTTAAACCTAAAACATCTCAAACAACTATGAACTGTTTTTCTAGCAAGATTTCATCCACGTAACGGCCATAAACTTTCACGAATAGCTGACAATAACATTTGAGCGCCCGCGTGACAAAGTCTTTCATGCTCATATCTAAAGATAACTCGAGTCAAATGATGATCTGAGTTCAACACTACAGGGTGTTTTTTATCAAATAAAAAATTAGATAACTGTAATCGACCGCCTACCCGTAATAATCCATCATCCCCAAGAAATGGACTCAAGTTGACTAACTTTCCTTTATCGATGACTTTATTCTTCCTTAATATTTCTAATTTCTTTGGAAAAGATTGCTCTTGGGACCATCTCAAAAGACATTTGTATGATTTTTCCAATTCCTCGACTGTAAAAGCTCCTGTTTCATTCGACATCGATGACCTACAGTTATTCACGAATCTTATACAATATCCCACGATTCTTTTCATTTTATGCAGACTGGAAAACTATCCGAATGAAAAAATGACTTCACTTCGGTAATCAGCAGAGTTTTCACCGATTTCTTGCATTCAGGTAGATCTTTTAGAACCTGAAACGATTCTTCAGGCCACATTTCCGGTCGTTTACATAACCAACTTGGTCCATCAAACCACAAGATGTTATCTTTCAATTTTGAAGGAAGAACTCCTCTGGAAACCAGATCTGCTGGATTTTCATCAGTAAGAACGTAATGCCATGAATCAACTTCAGTTAAAGCTTGGATCTGAGCCACTCTATTGCCTACAAATATTTGAAACTGGTTGGGGGGAACTCTTTCCCCTTGTTGATTGATTCGTCCTGAAACAATCCATCCTAGTGCAGTACCTTGTAATACAGGCATATCTGGCCCTAATCTCATTTTTTCTGAGCCTATTAGATGCCAGAAAATCTCTGCCCCTATCAACACATCAACATTAGATGGAATAAAAAATTTAGGATGTGCTAACTTCAAATAGTCTGGAATTTGAAGCTCATCAGGCTGAAAATGATGCATTGGCATTTTATCTGTGATTTTGTCGACAAAAAAACAGGAAAGATCTGTTTTGTATCCTCCTACCGTTGATTTAACTTGAATATGACATCTATGCTTGATTGCAGCCACTACCTCACTTATTCCTACTACTGACATCCTAACCTCCGACTTCCGCACTCCTAATTTCTCACAAAATTCACTAGATATGAAATTTGACTGGGATGCTGAATCTAGCAGAACTCTACATGAATGATATTCACCTGCAGTATCCTTAACCTGTACTAAGGCCGTTGCCAATGAGACATCATAATTTTTATTATTAACTTGGGTAGCTAAAGGCACTATTTGATTATTCTCAGCCTGAGATACTAAACTCCTAGACCTTTCTCTCACCTTGGATTCTTCATCAGTTGACTGATATTGATACCCATGCAATAAAGTATTATGTTTCAAATTGCATTTCCTACACCTTGAACTAGAACAGAATCTAGTGAAATGATTGGGTTTCAGACAATTGAAACACAACTTAAATTTTTTTAATTCCCCTACTCGAGTGTCCAATGACATTTTCAAAAATCTCTCACAATCTCCAATCCTATGTGAACCTTTACATAGAGGACAAAACTGGCGTGCAGTGGATACTGATCCAACATTCTGACCTGGATTAGATGACACTGACACAAAAGACCTTGTTTTCCCCACGATATCCCTGCTCTACCCTTGATGAAATTATTGAAATCCATTAATGTTGGCAATTCATTGGTTATCTTATAAGACTCCCATTCCCTCATAGATGCTTTGTCTAACTTGCTTGTAACTGAAAATATTATCAAGGTATCCCAATGCTTAATCGGTTGTCCAAGATTTTCTAAAGACCTCAAATGTTTGTTAAGTGTATCCATGAATTCACGCAATTCTACTAAAGATTCATTGGAAATCGCCTGTACATCAAATATCGCTTTAATATGATTATGAACTAACAGTCTCTTGTTATCATACCTTTCCCTTGAAAGATCCCACGCCACTGCATAATTTGAAGCGGAAAATTCCAAGGAATGTATGACTTGCTTTGCATTTCCCTCTAACGCCGCACGTAGATAATGAAACTTCTGTATTTCACCCAAACCAGCATTCTCATGAATCAACGACTGGCAACTTTGGCAACTGTATTTGTGGGAGACGAATTTGTGCGTTAGAACTACCTGTATTTGAAACAATGACTGAACTGCTAGAACGAGTCACCACAGAACCCGATTCCCTATTTTCCCCATTTTCGTTTTCAAAACTTCTACTATAATCTTTTAATAGACACTTTCCTTTTGAAATAGCCTTGAAATACTCATTTTCAAACGATTTACGTTCATTTGACTCATCATCGATATTATCTACTGCTCATTCTATTCCACTCTGTACTTCTTCAAACTCCTGTAGAAAACTATTAACCTGTTGTAACCTAACTTCTAGCTCTACTAACATGTTTCCACTAACATTTGCGACCGTTTCATTCGTCATTGTCTGAATTAACTCGTCTACATACTCTTGAAAATGCAAAAGACGTCTTTTCATCACCTCTCTTTTCTTTTTCAACACTACAAGATTATTTTTATCCATTTCTGTGTACCTACTGTCCCACGAATTTATAAAAGATATCTCATTCCCTTAGGATTAACCTTATTCTAACTCTTCCAACTACCGTATTTCAAGTCAACAAATATCATCACTCATACAGAATCCAAAAGTGCACAATAAAGGGACAACAGTGAAATGGGAAGCTTACTCACAGCGAAGGTATTCCAGCCGACCACTTAAGTTGATCTCCGCCTTTTCGCTGCTTTCTCGCCGTCTCGCCAACTATTCTACCGCTTTGAATTGATTTGATGAATCCTCTGATCAAATCAAACTTTTGAATGTCTCTGTTTCACTCGAAGGACCATTTAAAACTTCTCCACAATGAATACTTGAATCCGGCTCGAAGGACCACTTTTATGTTGAATAAAACAATACGTAATTAACTCATGTGTTTATTACAACGACTCAACTGGTTCTGTTCGCGCTCTATGCCTATCTGTCCTTTTTTTTCTGTTGCTTCGCAGTCCCTATTCCCACGGATGTTTTCTAGAGACGACATAGTCTGACGTCATCCTTAAGGGTGTTTTACAAATCTCGACGTGAAAATTATCAAGGCTAGTGTGCAAATCTCAAACTAGTACTGATATGTAACAATTTCAAATTTAAGCATTAACAGAGGTGTGCGTTAAAAATGAATCAGGTATGAACATGATATGCATCAGTTATATAGGTATAATATGCAAAGTATAAAATGGATTGATTTTTTTTTGAACATCTCAATTCCTTACAGACGACTCATTATTCATGATTCTTCTCACCACTGAAGTAGTTGAGATTTTCAATATTCCCAAAACCTCAATCAATGCTTCAAGCTTATGAATTCAAGAGAGATCTGGCAGTCATAATAATTGTGACTCATCACTTTCTCAAACCGAAAAAGAAGCACGAAAGTACTGGACAAAGAACTCCACTTAGTGCATTCTTTCATTGTATGTAGATAATGAAAAATTATTTCTTTCATCTATCGATAAGTGGAAATATCTAAAGCAAAGGTACATGAAGGCCAAAGATAATATAAAAACAACAGGAGCAGTGGATTGTAGATTTCAATATTTTGAATTTTGAATTTTGATGAAATAGATGCCATTTTGGGAAAAAAACCTAATGTTACTCCATTAGCTATAGTAAGTTCAAGCAGAGATAATAACTTGAATACTCGTGGTGATCATGGTGATGATGCTTTGGAAGTGGAATCAAAGAAACAAAAAATTCCAAAGGAGAAGTTACTAACCATTTGTTCCAGCGGTAAACGACAAATTAGGTGAATTTTTTTGGCACTTTTGTTTATTGATGCATTGTGGATACTGTGGAGTAAGTGATAAAAGGTGTAGATGTGTTATAAACATCAAATTTCTTGTTTGAAAATACGGTGTTTATAAGGGTTTCATGTACCTAATAGGTATATTTTACGGTTTTGATTAGAAGTACTATGGAGTTTTGTGCAGTTATGTATTGTGCTAAACGGTCTAATCGAGATGATGTCAAGTTTTTTCGATTTCCTTCAATCCAGACGGGGCATCAGCAGGTAGAATCTGCTAAAGTAGATAGACGTGCCAGTTGGATTGCTGCTCTCCATAGGGATGATTTCTCTGAGGCCAAAGCGAAAAATTCTTTTATATGCTCAGCACATTCCATAACAGGTGATGAACTGACAAAGTTGTATTACATGTACATGGAATGATATTTCTCAGGACAACCATCTGATGACCCCAAACACCCTGATTATGTGCCCTCCCAAAATATGGGTTGAAAAAAAGTTTCTGGATAGTTGTCATTAGCAAGGTACACTAGGGCTATGACAAGGAATAAGGTTGTATCTAAAGTGGAACCAATGACTGTGAGATATATATGTGGCTGCTTTTGTTTTGCTTCTTTATTTTGTCCAGAATTTATTTTCAATTTGCATTTTCGTTAGCATTCTGCAGGTTTCGTAAAGGTCAGAGTTATATGATTTTAGCATAATTTTTATAATATTTTGTTATGAGATCTTACACAGCGAGTCAGATTCTGATGAAGAAAATAACTCTGCAAATACTGTAAATGCAATTGGTTACACAAATTCAGAGGACATAAATGGAGACCATGATAAGTCCACCCAAACCGATTTCAATTTGGAAGGTTTAGAAGATGAATTGGTCAACCTACAAAGGAAGCTCTATGAATATAGAGAATCTGTTATTGATTTGTCATTCAATGAAGATTCATTACTGGGAAATGACAAGAAAACACTATTTCTCACAGGCATTCCTACCTATGAATTCATCAAACTCATCTCCTATCTTGTTGAACCTTGTATTTCTTCCAATCTCAATTCAACATTTCCTCTTGACACTTATGCGCCTCAGACCGAATGTTTCTTTTCATCTACTTTCTCATCTCCTCAACTGCAGTGCAAATACTATTTCTAGGATTTTTTTCAGTTCCATCGATGTTGTTTTTGAAAGGCTGGAATGCTTTATTCATTGGCCATCAAGGGAGGAACTGCAAAACAGTGTGTTGTGTTTCAAAAAATAATTTGGTAACAAAACCACTGTAATTATAGATTGTTTCGGAATATTCATTGAAAAACCTTCCAACCTTGGTGCCCGAGCTTCTACCTGGTTCAATTATGAACATCACAATACCATAAAATTCTTAATAGGAAAAACTCCTCATGGTGCAATTTCTTTCATTTCCTCTGGATATGGAGGTCGCATTAGTGACAAGTTATTGACAGGGGATTGTGGTATCTTAAACAATTTGTTAACATGGGATTTGGTGTTGGCTGATCGTGGTTTCATGATAGGAGATATAGTTGGTTTATATTGTACCTCAGTCAAAACACCTACACTCTTGAAAAACAAGAAGCAGTTAGAATCATATGAGTTGGAACAAACACGGCACATTGCATGTGAGGTACAGTTGAATCAATAGGTATATTTTTCAAATTTCATCATATTTTTCAACATGCAGTGGCAAAATATATAAATAAAATACTCTTTTGCATCCAGGATTCATGTGGAACGAGTTATTGGTGCACTGCGCCAAAAGTATACCATACTACATGAAACACTTCCCATCACCATAGTGAAGAAAATTGAAGGAGATGGAATTACATGTACCCTTCAGTGGTTCCCAGGGAATAGTTTTATATTATGTTTATATGTTGTCAAATGATTGTGATATTTTACCATGAACTTATACATTTTATTCACTGATATAAAATTTTATTTCTTCCTGTAGTTATCCTGTATGGTAACAAGATATAAAAGGTAATATTCTATATGAATGCTGAATTTTTATTGCTTTATCAATTCATAAACAATGAAGTCCACTTATTTAGATTTGATCGATTTCATTCAGAATGCTCAAAATGTACTGAATTTGAAAAATCTCATACAACAATGTTTCTTTGGGATAAAAGGAAGATGGAATAACTACTAATTCTTACAGAATTATTAAAGTATTAAAACAATATTCACATTAAATAGTGAAGTGGGGTAAGTGCAATATCGGGGTAAGTGAGACTGTGCGCTGTAATTCCCGTGAAAATAATTTCTGTACGTGCAATCCAGCGCTTGCCTTCGCGAAACGTTCCACCGAACCAGATTCCAAGGTCGCAGATCGGCGCGCGCACTCATCATCCGTCCACATAGGACAGACTGTTTCAACTCTTTTCTCAAGTGAATGGTGATTCAGCAGGTGTTCAGTAATAAATTCCTAATCTTCACTTTTTGACGAGTTCCCAGTGGTATTGGTGGTGAGTAATCAATAAATTTATCATGTTTTCATAAAATATAATCGATAAATAAAATTTATCGATAGAAACATTCCTAACCCTATTTATGCAGGTATGTGCACTTGCCCCATGGAATTTGTGTTCGGGGCAACTGCGATCAGTGAATTTGGTCGAAGTACAACTAGTCGCACTTGCCGCATAGTTGCACTTGCCCCGAATACGTTTCCATCTGTAAGTGGAAGATAATCTCACTTTTCTCACAGAAAAATGGTTAGAAATTACCAGAGAAAAAAACCCAAGCCCAAATACACAAAGGAGGATTTGGAGCTGGCAGTTGAAGCTGTGAAAACAAAAACAATGGGTAGTTTGAGAGCTAGTCAAAGGTATAATATCCCTCGAAGTACCATCATGGATCACTTGAAAGGTCGAAGGGGAATGAGAAGCCAAACTTTTGGAAGACCCACTGCTCTTCCAAAGGACGCTGAAGAAAAGCTCGCCGAATGTATAAAGTGTGTAAATAATAACTCCATATGAGGAAAGTATTGTATAGTGACTATTATTACAGGAGAAATGGGGCTTCGGCCTCAGCAGAAAGGAAATTCTAGAGGTTGTGGGCAGCTACATCAATCAGAACAAAATAAAAAATATTCCCTTCAAGAATGGGAAACCTGGCAGGACTGGTTCCTTCTTTTCAAGAAGAGGCACCACCTCTCCATAAAGAAACCAGAAGCAGTGGAATATGCTCGAAAGAAAAATACGGACCCCTTCATTATTTATGAATATTTCGCTCTATTGAAACAAACGCTTCAGAATCTCGATTTATTTGATAAGCCCTCTCAAATTTGGAATATGGATGAGACTGGTTTCTGCAGTGATCCTAGTCGGGTGAAAGTTGTAGGTGAAAGAGGTGCCAACTCTACAAAAATCACAGCTGACACTGGCAGATCAAACACGTCAGTGTTATTCGCTGCTGCAGCTGATGGGTCGAAAGCGCCTCCTTTGATCATATTCAAGGGGAAAAATGTTTGGGACTCGTGGATACCAGAGGAAGGTAAGAATTACCCAGGAACAACCTATGCAGCTACCAGTAATGGATGGATGGAATCAACAGTTTTCAAGAATTATTTCATCAAAACATTCATTCCCCATCTGACAGAACAACGACCTGTATTAGTTCTGTATGATGGCCATGCCACTCATGTGGATTTAGGTGTCATTGAGGCAGCTATAAACGCGAACATTACTATTTTGAAGTTGCCACCACATTCTAGCCACTTACTGCAACCTCTTGATCTCTCAGTATTCCGTTCAGTCAAGTTGAAGTGGGATGAGCTTCTGGTTAAATGGCAAAGAAGGAATATTGGGAACACTCAACAAAATTAAATTGGCTGAAATGGTCGGTATCGTGTGGAATCGTATAGACAGCAGTGTTGTCCAATCTGCGATAGAAGATTTGTCGGTAGTGTCCCATAATTCGCCAATCATGATTCTACCAGATCCTCTTGTTGGACGAAGAGGAGAATTGAAATTCAACATTGGTTTTTTCGTTTTCAGATTATCACAATATCTATCGAATATAACTTAGAAATAACCTTCCGATTGTTATTGTATTTTTTCCTCCTAAATCTCGTTCATTCTTTCACTATTTGTTGAATATATCATCAATAACCAATTCCTTGTTTGGAAGAGTAAATCTTCCGAATTATGTAATGATGACGTATATTCCAACCATCATTCCCATACACTGATAGCTATTTTTGTGAAACTATATTAGATAGAGAAACAATCGATACAGCGAATGATAGCTGGAATAGTGATTGTTGATGCCCTTACCCCATTCCATTGTCCATGCGACATGATGAAAAATATGAAGTTATGTCGCACTTACCCCAAAACTGGGGCAACTGCGACTAGGGTCTGAAAAATATATATATATTTTTTGTATCCGTCCACATATGTTTTCTTCTAAGCAGAGTATCATGATTCGAAAGCAGCTCCTTTCAGTTACCTCTCCATAAAATATGAAACATATACAGCAATAAATGATGATATTATCGGAATTTACATTATAATTTTGCTTATTGGTAGTCGCAGTTACCCCACTTCACCCTAATGCATTTCTATGATCATGAAATTATGAGATAATAATAATAATAATAATGATAATAATGTTTATTCATGTTGTTTGCAGTAGTATGGTTACATTTCTATACCTAACATTACAAAATAAACATAGAAAAACCCACAAAAGACGAGACCGCGCGTGGGGTCTTCTGTGCTCCATTTGTGTTTTTTAAATGAAACTGCAAATGCTCACTGTACGAAAATGAGAAAAAATACAAAAATGAATGAATAGGAAAAAAACATCAGATAGAAAGAAACAACTTTTTTTCTTGGTTCTATGAAGAATTAAAATAAATGAAATAGTAGTTAATTTGCAACAAACTTGAATCTAATAATATAAACAAGATGTTTCATTCTTGTAAGAATGTTTTCTTCAATTTTTCAATTTCTTTCAATTTTTCTTTCTTTCCTGTTTTCACTATTTTTTGCTCTGATTTCAATGTATACATTCAGAGAGAATGATCAAGAAAGTAAGTCGCTGAGAGTCTTGAGCTTGGTGGTGAGTATGAACCACTTCAATTCCTTTTGGAATGAGTTTTCAGAGTGTAAATCGTAAACATTTTTTTTTTGGTTTTCTGTAAGATTGTTGAATGCTTTCAAAGCTGAAACTTCTCTGTTCGATTTTTTTTTTTGTTAACAGGGGTATTTTAACATAGTTCCTTGCTTTTTGTCGGCTACAATACTGATGATCTATGTTTTTCAAGACTCTTTTATGTGTGTGGAGATGTACAAAGAGATTTTAAAATAATATTTGTCGAATGCTCAGAGCACCAGATTCGGCGTGAAGATATTCGGTAGGGTGAGTGGATTCCTTGGTGTATTATTTTCAGAAAACGTTATTGCAGATGGTCTAGTTTCACTACGTGAACGTTTGCAACTCCAACCCATGCTAAAATCCCATACTTGAATTTGTACAATAAACTACGGAGAGTTTTTGTAACATTTTGGGTATGTTTGTCCCATTTGAGATGGCTGTCTATTGTTACACCCAGATATTTGATTTCATTAGTTGATTTGATTGAAATGTTACAATTATCAATATCCAATGTAACGTAGGTTGGTAGGCTATTCTTGTAAGATACGAAGGGAACAAACTGGGTCTTATCGATATTAATTGTCAGTATTTTGTGGATGAACCAGGTTATTATTTGAGACAAATCACTTTATGCTCCTGATTTCGGGTCTTTCCAATTATCATCTTGATAAAATATAGCAGTATCGTCTGCATAACTGATTAAATATCTCGAAGAGTTAATGGTGAGTAGGTTATTGATGTAGGCTGTAAATAATATGGGTCCGAGCACCGTTCCTTGTGGGACTCCGAATTCACTTCTTTTTCATTGCTCAGTGTTGTTTTGATTTCAACTTGTTGCTTCCTCCTTTGAAGGTAGCTTTCCATGAATTTATAAGGAATACCTCGTATTCCCATACTTTCCAATGCTTCTAGTAACTGTATGTGACTAACAGTATCGAAGGAACACGCACAGTGAAGGTTTGCACTTACCCAATGCTCCGTAAATATTCGAGGTTGAATGTAATATGGCATCTTGTGTGGACTTCCCTTTCCTGAATCCGAATTGACGATGAGACAGCAGTTTGCATCTTTCCAGGAATTTCTCCAGTCGGGCCTTCACAACTTTTTCGAATATCTTAGCGAATACCGAGATCAATGATATTGGTCTATATTTTTGTCCGTTTTGTTTACTGCCTTTGTTGTGGATAGGTTTGATAATCGCAATCTTAAATTCGATTGGTCATATGCCAGTCTTCAATATTTCATTCAGGAGATATGTTAGGGGTTCTATCATTAAAATAGAAAATAGAAAATCTTTATTAAATAGGAAATCCTAATATACAAATACGTTACATAAATAAATTGAATACAAAATATATATTTAATTACCTAACTTAACCTATCCTAATGACAAAACACACACACACACACCATTCACTATGACATACATCCTTTTCCATTAGTACATGAATATAATAATAATAAAAAATACCTTTGATTATTTACCTAGATAATATTATTCCTAATATAATCAAGTAGCATTGATTTAAATGAATTGAGTGTTGAACATTCTTTTATGTGGTTTGGAAGTTTGTTGTATTTCAAAAGCCCAAGGTGAAATAAAGAATTCATGGTTTTACTATAATTGGTTCTCATTACATAGAAATCTCTATTGTTCCTAGTAGCATAGTTGTGTATTTGATAACAAAATGTTATATATTCTCCAAAGTAAGCAGGACATAAATTATGCAATATTTTAAAAATAAATACCATTGTAAAATACAACAGTCTATCCTTTACAGATAACCAATTCAGTACATTCAGCATCAGTTGAGTAGGTGTATACCTGTTACATCTGAGAACAATACGCATACCTCTATTCTGAAGTTTTTGGAGAGTAGCAATATTATTATTACTCATTAAGTAGAGCAGGCTAGCACAGTATTCATAATGCGGTTGGATAATTGTTCTATAAACTGTTATAGACGCTTGTATACTTAAATGAGATGTCACTCTAGACATTTCATGAACTATATTTCATTCATGAACTATATTTTTCAAAGTTTCAGCTCTAATCGAATTGTTTCCTGGTGACTCATAACTTCTAAGACCTAAATGATTGTCACAATTTCTTCACTCGATACCGGATGGAGGAATATTGAAGACTGATTATTAATGTTTTTGGTTTGATGATATTTTCAGCTGAGGTTTTTCCGACTTTCATGTTGGAGTTCATGTTCATTGAAGATATCAGCAATTTGGCACTCGTATGTCATAATATTACCGGAGTCGCCCTGAATTTCTTTGATGTTATGAGCCGCGTTTGGTTTATCTAATTTTTTTAGGGTATTCCATAGCTGTTTTGAGGTGTTAGAATTGTTTTTTATCTTGTCTTTGTAGAAGTTCATCTTTGTCTGTTTTATCAGACCATTTAGTCTATTACGATAATTTTTAAATTCGTTGGTGTATAATTCCAGGTCACTTCGGTATTTTTTGTGAAGTTCATTCTTTTTATTTATTGGTTTTATCAGACTCCGTTTTTCGTTATGTTTTTGTTTTATTGACACGATTACAGGAACAATACATTTGATGAGGAGTTTGCATACACTATCAATTCATCCCTAGTAAAAATATAGAATGGATGACAAGCAGACTCAGATGAAGTTGAAGACATCTGCAAATCCATCATATAATCAGGCTTAAATGAAGTGGAAGGCATCTGCAAATCCACTGAATTCAAACCACAACCTTTCTTCACTTTGTTTTGTGGTTGCCTCAAAAACTGCCAAAGCTTCATCCACTGTAATGTGCAACACAAACCTCCTGGAAATAACACGAAGCTCTTCCAAATTAAATCCAACATACTTTTCTTTGAAGAGTGTCAGCAATGATTTCGGGAACTTCTCATCCAATGTTTGAGGTGGATTGAATTCTTGCTTAGATAAGGCATGAGTTGGCAACAAACCCAAATCTATCATTTTTTGAGTGAGTGTATCCATTTCAGTGTTCGTTAGAGATGGTATTTGGGACGATTGAAGAACATGAGTTTCCACACTATTGCCCAGTCTGGTTGGTGTTGAGAAATCAATGTCCTCCAGTTTCTTGAAAAACTGCCCTTTTTTGCTAGGCCCAATCCAGTATGCTAAAACATCTGTTGCAGATTTTTCATTAGTTCTGTTTCCAGCAAACTCCAAGGCATAAAGTATTGATGCAACATGTGTGCATACTCCTCCTAATCCAGCTCCACATGTACAATGAGCTGTGAGGATTGTTCCATTCTCAGCAACAATAACCCAAGGTTTCAGTGGAGCTTCTGAAACTCTTTGAGAATGGCGAACCTCCAAAAGATTACTTTAAATTTTCATAGCTCAAATCAAATTCATGAACCTGAACTTACTTTTCCAATGATTACAAAATCATTATTCAATTTCTTAGCACATAGAGATTCAATCCATTTGCAAGCCAACTATGCAAATGCATCCAAACTCTTATAGGCTCGGATTTCAAAATATGTGGAAGGGCTCACACTAAAGAGGAAGTAGTCAAGAATCACATTTTTCGAAATCTTTGGAATTTCGTCCAAAGTTGCATCAAAATCACATGGTTTCAAGGTATATGGATCAATACGTCCAATGAAATATAATTTTTCAATATAACCGGACCTCGCCTGAATCACAGAAATATTTTATCAATGGACAATGACAAATTATTGCTTTCTACTCACCATTTCAATGCAAAATATTATGAACAATCTCGCAGTACAAACAGAACAAAATGCTGCTATTTGTTGTCAGACACCACCAGGCTGAAAACAATATTATTAGGAAAAGTCTTAGATTTTTCATAATGCTAAGAGATTCAGAGAATGCGAACCTGATGAATTTCATTTCAATATATTATTATGATGAATGAAAGAGGTCTCAAAACGCTTCCTTGCAGAACTCCCATTTCATTTGAAACTTTGTCCGAGAGCATGTTCTTCATCTTGGTCTGTTGGGAACGATGGCTCAGGTAACTTTTAAACCAACTGAACACATTGTCAGATATGCCATAATATCTTGATTTTTCCAAAAGGATGTTTCGATCTATCGTTTCAAAAGCTCTCAGTTGATTTTTACAAAAACCAAATTGGGCACAAATAAAAAGGTCATTGCTATTAAAATCATCTTCAAACTGTTCATAGACTACTATTTGAAGAACTTTTTCAAGTGATGGCAAAGTGTTGGTTGGTCTAAAATCACAAGAATCTATGGGATTGTTAATTTTAGGGATAGGAATAATGGTGCTAATTTTGAAGTGATCTGGGAATATACCTTTTTCAAGAGACGTATCAATGAAGTTTAATAATACATGTCCGAAGCAATCAGAAGTTTCTTTAAAAAATTTACTATTAAGGATTTCCTGTTCGTTTATTTTATTTTCTAATGAAGATATCATCCTACGGAGATGACCCATACTTACTAGTGTGAATTTACTAAGTGATTGATTGATAGGAGGATAGTTAGGCTTGACCATCGTTCTTCATCGTCAATACTGCTAGCAAATTGTTGAATACTGGTGACAGAATACTGGTTGAAATTTTGAGCAATTTCTGGGCTATCAGTGCAATACCGTGGTTGAATACCATCAGAAACATAATTTTATCAAAGGTATTTCTGTTACAATCTATTTGTTGTTCGCAGTATGACATTTTTTATGTTCAAGGAGGTCAACATACTGATTTCTCAGATCCTCAAAGTTTTCCCACATCTGGTCTTTGAGATGAATTCTACTATTTATGGAATTTTTATAGGCAATATCCTTTTCTTTCGCTTTGTTTCTTATATCAATATCATAGTATGGTAATTGGTTTTCCTTCATTGAAACATAGTGTTTTGGAGCTAGTTTGTCAACAGTGATTGTAGTCCAAAATATCATTAACGTCTATTGAATTTAGTGACCAGTTTTGAGAAAGCAGTTTCATATTCATATTCTTGTACGTGTCATCTGAATATTTTCTCGTATTTATATTATTTTATGCAGTATTTTCAAGTTTGGATTTGAAACAACCCATTGAAATAATAGAGTGATCAGGGATTTTGGAGTATCAATAACATCTACATCAATATTGCAGCTATTTGTTACAACATAATCCACTAGAGTAGATCCATAATTTTTTTCATATAAAAATTTGACATTTCTTCAAAGTCAGTATTGAAATCACCTATGAGTATGATTTTTTTTATTGTTATTATTGGAAAAACCTTCGAGCATGGATGGTTCGAGGCGAGTGGTTCAGGAGTGATCGATGGCGCTACACATGCTACACATACATTGCGTGCTTGTAACGATATACAAATCGTTACTCGGTTTCTCATCAACAGCAGGACAATAGCATCGATCAATCATGAATGTTAGTATCATTGGTGACATTTGTTAGAGTTATCGTGGACGACAGTTGGAATATATTCACTCTGGGTAGGCTTCTACACTATATGAATATGTCAATGAACAGGTTTGCTAGCCTGCTATCAAGTCACGGACTGGATTCGCCAATGATATCGATTTTCATGATCACGTGATCCAGAGCTTCAATTCGGAGAATCAGACTGAAAAGATACTCTCTTACCTTCCAGACTTTCGGAAGGTCGAATTGCATGGTGGTTTTGTGATATCGATGGCGATCTGAGATCGGTGAATTTATATATGATTGCTCAGATTTGCAGAGATTTAAGTTCATTTTTTTTTTGGCTTTGAAAATGGCTGTTGCCACTTGAACAGAAATTGCGGTATCACTTTGTTCGAGTAATAAGCTGATAATTTTCCTTTTCGTTTGAATCAGTAGCTTGCATGGTAGTACTACTGGTTCAATTTATCTCGCTTGAATCCTGCTTGGTAGTAGTTGAAGATTAAAATATATATATTTTTTGTGTTGAACACACGTGATTGCTGAAATCTTGTATTGATGGAAATAATTTTTTCTGTGTGATTTTCTTTCTTATAGCTTCGGTGCTGCCAACGAGACCACAGCCTTGAAGACTTAATGAATTAGGTCTTCTGGTGGAATTTGGAAGATCTGCAGGAGTTCTTGGATTCTCATTGAAGAGGAAAAGACATGTTCGGGTGAGTGCACAGTATGTACTTGTTGCACATGAATTTGTAGTGTAACTGCCACTCTTGCCCGAACATCTTTTCTTGTGATTCGGAATCACCATCGGCACCAGGGGGCGTTTCGATTTGACACTGTCAAACCAAAACTACAGGAAAACATTGGGAATGTCATTTATGCCTGCTGATATTTATTGCTTTCTTATCTTGACTTTCGAGTTATCTTTGCTGTGAAAATCATTTTAGCTGATATCATTAAGTATTTGAGTGGGAAAAGTCGACCTGTAGTCGAAGGCGAAGCAGTATTCAATGCTAACCATATTATCCTGTGTGAGGTAGAAGATGTGGAAAATAGACGGATTTTTGGTCTTTGTTTACAAAGCTCTGCATTAAAATCTCCTCCACACAAGATTGAATTGAATTTGGGATCAGTAGGTACATCTGTGACCGAGTGGATATGTATATGCAGTTGCAAAGCAGACCAATCTGGTTTCTGAGAGCATGTTGTTGCATCGCTGCTATATGTCAATCGGTAGGTAGATAATGAATATTATCAATTTTGATGAAGAGCGTTATTTTTTCAGCATTGAAGTACTTGATGATTTGAGCTGTACAGATGTCAAGCAAGTATGGGGCAAGGAGAAGAAGAAGGTGGGAGCAGTTCATGCTGCGAAGAGAGCTGTAGACTACTGGCATTTTCAGAAGAGGAAACGGAATGACTTTCAGTCCAACCAGGAAGTAGAAAATGCCAATTTCAAGTTGCTGTTGAAGTGTAATATATTTCATCCTCTTGAATACCATTTGGATTTGAAATGCTTAAATTTTCAGGCAAACCGTCTTCAGCTAGTTCAGTTTTCTATAAAAATGCAGCATCTACAAGGAACCAAAGGTTGCATTCGTTCTGTAATGGGAAACTTCGCTCCAAGTTGCCAACTTATAAAATGTGTGAAAAAGTCTACCGTCCAGGAAGCAATATTTCGAAAGCAAAATTATCTGAACGTGCTTATTGTGATGGAATTTCATTGCAGAACTGTCCTCAGCTCTTCATCTCAAGTCGTTCAAGAATAAAGTCAGTTTTTATAAAAGTCAGTTATGATTGGTTGAAAATTGTGTTGGTACTTCTGGTTTCATGTCATTTTTATGTCAATTGTCATCCTTTCGTCTAGAAAGTTGCCTATGTTAGGTTATGGTAGACAATGGTTAGGTATTTCGATGGTATTATAATCTGTGTTGGTATTTCGTAGTACCTTTGGCCAAAGTTCGATTTAAAAATGACCAGGTGTTCGTATCAAAATTGTAGAAGTGATTCACGCAAAAATAAAAAAAATTAAGTTTCATTAATTTCCAAAGATGAAAAAAAACCCATTGAAGTGTTTGAAGTGGATCAAAGCATGTGGAAATGAAAATATCACAAATCAGTCAATAAATAAGAACTCTTATGTATGTAACATACATTCCATTGGAAAATTCACTGCTCATTCATATCCTGTGCCTATTGACCCTGCCCAAAAAACAGTGCCTGACCTAACAGATATTATCGAGGAAGAGGACAACCCGGACGAGGACAACCCGGACGAGGACAACTCAGAAGAAGTATTGGGGACCCGCTCATCGGATCCTGAAACGGTTTCTGAACAGGATATCCTGCATTGTACCAGAAGTACTCAAACAGAAAATATATCAATCTTTTCTTATGTGTTCCTTACTGAGAGTGAGAAACGTTTTAAGTTTTTTACTGGTTTGAACTTACAACAATTTAATGCCCTTTTCAATTTTTTGGATCCTTCTGTGATGGACAAATTAAAATATTCACGTAGAAGTGAACATGAAAAAAGAACCAGATATACTCTGAACAAATCAAATTTATCTAATTTGGATCGATTGTGTTTGACACCGGTTAGACTCAGACGAGGTTATACGTTAGATGATATTTCCTTTTTGACTCATTTAAGTAGAAGCTATATTTCAGTGATATTTCATACATGGATTCAGTTCATGTATCACCAGATATCCAGCATTAGAAGAATCATGTTTGATAGTGGTAGAAATATACAAAGTAAACATCAGTGCTTCAAAAACTTCGAAGGTAATTCAATAACATTCATAATTGATGCTACTGAAGTCAGCACACAAATGCCTTCAAACTTCCTTCAGCAAGGAAATACTTTCTCTAGCTACAAACATGCGAACACAGTGAAATTTTTTGTAGGAATTTGTACATCAGGTGCCATTATTTATGTGAGTGAGGGGTTTGAGGGATCTATATCTGATGAAGAACTTTTTGAAAAAAGTGACATACGAGATTTTCTGGAAGAAGGTGATGTTGTTATGGCAGATAGGGGATTCCTGATACAGGATTTGTGTAATGCAAATAAAATCAAATTGTTTACACCACCATTTTTGTCAAGAAGACCGAAATTAACAGCAGCAGAGGAGTTACTGACTAAAAAAATTGCCAAAGCCATAATACATGTAGAGAGGGCTATAGGGCGTATAAAATCCTATGAACTTCTATCAATGAAATGCCCAATGCTATTGAATCCCATCTTGTCGAATATTTTCAGTGTAGTTTCATTTTTGGTAAATTTTGAAGACTGTTTGGTTAAATGAATGAGATATTGATGGTACTAACAAATGTTATTTCATTCAAATTATTGTATAGAATATTGAAATTTTATTTATGATCATAAATTTCATGATGCATATATCTATAATAATCAATGATTCATGCTAATATGATGTTGGTTGTCTTTATTGTTTATAGTATATATTCACATATGTGAATATATTTTTTATTTGAATTTTGAATCATCTTGTTGTGTCATTATGCATTGACCTCGTTTATATATATTGTATTAGTCGTTGGCTGAATAAACTTTTGTAAATATATATATATATATGTTTTAATTCATTAAGTAGTGAGTTGAATAAAATTACTCGTAAAATTAGTTCCTTATGGAATATTGATTGTTTCCAACATTTAATAATATATGTATAAATTTCTTGTTTCATAATTATGCATCATATTAATTCCTTTGAAATTCATAATAACGAATCAAACTCTGAAATAAATCTTCAATATATGTATTGAAATAACTTGTGTTAGCATGAAAAGTCTAGCAATGTATACATATGGACAGAGATTAACTCAACTATTGCTGGTTAATCTATGATCATAATGAATCATCATGTCTATGATATAGGTATTAAAATTTGCTATAACTTTTTATCAGTTTATGTTCTGGTATAGATCTGCTACGGGAGTCATGACAAATTTATACTTAAAATAATTGTGATAATAGAAATACAATTGAACATTCTTTGATTTTATTGAATGAAAGACCATTTTAAGAGAGTATATATTTATTTCAATACCCAGGGTGCATGAAACAAAATTTCATATATCAAAACAACTCAGTTATATAATTACAAATTATCAAACATCAATGAATCTACCAATGAAAGGGTTTGAAACATGAAAACAAAAACAACATGGCGAACATTCTAATCATTTTTCAATTCAATTGGTGGTAAATCTCTTACAGATCTCATACAAAATATTTCCGGAATATACACATTTTCATAGAAAAATTTTATATGACATTTAATCTCATTTTCAATCTTGGGGTAATCTTCTAGATATATGGGAATAGCTACCATATTTGCAGGACACCAAACTATCAACATGCACATTTCTACTTCAAAAATTATGAGTGACATCATCATTTGATATAAATATGGATGATTAGATTTTATACCAATCACATGGTTTCTCTTTTCTAGAAAAAAATTACTCAACTGAGATTTTGTCAAATGTTTATCAAACTCATGAATACTTATACATTTCTCCAAAAGCTTTGGACATTTTATTTCTATTATATGGTCAATTACATTGTTTTCCATAGCAACTCCATCTGGACTAGTAGCCAAATAAGGAAATTTCAAATTAACCGTAAGACCAGTTTCATTCATCTGTTGGTTTTTTTCTAAAAATTCTTGAGCACATGTTTTCCTTGCACGATCTTCATTCAGTTTTCCATATGCCATAGCTACAGTGGTTATAGGCTTCGTAACCCTTCAAAGATTTTTGAGCATAAAATTCTTCTTGGCTGATTCAGATCTCAGCTGGGTAGATACAATTTTCGAATTTGAAGACGTAATAAAATAGGATCTCCATTTCAACCAAGCCTCAGATCCTTGAGGACAAGTTCCTGGAACTTCAAATATGTTCTTGTGTTGGCTTTGTCTTTTCAATAGAGAAGCTAAATTTCTAATGAACTGCTCAGTATTCCTTATTATTATTTGAAGTTCATCATCTGAGTATTTAAAATCTTCATATTTCAATTTGAAGATTGACTGGAACATAGAATTATCATCCGCATTCTGTAAATTGATTACGAAGCTGTTCATATCAGGAATATAACTATATCCCTGGGGTCTAGGATCAAAATTAGCTCTCAATTTTGGCTTGAAACTTTTTATGGGATAAGCAACAGATTTTATGGCAGATGGGTTTCGTTTTTTGGATCCTAGACCCCATTGACGTGGTTGACTGGTAGCTGATAGTTTGGTGTACCCATTCTTATCAATGTATTCAGAAATGAAAATTAAAAATGCAGTTACATGACTGCACTTTCCTAAAGAAGACTGTTTACATTCACAAATGCCCTTTATGATTGCCCCAGGAGTTTTGTTTAAAATTACTCTGACACTATACTGCAAAGTTTTCTGAAACGATGATAGACACTTGCACTTGCACAAATAAAAGTTATTCAACTGTCCATCTTCAACATCACTTATATGCTCGCTGTTCACATACTGGTGACCTCTTCTGAATGGTTTCACAGTTGTCATCGATTGATTTTCATCAATTTCTTCAACTTCTGGATCCTCATTTTCAACATTTTCACCAACTATGTAGGTATAAATGTGACCTTTGTTGAAATATTGGGGAATATCACAACTGGGAAACTTTCCCCACACTATATTGTCAAGTAATGTTGAATCACTACTACATGCAGTACTGGATCCTTGATTAGCATCATTTTTCAGATCATACCATTTTCCTCCATCTACACCACTAAAAATGTTTCCTTCATTTCCAGCGTTTATGCAATTCCTTACTCTGCAAATGAAAAAATTAAATATAGTGTCACTTCTATAACAGGAATAAGTTCATACAAAAACGTACCTTGTGATGAGTTCTGATTTAGTTCCCAGTTTCTTCAAACCCCTACATTCCAACCAACGCTGTAATTTGAGAACAGAGTGAGCTTCTAGAGGAACCTGATCTGGCAAGACTGCACCAGGAACATCTTCTGGACGCAAGGACGACATCTTATGATTATAAAAAAAATATATAACATGATGTAAACACTAAACACATACAACAATCTCGAACGCTCCACAAATACAAATTCAAACTTCAAGTTCAACCTACGTTAGGTTGAAAATTGAAATGTCATGACAACTGACAGTTGACCTACGCGGAAATGACATTTTTTACATAAATGCAACTGTACCAACACAACTTTCAACCAATCAGAACTGAGTTTTACAAAAACTCATGTTTTTCTTCAACGACTTGAAAAGGAAAGCTGAGGACACTTCTTCGATGATATTTCATCAGAATAAGCACGTTCATGTAGTTTTGCTTTCGAAATGTTGCTTCCTGGATGGTAGACTTTTTCACACATTTAATAAGTTGGCAACTTGGAGCGAAGTCCCCCATTCGAAGGCGAATATCGAGCCCATGCAATTTGTGCTGAAAATCTACACCTTCTTCACTTTGTTGGTTCTTTCTCTTTGTTTTCTTTCGTTTCAGGTGCCAAACCTATGATGAAAAATTCAAAGGAAGTACTAGTGCAGTATCAAATGATAATTTATCTCTGAGACATCAGATATGGCAGTCCATGAAGGCCTCTGAATTCATGACCACTTTGAATGTACATGAGGGATGGTATCCACAAAATGCATCATGTTGCCGAAAGATCCTCTTTGATCTAGGAAAAGAAGATATAGTGAATGCACTAATGTGTGAACAAGGTTCCAAAGAATGGAGAGAATAACGTGAACTTCGACCCACAGGTAAAGAAAACATCTTTTCAGGAAACAGAGATATGAAAATACATACACATACTCATGATACATAGGTACTCATCTATGAGTGTTGTCAGAAGATATTAACCCAAACATCTGTTTCATACTTAATATTGTGAGCAGATGAAATCCTTTTACACGTGTAGAAGGTTCTTATTTTTTTTATCTGTGAACAACAAGAAAGGGAAACCTATAATGTTCGAGAAACATCGTGTTAGCCAGCGGTGGAATTTTGGGAGAGAAGGAAGGTGTTGGAATTTTTCTTGAGAGTTTGGAGGTTGTGAGCACCAGGAAAGACTTCACTAGGCAATAAATTCCACAACTTTGCCGTTCTATTGATGAATGATGCTTGGTATAGCGATGTTCGACAGGTCTCGAGCCGGACAGTAAAGGGGTGACCAGACTGAGCTCGTCTGGTTTGTCTACTAGGAATCGCGCGTGGTGGCATAATAAATGATATTCCCGTTGAGCACCGACCTTGGAAGTACCTATAAAAAGGCAGAGATCGCCGACCTTTCTACGATGATCTAGAGAGGTCACTGATTTGGTGAGTCTTGTATCATCGACTAGGCGAATAGCAGTTTTCGTAATGGACCTCACATGATCGTCCCATGAGAGAGCACTGTTGGTGGTGGTTGGTGGTGGCATGGATATTGACGACCTCATAGGAACAGTGGTACCTGACATCATCAAATTGGGCATTGTGTGATGAGCCTTCTTGGTGAACATACAAGCTTGAGTTTTAGTTGCATTGAAATGTACTAGATTCTCAGATCCCCATTTCAGAATTCTTGTCAGATCCTAATTTGAAGCATCGACCTGTATTCGCCTTGCACCTCTGGCCTCGTAGGATGATATAGGAGATTTAGAGGAAAAGGCGGAATGAAGTGTACTATCATCCGCAAAGCTATGAACTGGGCTGGAGGTCACATTCAAGAAATCATTGATGTGGAGCAAGAACAAAGTTGGTGCCAGGACAGAGCCTTGTGGAACACCAGCATTGATCTTCATTGTATCAGAAGAGACCACGTCTACCACCGCGTATAGTGATCTATCTGCAAGAAAACCAGATAGTGAGAGACACAGTTGGGGTGGCAAACCATATAACGGAAGTTTCGCTAGGAGGCCTTGGTGCCAAACTCGGTCAAATGCTATGGAGATATCCAAGGCTACAGCCAGAGACTCTCCATGTCTCTCGATTGACACCTGCCACTTATGTGTCACATAGGCAAGCAGGTCTCCTGTTCACGATTCTTGATTTCTCTGGATATCGGATGAGCTCGATGTTGATTGCTTTTTCCATTAATTTAGAGATCACAGATAGTAGTGCAACCGGTCTGTAGTTGTTTTCTTGCCCTTCTTCAGAATCGGCTGGACCCTAGATTTCTTCCAATTAGAAGGAAATACGCCGAGTTTGTATGAAAGAGGAAACAACCTGCAAAGAAGTGGTGTTAGTTCTGGGGAACATTTCTTGAGAACAATAGGCGGTATTCCGTCAGGCCCCATAGCATTCTTGACATTGGGGCTAAGCAGAATGTGTCTGATTGTTCGTTGCCAGAAGACAATTTCTGGTATACGGTTATCGATATTAGCGATTTTGGGAAGTTCCTGGCCTCGTGGATCCAAGGTAGAATTGTCTGAAACATTTTGGCGAAGGTGTTGGATTTTTCATGAGGTGTTATAGGTCCAAAATGAACGGGAATCATTTGGACACTCTATGAGCTTTGATCTCATCTTCGAGTTGTATGCCTCTTTAGACTCATCTATCGTTCGATTGCATGTATTCCTAGCTTCAACATATTCAGCTCTAGTTTGAGGGCTTGGGTTTCTGCGCCAACGACGGTATGCTGCTTGCTTCAGTGCGACAACCCTAGAACAGGTTCTATTGAACCATGGTTAACCAGTGGTTCGTGGATTTGGTGCTATGTGGTATGTAAGTTTCCATTCCCAGCATGATGATTTCCGAGATCTCTTCAGCACATTGCGTAGGATCTCCCGATTCAAAACACATTCTCCTCCAAGGAAACTCAGAAAAAGGCCATCCCAGTCGGCTGAATTGTAATGCCAAAAGGTGCGTGGGGGTGTTAGACTGGTTCGCGGAGTGATGTAAGGACATATCGTGGAGATGAGTGTGTGGTCTGAGTTTCCTAGTGGTGCACGGACTTTCACTTCATACGGTTCCGGATTGTTAGTGAGGAACAGGTCGAGCGTATTGGCATAATGATTGCTGATATCAGGGATCCGAGTGGGTTCGTTTATCAGTTGCTCAAGACCATAGGTGATAGCGAAAGCCTCAGCCAGACGTCCTGCGTCGTCTGTTTTGTTCGAGAATTTGAGCCAGGTGGAGTTGTGGACATTGAAATCCTCCATAATGATGATTTCAGCTGCTGGGTGATTCTGTTGGATGAAATCGAGTTTCAGAGAAGAGGTCACCAGGAGTTGGTTCGTTTGGTGATAGATAAAGGCAGCAGATGAACTTTGTCTGTTTGTGGTTATCGATCTTGAGCCACATTACATCGAATTCTTTTGGTTCCAGTTCCTCCTCACGATGGCATTATACCTGGAATCATATCATACCTGGAATCATACCTGGAATAGAGACATTAACCTCCTCTGAATCTGGAACGGGTATGGCAAGGCAGTTGATGAGTTGACCTGCGTCTCAGTTAAAGCCAGTATATCTGGTTTCTCTGCCTGTAGATGGTAATGAACATCGTTTATGTTCTTGTTCAGACCTCGGATGTTACAGAGGTCTATTTTTAAATTCAGATGTTTGGATGGTGAACCTCCTCGAGCACCTCCCGCCCGGAAATCTGAATGGAGAGGTATTTTACTTCCGGAGTGTTTTACTCTAGGAGAATTCATCATCTATATTTTTCTTCAGCTGAAATGGGCGGTTCGGGTTGGGAAGAAGGAGATGGGGTATGGGGATATGACCGGAAGCATCGACCAAATACTGGAACATGGGAGTTACCCATTTCACAGTACCTCTGTCGATGTGGTGATGTCGCACCGGGCGATGATGGGAATCATCATCTTCCACCTATGAATCATCTTCCATCTATATCAGAATAATCAGAAAGTAAAGACCATTACTGAAAAAAGTGACAAAAAGCATATATTTATCTTTCGGATCATATGAATGATATTGAATATTGGTGAAATTAATTTGAGAAAATAAGATACTTACATCAGAACACCTACACATAATAATCAGAAACGGATTCCCATGTTCATTGTGATTCAGCCCATGTTATACTCAATGTTCCAGGTACATCAATATACTCTACGTATACATATGGAAAAACCAACTTTGAACAAAAGGCCAAAAGGTTATTTTGGCCTGAAGGATTTTCTAATAAATATACACATCATGAGAAGCGATATGAGGGAAATGCTCTCCAGTCATTCCAAAATAAATATACAGATACGTATGTAGTAACAGCTGGATTCCTCATAAGTGAGACCTATCCATGGTTAGGAAATTCACCAGACGGAATTGTTTTCAAGGTAGGAAAACTGAATGCACTTCTAGAGACCAAATGTCCTTTCCTTGGTATAGTTCATTCAGTTTTCTTGTGAACTTTCATTGCTGTTTTGTAGGTAGAAGTCATTCTCATAATGACAAAAATTTTCGGGAATCCTGTGACTTTCTCAAACTTGCAGGCAATCAATCACTGGAAATGAAGCAGAAACATAAGTATTATGGGCGAATGCAGCTTGGAATGGCCATTGTTGGAGTACAGAATACATTTTTGGTAGTTTATTCCTTTTTTCAGATTCATTTCTAGAAATTATAGAGGAGTTCAATGAATCATTTTCAAGAGAATTAATGAGTAAAAGTAGTGAAAAATATTTGAGGTATAGGTATATTGCATGAATATTGTAAAAATTAGGATTCGTTCCCAAATTAATGTACATAATTTGAAACAGAGTTTGTGAAAATGGGTTGATTTGAATAAACAATAAAATGTATCTTGCAGTTTTGTTTATAATTATTTTCAAGTGCCTATAAATACAAAACTATTATATACTGTCTATAAGGTAATCGAGGAGGTGATACAATAATTTAAATAGATTTTTGGGATTTTCGCTCCTTGTTTCTATGAAATGGAAGTTATAATGATTATTCCAATCTATTTGTAATAAGGGCAGTAGAAAATTAACAAGAATATAACTTACACATGAACTATCTAATTGATGATATTCATTTGAATGATAATTACCTAAATAAAGTGATGAAAGGAATATATAAATAATATCAATTAGATTTGTTCAAAAACCAGAGATAGAATGGGCGAGGACATATTAATACAAGGACAAGAATTTCAAGAGAATTACAAACTCCATTGATAAAAGAGGCTCTCTTCCCAGACCTAGTGATGCCAGATAGGAGTCTAACCCTACACCAAAAAGAGAAGGCCAAAGAACTCATTGAATTAGGATTAGATAGTGAAATGACATTGGTATCTCAAATCAGAAGCCTAATGAGTGGGATGGATCCTAGAGTTAGCTGCCTTCCCACATTACCAGGGTCTTCGGAAACTATAGCATCTTTTAAACACGCAATATGCCACTCAAATTTCGTGATAACCAATATCCAAATAGCTCATCAAACATAAAAAGGGACACCATGGTAATGTTGATGAAGGCCATAAGATCTGTGATCTATGAGGCAAGAAAGAACAGATGGGGGGTAGATCAAGTAATAGACATATTGAAGAAGTTCAAAATACAGGGCCTGTCTATAAGAGGAATAGTCGTTCAGCTAGAACAGGAAAGTTCTCCAGAGGGCATGCCCGCGCCTCGGAACTGTAATGGTCTTGAGCGCGAAGACAGAAGGAGGAGTAAGGTTCAAATACAGCTCCAAGGAAGAAATAGTGAACTTTAAATATGGTGACATAAAAGGGAATTTTAGCCACTCTGATTGCATATTGATAAGTGTCACTATGAACTACACATGCAAGAGGGACATGATCACCACTCTCTCCGAGATAGCCATATTTATCAAATGCAACTTCAAAAATCCAAAGAGAAAAACAAGGAAATCCATCCATGAAGAGACAAAAAAACACATTATAAGAAATCCCTGGGAACTAATTAGTTGTTCTGAAGACCAATTTTCTGAGGTCAATTGGGAACAGGATGATAAGTTCAGATGTGGATGCTTGATCTTGAGTAATACTACCGAATACTAGAAAAAAAAATCAGCCGTATGGGGGCGGATCCAGAATTTCCCCATGGCAAATCCTGCCTGTCGTAAAAGGCGACTAAATGGATACCCATAGGTGGAAGATGATGGTTCCCATCATCGCCCGGTGCGACACCACCACATCGACAGAGGTGCTGTGAAATGGGTAACTCCCATGTTTCAGTATTTGGTCGATGCTTCCGGTCATATCCCCATACCCTATCTCCTTTTTCCCAACCCAAACCGCTCATTTCAGCTCAAGAAAAATCTAGATGATGAATTCTCCTAGAGTAAAACACTCCGGAAGTAAAATACCTCTCCATTCGGATTTCCGGGCGAGAGGTGCTCGAGGGGGTTCACCATCGAAACATGTGAATTTAAAAATTGACCTTTGTAACATCCGAGGTCTGAACAAAAATATAAACGATGTTCATTACCATCTACAGGCTGAGAAACCAGATATACTGGCTTTAACTGAGACGCAGGTCAACTCATCAACTAATACGACCTATATGCTCTGGCCTGGATAAGAGCTCCATACTCGTTTCAGATTCAGAGGAGGTTTATGTCTCTTTTCCAGGAATGATCTCTCATGCCATCGTGAGGAGGAACTGGAACCAAAAGAATTCGATGTAATGTGGCTCAAGATTGATAGCCACAAACAGACAAAGTTCATCTGCTGCCTTTATCTATCATCAAACGAACCAACTCCTGGTGACCTCTTCTCTGAAACTCGATTTCATCCAACAGAATCACCCAGCAGCTGAAATCATCATCATGGGGGATTTCAATGTCCACAACTCCACCTGGCTCAAATTCTCGAACAAAACAGATGACGCAGGACGTCTGGCCGAGGCTTTCGCTATGGTCTTGAGCAACTGATAAATGAACCTACTCGGATCCCTGATATCAGCAATCATTATGCCAATACGCTCGACCTGTTCCTCACTAACAATCCGGAACCGTATGAAGTGAAAGTCCGTGCACCACTAGGAAACTCAGACCACACACTCATCTCCACGATATGTCCTTACATCACTCCACAAACCAGTCCAACACCCCCACGCACTGTTTGGCATTACAATTCAGCCGACTCGGATGGCCTTCGGATGTTTTTTTCTGATTTTCCTCTGAGGAGAATGTGTTTTGAATCGGGAGATCCCACGCAATGTGCTGAAGAGATCTCGGAAATCATCATGCTGGGAATGGAAACTTACATACCACATAGCACCAAATCACGAACCACTGGTGAACCATGGTTCAATAGAACCTGTTCTAGGGTCGTCGCTCTGAAGCAAGCAGCATACCGTCGTTGGCGCAGAAACCCAAGCCCGCAAACTAGAGCTGAATATGTTGAAGCTAGGAATACATGCAATCGAACGATAGATGAGTCTAAAGAGGCATACAACACGAAAATAAGATCGAAGCTCATAGGGTGTCCGAATGGTTCCCGTTCATTTTGGACCTTTGCCAAGGCAATCGGAAGAAATTTCACTTCTAGCTCATTTCCTCCCCTCACAAAGGATGATAATACATTGGCTATAACATCTCATGAAAAAGCCAACACCTTCGCCAAAATGTTTGCAGACAATTCTACCTTGGATCCACGAGGCCAGGAACCGTATGCCAGAAATTGTCTTCCGGCAACGCACAATCAGACACATTCTGCTTAGCCTCAGCGTCAAGAAGGCTATGGGGCCCGACGGAATACCGCCTATTGTTCTCAAGAAATGTGCCCCAGAACTAACACCAGTTCTTTGCAGGTTTTTCACCCTTTCGTACAAACTCGGCGTATTTCCTTCTAACTGGAAGAAAGCTGGGGTCCAACCAATTCCAAAAAAGGGCAAGAAAACCCTCCCTAACAACTATAGACCGATTGCACTACTACCTGTGATCTCTAAAGTAATGGAAAAAGCAATCAACATCGAGCTCATCCGATATCTAGAGAGCTCAAGAATCGTGAACGACCGGCAATATGGCTTTCGTCACCAGAGGTCAACAGGAGTTCTGCTTGCCTATGTGACAAATAAGTGGCAGGTGTCAATAGAGAAATATGGGGAGTCTCTGGCTGTAGCCTTGGATATCTCCAAAGCATTTGACCGAGTTTGGCACCAAGGCCTCTTAGCGAAACTTCCGTCCTATGGTTTGCCGCCCCAACTGTGTCTTTTACTATCCAGTTTTCTTGCAGATAGATCACTCTACGTGGTGGTAGACGGGGTCTCGTCTGATACAATGACGATCAATGCTGGTGTTCCACAAGGCTCTGTCTTGGCACCAACTTTGTTCTTGCTCCACATCAATGATTTGTTGAATGTGACTTCCAGCCCAGTTCATAGCTTTGCGGATGATAGTACACTTCATTCCGCCTTTTCCTCTAGAGCCCCTATATCATCCAACGAGGCCAGAGGTGCAAGGCGAAGACAGGTTGATGCTTTGAATGAGGATCTGACTAGAATTCTAAAATGGGGATCTGAGAATCTAGTACAGTTCAATGCAACTAAAACTCAAGCTTGTATGTTCACAAAGAAGGCTGATCACACAATGCCCAATTTGATGATGTCGGGTACCACTGTTCCTATGAGGTCGTCAATATCCCTGCTGGGTGTCACCACCAACAGTGCTCTCTCATGGGACGATCATGTGAGGTCCATTGCGAAAACTGCTTCACAAAAACTTGGTTTTCTATTCCGTGCGAAGAGATACTTCACATCCCAGCAACTGCTTATGATCTACAAAGCACAACTTCGACCTGTCCTGGAGTACTGTTCACATGTTTGGAGCTCAACCCCCAAACATACGCTAAAGCTCTTAGATTCAATTGACCTCTCTAGATCATCGTAGAAAGGTCGGCGATCTATGTCTTTTTTATAGGTACTTTCACGGTCGGTGCTCAACGGAAATATCATCTATTATGCCACCACGCGCGATTCCTGGTAGACAAACCAGGCGAGCTCAAGCTGGTCACCCCTACACTGTCAGGCTCGAGACCTTTCGAACTTCGCTATACCAAGCATCATTCATCAATAGAACGGCAAAGTTATGGAATTCTTTGCCTAGTGAAGTCTTTCCTGATGCTTACAACCTCCAAACTTTCAAGAAAAATTCCAACACCTTCCACTCTCCCAAAATTCCACCGCTGGCTAACACGATGTTCCTCGAACATTATAGGTTTCCCTTTCGTGTTGTCCACAGATAAAAAAAAAACTAGCGCAGCAATAATGGTCATAACTTCATCCATTTGTGGAATCATATACCATTCAATTTGAGATGAAATCATTTTAAACATTTTCAGCCTATGTATAGCCCTTTCACTGTTTTTTTTTCAGAAATGAAGGCCGAATAAGCTGGATAAAACAATGTTCACATCTTCGTCAATATCGACTCCAAAAATATAAAAATGACATGTGAAGAAGACATTGAGAAGTATATTCAAATACTATTTTCAAGATGACATTTATTAGGCACTTATTGTGAAACATTATTTCATTATGCCACTTTCTCCCAAATAGTTCTTTATTTATCTCTATATATATTTTGAGTTGGCAATTCTAGGAACCGTCTAGTTCCCACCTATTATATTTTTCTCATTGGGTATTACTTTAATATTGAAATCAATCCACAGTTTTGTAAACGAGTTTATTATTTCTAATTTCAAATTTTGGTGTTATCACAGCTGTATATGTGATTGAATATGTTGGATTACTTAAATGAATTAGAATCACACGAAGAAAGAGAAACTATTGAGTGTGAAAATATAAAGGGTTATATCCACAAATTTTCTGGTGAGTGCTATTACAAAATACTCCATCTTAATATAAGAAGTATAAGGAAAAATTACGATGAATTCCTTCTTTACTTAGAATCTTTCAACATCAAAAACATTGACATAATAATAATGTCCGAAACTTGGAATCTAGATGACCTTAGTTACTTCTCCATACCAGATTTTGAAATATATTACAATGATTCAAGATTTAATAAAAACGATGGCGTAATTATATATATAAGAAAGGAGATTGATTGTAGTGTCTCGGTCTATCATTTGACGGAAGTGAATTTACTGAATATATCAGATACGGTGAAAGGAGTCTCATACTCTCTAATAGCATCATATAGGCCGCCAGCAACCGATGTTGATATCTATTTAACGGACTTAGAGAAATATCTATCCATATTGGCTGATACAGATATACAAATTTTCATTGGTGACATAAATATAAATATATTGAATACTTCTGATCCTAAAACCAATAGTTAAATTTGTTTAATGGCCAACTTGGGATACTTCTCCTTCATCAACAAACCCACTAGGGTTACTCAAACAACATCAGGACTAATCGACCATGTTTTCCTCAAAATCACAAATGATAAAAATCCAAAGGGAAATAAAGATTAACTCTTATATATTTAAAACAAACCTAACTGATCACTTTATGATCTTATTATCATTGTATAGGCATATAGAAAAACATACAGTCATATCAGAATCCACAGTCACTCAGAATCATTTGAATCATTTCAAATTAAAAAAATGTCTTTTGCAAGAAAAGTGGCTCCCCGTCTATGAGAATGATGATCCAGAAATCTCGTATAACACATTCATGCAAATAATTAGTAAATATATTGAGAACTGCACCCAAATTGAACAACAACAAAATAATAATAAAAAGGCAGTAAAATTGAAACCATGGATGACGTCTGCGCTGCTGAATTCAATCAGACATAGAGATTTCCTAAAGCAAAAACTCAACAACAATGATTCTGAAGAAAATAAAAATGAATACAAACATTATAGAAATTTCTTATGCAATTTACTGAGGACCACAAAACAGAACTATTATGAACAGCGAATAACGAATGCTACAAAAGATGTTAAAAAAATGTGGGAAGATATTAATGAAATCACAAATGTCAAACAGAACATTAAATCAGGAAACCTAGCTATTGTTGATGAACACGATAGGAAATTGTCGTCTGATGAAGAAATAGCTGACCATTTCAACACCTTCTTCTATAACATTGTTACCAGAATGGCACAAGAAATTAACATACCACCAATAATCGTTCAACAAACGAACAAGCCTTCCAAAAACTCCATATTTATGAACCCAATATCCAATAATGAAATAATCTCTATCATTTCAAGCTTAAAAAATAATACATCGTCGGGCCCCGACAAAATAGCTGTACACTTTATAAAAAAATATAATAAGTTTCTTAAAGAACCTCTGTGTCACATCTTAAACCTAACCCTGACAAAAGGTAAAGTACCTTCAGTATTCAAAGATTCCATGACAACTCCCATTTTCAAATCAGGAAGCCGTGAACATGCAACAAATTATAGACCCATAACAGTGATCAACAATTTTGCCAAAATCTTCGAGAAATGCATTAAGAACAGAATAATGGATTATTGTAACAGTAATGAAATATTATCTGCTTCACAATACGGTTTCCGTAAGAATTTATCTACCGAAAAAGCTGTATTTGAGTTAACAAATAACATATTGACCGGCTTTCAAAATAGAAAAAAATGTCTTACAATTTTCTTGGACTTAGCGAAGGCGTTTGATACCGTCAACCATGCACTCTTGTTTGAACGCCTGGAATTTATTGGAATCAGAGGTATTGCTTTAGATTTGTTGAAATACTATCTGACCAACAGAAAACAGGTTGTTAAAATAAATAAAACCCTAAGTAACCCATTACCTGTAACAATGGGTGTTCTACAGGGGACAGTATTGGGACCGATACTATTTATTCTGTACCTCAATGAATTATTCTCGATAAGTAACTTCGAAGGCAAATTGATATCTTATGCTGATGACACAGCAATTATATTTGCTGGAAATACATGGGCAGAAGCATATCAAAACGCGGAATGCGGGTTGAAATTAATATATAACTGGCTCAGTAATAGTCTGCTAAGTCTCAATATTTCTAAAACAAAATTCATTGCATTTTCCTCCACTTCTAGAGACCGTGACATTCCAAACAATTTACCACTCCATACATATGATATTCTTCAATGCTCTTGTCAAACAATTATGATGACAAAATCTATTAAATACTTAGGAGTTTTCGTAGATCAACATCTACGATGGGATGAACCTATCAGCTACACAGTTAAAAGACTACGGAAATTGATTTATAAATTCTACCAGCTGAGGAATATTCTGAATAAAAAAATGTTGTTAATGGTTTATAATTCCCTAGCTGAGTCCCTATTGCGTTATTGTCTCATTGTTTGGGGTGGAACATTCAAATCAGCAGTGCACAATCTGGAGGTTATACAAAACACTCTACTTAAAATAATTCTCAAAAAAAAACAAACGTTTCTCTACAAAACTTTTATTTGAAGAGTCAGAAGTATTCAATTTACAAAAATTATACATTTATCAATCGCTTATATGGATGACGAATATGCCTCAAATGATTCTTACTCATGTTTATGAAACTCGTAGAACTGCCTTGCAAGTCCTTTCTATTCCTTGATTCAGACTTACCCAGAATCAAAAATTCATAACGTTTTATGGACCGAAACTTTATAATCTGCTCCCTGCTGACATAAAGAACATCAGAAATACAAATCTCCGGAAAAAACACATAAAAAAATATTTGAATACTCACCCTCAACCATTTCTGAAAATTCTGGATAATTAATAATAACACATCTTCATTTCAAGGATAACATTAAGTTAAGGTACTTATAGTTTTTGTAATTTATTATTTTCTAAGCAATATATTGATATCTTGTAGAAGAATGTTCCACAACTCAAGCACTGCTTAGGTGGCTTCTTCTGAGAATGTTTTCTTAAATATATATATATATATATATATATATATATATATATATATATATATATATATATATATATATGTTTTAGTTTTTATGATCACGCACTTATGATAATCAGTATAGTTTCAACTGTTAATATGTATCATAATCTATTGAACATATAGGTACGTTCTCTGTTTATTCATACTCTAACTGAACTAATTTTACTTTTTCTCAATAATTCAATTCAAAGTTTTATATAGGGTGTTGCATTAAAAAAAAAAACGTCGATGACTTGTCATATGGATATCGTCCTGAATAAATCTATTTCTATTTCTATTCTATTTCTATTCCTCTATCATGAAGCCCTTGTCAACCATTACTCCATCGTGGGGGTCCAATTTTGAAATGAAATTTTCATTGTTGAAAATTCCTTCATCACTAGCCCTTTCTCCATAACAAGAACTAACGTATGATAGTAAACCTGATGGGGGGATTCCTATCAAAAACTTGACAGTTAGTGTACTTTTATAATGTTAGTAACTCTTTATTCTGCTTACTAGGCATTCACTTTTTTGTACTGGCACTTCAGTGCAGTCCAAAACAACCCTGGTGTTCTGGAATTTTTGAAAGCAAGTTGGCATATTTGCTACAACCTCCTCTTTAGTGGGCCATTTAATCAAAGGTTTCAAAACTGCTGCGAGTAGAGACAGAGCCCAATATAAGTATCTTGTACATGTAGAATATGATAAATTAAACAGAATGACTAGGCATCGAGAACTATTATTGCACTTCAGTTTAGTCAGCACAAGAACTATTCTTGTTTGGAGATTATCAGGAATCTGATGTTCACTCAGGTTGAGAATATTTGTAGAGCAGACTACAAGAGTTCCCACTACAGTTGTGTCGACACCACAAAAACATTGCATATTATAATCAGAGCGGAGGTTATCACTGAGATCATAAATTGGAAATGAAGTCTGAACAGCTTCATTAGTTAACTCATCCAATGTAGTGTACAAGTGGCTTGGTGTTGTTGCCAAATTGTTGTTTTCCTTCTGGGTCTAAAAACGATACAGATTCATCCATCACAGAATGATCCATGACTGATGGTACCTTATCAATTGAATCCTCATCAGTTTTTAAAATGTGTTTATCAGTAACACCATATAACCTCAAAAAAAATTGACATCTTCAAAATTTTGAAAATTATGATTATCACTATCATTTTCTATTGGATCGGCTAACTTTTTGACCTCTTGATACACTTGTTCTAGGGATTTTTTGAGTTAGAATAGCGCCTTTCTCCAGGCGTTTCAGTTTCGCATATCTTGTGTCTATTTAGGTATTCACTAATTCAGGTAATATGTTAAGATTTTCATCAATAATCAGAAATGATCTACGTACTTGGTGTAAAATTTTCCAAACTGAAATGTTCACTGCAAACACACATATATTTACTAATCGGTTTACTGATTTTCAGTCTATTTTTCCATTCATTCGCCAATTTCTGTTTTTTTGGGAGACATATTCTGATGTATAATTAGTACACTATCTCGAATAGAAGAGAGAATACGGCATAGTCTGATGGAGAATCTACCGACCCAGGACGAACAGAAAATTTGGAATGATAATGTTTTCAACAATGAAAATAGATTTTGTAATAAGATAACTTGGCAAATAAATCAAATTCCTAGTATCTAAGCTGTTTTCAATAAATATATATAAATGTACATGATATTTTCAGATTGTCTGAAGTTGTGACCATGATCACTCCACAATGTTTAGTTTTACAAGTGATTTTCCAAGGTTTTCAGTATATTGCACAACCTTATAATATAAGAGAAGTTTTCATATGTTTCGATAGGAATGGAACACGAAATGAAAGTTGGCCTTCCAAAGGGGTGAGAATGGAAAGAGATACTACTAATAGTGTGGCAACACTCAAATCAATAATACCCAGAAAAAGTACCATTTTCAAGTTGCGCCTGTGCAAAGGCAACGGCTCCACTGGCTGGTGTAAACTTTACTCAACATCCCTCCTTCTTCATGATACGAGTATAAAGAGGAATGAAGTGGACTTTAAGATAGTCACTGAACACTTGACTGCCAGTGCTTGAGCTGAACAGACGTGTGACCGGAGCGTCCTGAGCCCAGTGTTTACCAGTGTTGGTGTTAGTGAGAGTTTCTCGAAGTTTATTTGTGATTGGAGTTACTTCTACGGCCTATCCTACGGACACACTATTTAGTGTGAGTTGATTATATCAACTCACGCACTAGCGTGCACGTGGAAAAAGCTGAGGAGAAGCTTTCTTTCTCACTTAGATTCTCGAACCAAGTGTGTTGTTTTGACAACAAAATAAAGACATTAGTGTGACTTCGCAGTAGTGAAAAGACTGGAAAATACTTCTGAAAAGAAGTACTATTACTTTCTTCTTTGCAAAAAGGAGTATACACGCCAAACCCAGCCCCAATAGACCATTAGTGCGGTGTTGTGAAGTGTGAAGAGTTCCAGAAAGTGCGTTCCCGCCACTCCTAGGAACTCAGCCGCTGACTTCAAGGTACGAAATCCCAATTTTGGTAAGTTTATCTTTAAATTTTCTATACCAATATAGTGAATGATCATTTGAGTGTTTATTTCATATTTTCAGCTAATTTAGTTTTGTTTTTTGAACATACTTCTGACCGGAGTTAGAAAACGTTAGAAACGTACGGACGGAGGGAATCCCTAATACGAAACAAATTAGCATAAAAATAAATAATCCTTCAAAAATTCCAGGTACAGGGCATAAAATACCCAAATCTTAATCCCTTCCCTTACAGGACTGCATGCAGTGTGCCGGTAATCCGTGCACACTGCTGTAAAGTAATTTTTCCAAGCTTTCTTGGCACTCCATAAAACATGAGTGCAAATGATAGGAGTCGCGCTTCAAAAAGTGCGAAAGATACCCCTGACAGCCCTGACAACGATAAGAGGGCCAGGTCGAGGTCAAGCCGACGTTCGTTGGAAGCCACTGTCGCTCTACTGCAGAGGCAGTTAGAGAAGGCTCTGGCGGACAAAGAAGAAGTAGAGAGACAGGCTAGGGCCCAAATTAACACCCTGATTGGAAAGGTAGCTGACCTCACCAAACAACTGGCGGCCCTCAGGTCGGATCTGGGAAAAAACCCAGCCTGCGAGCCGCCTAAGGAAGACGAGGGCAACGACGCCGCAGCAACTGCTGCCGCCACCGCGACCCCTGCTTCCACCACGCCAGCTGGCACCGAAGCCAAAGAGGTTTCTGGAAACCTCCCGAAGACCATGGACGAGGACATCTGGCAACAGGTGGCTCCTCGCAAGAGGCCCCAGAAACCCAAAGTGCCCCCTCAGGTGAGCAAGCCTGACCCGGTGGCTAGGGACAACGGTGCACGCGCTTCCAACTCCAAGAAGCAAGGCACCAACCTCGCCTAACAACAATAACGCAGCCGGTGAACAACCCGCTCCCAAAAAGAGCCCCACTGCCAAACCGACAACTGGCGACGACGGCGAAGTCGCCATGGAGCAAGGCAATGCCGAAAAAGCTTCACCATCAATCGTTCTACGGAACGAAGACGCCTGGGTGCAGGTAAGCAAATATGCAAGCATTAAAAACATGAATTTTTCGAAGGCCAAGAACACGGTAGATGGCATCTCCATCTTCCCTACGACATCGACCGACTATCGGTCTTTTATTAATCTTTTTACCGAGCGAAAGCTCGAGTGATCTAAGAGCCAAGGGTTTCAATCCTAAATCGGTCAGTCAGATGACTGCCCGATTTACCAAAAAGGATCTGCTGCTGTTTCTCGTCCAACTACCCAGGGACGAAAAACACATTTTCGACGTCACTAACTGTTGCAGTCTGACTGTGAGAGTTGAAAAACAAAACAAAAAGAACGGCCCAACCCAATGCTACCGATGCCAGCGCTTTGGGCACTGCCAAAGCCGCTGCACGGCCACTGTAAAGTGCGTCAGGTGCGGCGAATGCCACCGGGCAGCCGAATGTCCCAAGGACATTAAGCTACCGGCCAAGTGTGCAAACTGCAATTTGGAACACCCCGCAAACTACCGAGGATGCTCGAGCTACCTGAAGCTAGCTCCGAAGCGAGCAAATGCAACGCCAACAGCTCCCAAAAACGCCGCCATACCGCCCAGGAAGACTTACTCGACCGCCACCGCAGGAACCAGCTACGCCCAAGCAGCTAGCAACAACCAGTCCAACTCCACGGCTCTGATCATAGCTCAGATGCACGACATGTTTGCAGCAATGCAAAACATGATGGCGAGGCTAAACCAAAATGAAAACACATTGTGAGTACGAAACCCCTCAGACCATCCTCTCTGACGATCGGGTCGTGGAATGCGGACTCAGTCAAAGAAAGAAGCCACGAAATCGGCGAAATCCTAGAACGGGTGAGTATTGATATTTTTGCTTTGCAGGAAACCAAGCTAGACGAGAATTTGACCTTCAAGATCATGGGACCATTCGCATCGTGTCAGCCTACAGCAGACCACTACATCAACTGCGCAACGACGATCTGGAAGCTCTCCTGCCAAGAGGAAAGCAAACGATCATAATAGGAGACCTGAACGCCAAATCGCCCAACTGGAATAGTCGTACGACTAACACCAAGGGCAGAAGGCTAGATGAATTTCAAGACAGATATACCGATGTCAATGTGATAGGGCCCACTGACCCTACGCACTATCCACGAGCGGACCAACGACCAGACGTCCTCGACATCATAGTAGCCAAAGAAGTCACATTCCCGATTGAATTGCACACAATTCAAGAGGGCTCATCGGATCACAACCCAATCCTATTCTCCATAGGTGACGGAAATGACCATGAAGAGAACCTACAGATTCGAAACGTCGACTGGGACTTATTCCGCAGGAACATCGAAGCCAACCTTCGTCCGATCCGCAGGATCGAAAACGAAGAGGATATCGAAACAGCGATCACGGAATTCGAAGAAGACATCTCGAGTGCACTCAACGAGAGCACCACGCTGAGACGCGCTCGTCGCTTCAGCAAGTACGGCGAACTTCCCCAGGAGATAAAGGACCGCATTAGGGAGAAGAATAGAGCTAAGAGATTAGCTCAGAGAACGTTGGCCCCACAGGATAAGCGGGAGGAAAACCGCTTGGCTAGACAAGTTAAAGAACAACTGTCGAGCCACTTTAACAACAGGTGGGACAGATTCATTCAGGATTCAGATCCTAATGAACCTGGTCTCTGGAACCTGCAGAAAGTGATACGAGCCACGAGGAAACCTCTGCCACCCATACACGGGGAAAGGGGCATTGTTTATACATTCAGGGAAAAGGCCGAAGCATTTGCTGACAGCCTCGAACTTGAATGTAGAGAAAACAATCACCCTGACGAGGATGAACATCACGAAGCGAGAATCAGACGCCAGGTCAGACGCTTGAGGCGGCTGGAAGAGGATGAAGTAATTACACCAACTTTCCCAGAGGAAGTCAGACTCATCCTCAAAAAGCTAGCTTCAAAGCGAGCACCAGGCTGCGACAAAATCCCAAACAGGGCGCTGAAGAAGCTCACCAGAAAAGCAGTGGTGACCATAACCAACATCATCAACGGAATGTTGCGTCTCCGATATTTCTCGAAGAAGTGGAAGAACGCCGAGGTCATAATGATCACAAAGCCCGGTAAGAATGGTATTTTCCCCCAAAACTATAGGCCCATCAGCTTGTTACCGTCAGTCAGCAAAGTCGCCGAACGAGTAATCGCCAAGCGACTTGATGATAGCAGCGAAGCCCTGAACGTCATCCCGGACGAACAATTCGGATTCAGAGAGGGGCACTCAACGGAACTTCAAGTACTGAGACTTGTCGAATATGCAGCCCAAGGGCTGACAAGGCGACAAGTAACGGGAACGATATTCCTGGACGTCTCCAAAGCCTTTGATAGAGTATGGCACGACGGGCTCGTGTACAAAATGATCTTACTAGGATACCCAGTAACCTTAGTAAAACTCATTGACTCCTACATTCGAGGCCGCAAGCTTAGAGTGAAGGTGGGTCACGAGCTCTCGTCAGCCAGATCTACAGAAGCAGGAGTCCCCCAAGGGGCCGTCCTGAGTCCGAAGCTGTATACCATCTACACATCAGACACCCCTGGGACAGATCAAACCTTCCTATCGCTGTACGCTGACGACACAGCGATAGCAGCCAGATCTACCCAGCCTGCGATGGTAACACGTTACCTTCAAAGAGCTGCCACAGAACTTGGGGACTGGTGTGTGAAATGGAAAATAGCCATCAACCCGGACAAAAGCAAGGCGGTACTATTCTGTGGAAACAGGAGAGTACAACCTGCAGGCGACATAGAACTGGGAGGAAACGACATCGAATGGTCAGATCACGCCAAATATCTTGGAGTGACCCTGGACAAACGATTGACATTCACTGAGCACGTCAAGCAAACAATAGGTAAGGCTAAAGCTGCAAAGCAAAAACTTTTTCCCCTTATAGGTAGGAAAAGCAAGATGTCCCTCACCAACAAACTCTCTCTGATTCGGGCCGTCATCCTGCCCATTCTCACGTACGCCTCTCTTGCATGGGGACAGACATGCAAGACAAACCGGAAGAAGATACAGGCGCAAGAGAACCTCGCCCTCAGGTGGGCTCTCGACATAGGTCGATATATGGTTTCAACCAGGCTGATTGTGAAAATTTCAAGATTCTAGATTCAAGATTTTTGACAGTTTTAAACAATATTTCAAACACTGCTTCAAATTCCTATAATGAATGACATATTTGTATTTGTTCTGCAAATTGGAAATAAGTTTGGCATTTCTACTCTTTGGCGGTATCATCTGCTCTGGACAGAATGGTGAATCGTTGAGCTCATTGTGTAGATTTGCCGGATATTCCTAGTCTACTTCCAACACATATCCTTTGGAGGAATCGTCCTCAATAGCAAAACAGTCAAAATTTGCAATATCTTCAGCACCAAGCCGAACGAAATCACCAGTTGGGAGAAAGTTTGCCATACTTGCTCCATATAAATTGTTGTGTCCAGATACATAACATATGATGTTGGTATCTGCGGATCATAGGTTAACATCGGCATAATCTCCCAAGGTTTTCATTGGAAGGTATTCCACACATTCATGACTCGATTATAATCTGCATCAGATATTGACTCGCTGGTTGAATCTTTATAAAATTGCTCCTTTGGTGGTAACTCAGATTCTTTCAATTTCTCGAACGAATCCACATAACTATATGGAAAGACTCCCTTTTGCCTTATGAGATTGAAATGTCTACCTTCTTGAAAGTATTTTCGCACCTCATTGCATTGCTGTGGTTCCTGCTCAATTTGTCTAGAGATTTGGGTAAAAACCGAGAAGAGTCTACAAATCTCAGTTGAATGTGTTCATCAAATTCTCTTGATACTGTGGATTCATCTACCAATATGGACTTGGAAAACGAAATGTATTTTTCTCGCCTTTTTTTGACAGTTTTTTGATGAATAGATGACAGTCATAATTTGTGAGGTTGTGGAATTTGGCATTAAAGGAAATTGCATTTGGAATGAGCTGAAGGATTTCTATGTTCATGAAAATATATCTTGTGATATTATGCATGATCTATTTGAAGGAGTCCTTAGATATAATATGGCACATTTCATCAACACATTCATCGAAGAGAAATTGTTTTCTATTGAAACTTTGAACCATAGAATAAAATTTGAGATATATGATTTGTTTGAAAATAACATTCCACCATCTTTGAAATTAGATAATATAAAAACAAGTTCCATCATAATGTCTTCATCAGTAATGATATGTTAAGTGCATAATTTTCGTTTTTTTGGTGGTGCGTTGATACCTGTAGATCATGAAGTATGGATCTTCTATTTGAAAATTCTGGAAATTAGAGATCTGTTACTTTCTTCTTCTATATCGAAAGGCCATTTGGTTTTATTGGATATGATGATATTGGAACATCATGAAATGTATCTCAATTTATTAAGTGACACCTTAAAACCCAAACATAATTTCATGGTCCATTATTCACGAATAATTACGGCAGCAGGACCACCGCGATTCTATTCGTCAATTCGATTTGAAGCAAAGCACAAAGGATTCAAGACAAATGTTATCAATAGGAAAAATGTCCAATGGAGTTTAGCTATTAGAAATCAGATAAAATTTTGCCATCGGGCACTCTCGAAAGTTTGCTTTATTAATGTGATACTAACAGGGCACTCCTTCCCAAATATTTTTCGAGTTGAATAAGTTCCCACATTTGAAGAAAGATTTTTATCTCACTCCTTGGTATGAAAAAAATGGCATCAAATATATTGGAGGTAGCGTTTTATACCGGGTGTCCCAACAGTGCGTAATTACTCGATATATCGATAATGCTGATATATATGAAAAAAAGTTCCATATAAAAGTTGTATGGCACCGCGAAGGCCACATTTTTAAAATAAGTCCTGATTCACAGCGTGTTGCATTTTTCCGTAGTAACAAAAAATATGTATTTTTCAAATGGAACAACCGGTTTATTTTTCTGTCATTGAAATGGTCCCTTCGTTCCCTACTCAGCACTAAGTTTTTTTCTCTTCACAATGCGCCGTTGCCAAGTTATCAATTATTTCGAGAAAATAGGGAGTGATGCAGGCTCTCAATGAAATAGCTGTGATTCAGCTGTTTCTTCGAAGATGTGAATTTTGTCTGGTGGATTGCCGTAGACAATACCGTAGTAGCGTGTAATACTCTGATCTCCATCGATATTCATACAGGGTGCTTCAACTATCACTTTCTTTTTCGTCCACTTCGATTCAAGTTTATGCGATTTTTTCAAATGAGACACCCTGTATATTAGTTCGTCGCCTCTTTGTATATGGAATAACCTTTCTCAGCATACTAACATGTTATATGTTATTCTCAACCGTTTCTTGATTATTTGTCTATTTCAAATTATTTCTACAAAATTGAAGAAATACCTGTCTAATATTTGAAATTCAAAAAAAAGGAAGAACCATAATTACTTTCAAATGTCTTCCACCCTGTTCAATACATTTTCTGATCTGGACTATGAGAGATCTTCAATTGTCACCGTTTTTGTGGAATGTTTTACCAAACAGTGAGGCTGAAGTTGGCTATGATTTTAAATGTCACCAAAAAGTAAACGAAATAATAAGTCGTGACATTTGTTGACAGCCTGTTGTGTGGTTTGTTCGAAAGCTATAGTTATTCATTATGAATTATACAAAGGAAGAGTTGATTGGAATGGTGCTTTGGGCGCTGGTGAAGAGAATTGTTTGTTGGCTTCCCGTATTTATGTTGCGAAATATCCTGATAGAAGGCATCCACAAGTGAAAAGTTTTGAAACTTTGAAGGAAAGATTCGAGAGAACAGGACACATCGAATACAATAAGAAGAATCCTGCCAAAACAATATTGACTCATGAAAACCAATTAGCTATTAGTCTTGCAGTGGTAGAGAATCCCGAGTTGAGTGTGAGGGAAATAAGCAGAGATTTAGAGATATCGAAATCTTCAGTTGTCAGGAGTTGAAATCTAACAAATCTCACCCTTATCATGTGCAACTGCACCATGAGTTGATAGAAACCGATTTCTTGAAAAGAGTGCAGTTCTGTCGGACGATGCAGAATAAAATTACAGAAAATGCAAGATTTCTGAAAAGCATTATGTTTACCGACGAAAGTACCTTCCACAGGAATGGATTCGTTAATAGGCACAACTATCATTATTATAGTACCGAAAATCCGTATAAACTTTATGTTAACGATTATCGACACAAATGGAGCCTCAAGTATGGGGCGGTATTGTGGATAATTATGTTATCGGACCATATTTTTTCGAACAAAAACTAAATGGACAAGAGTTTTTGAGATTTCTCAGAGAAGACTTTCCCAGGTTGATCGAACACCTACCTAATCATATCAAAAATGAAATGTGGTTTCAGCTAGATGGGGCACCAGCGCATTTTCTGGGAGAAGTTCGAGCGGAGTGGATAGGACGAGGAGGACCTATTCCTTGGCCGCCTAGGTCACCGGACCTAAAATCAATGGATTTTTCTTTGGGGAACAGTAAAATCGGAGGTTTATCGTACTGCCGCTACTACACGGGAGGACATGAAAATGAGAATTCGTGAGGCATTTCAACGAATTATGCCTTTTCATTTGAGCAGCGTGAGAACTTCATTGTGAGATTGAGAAAATGTATTGAACAGGGTGGAAGACATTTTGAACATGTATTACGAGTGTAAATATTGTCATTCTTTCTGTTCTAGATTCCAAATATTATGCAGGTATAGGTACTTTTACTTTTCTTCAATTTTGTAGAAATAATTTGAAATAGACAAATAATCAAGAAACGGTTGAGAATAACATATAACATGTTAGTATGCTCAGAAAGGTTATTCCATATACAAAGAGGCGACGAACTAATATACAGGGTGTCCCATTTGAAAAAATCGCATAAACTTGAATCGAAGTGGACGAAAAAGAAAGTGATAGTTGAAGCACCCTGTATGAATATCGATGGAGATCAGAGTATTACACGCTACTACGGTATTGTCTACGGCAATCCACCAGACAAAATTCACATCTTCGAAGAAACAGCTGAATCACAGCTATTTCATTGAGAGCCTGCATCACTCCCTATTTTCTCGAAATAATTGATAACTTGGCAACGGCGCATTGTGAAGAGAAAAAAACTTAGTGCTGAGTAGGGAACGAAGGGACCATTTCAATGACAGAAAAATAAACCGGTTGTTCCATTTGAAAAATACATATTTTTTGTTACTACGGAAAAATGCAACACGCTGTGAATCAGGACTTATTTTAAAAATGTGGCCTTCGCGGTGCCATACAACTTTTATATGGAACTTTTTTTCATATATATCAGCATTATCGATATATCGAGCAATTACGCACTGTTGGGACACCCGGTATATGGATGTTGAGGATGATATGCCTGAATTTTTAAAGATCAACACATATTTGTCAATAATGGAATACATGTTACTTTATGTGTGAAAAAACCATTACACATTTTTTTTTCAACAGCCATTTTTGTGCATACAATAAAGAATGCTCCAGTGATTTTACCCTTATTTCATTGGGTGATTGCAATTCCATTCCCCCCACATTCACCAGAATAATGGGTGGAGATTTATATGTTGCTACATCCACCTATTGGAAGTGCTGATGTTGGGACAACTCTGGGAGTAAATATCTGAAAATATTTGTGAGTAATGAAAATAATAATGATGTTGATATGATTGTGGTTATGATATATTGTTTATATTGTGTATACGAGATATGCCATGACTGATTTTTTTGCTGAATATTTTTGTGATCATAAGTTAAACATTATTATCTCGATTGTATGACAAGTGCTCTGGTTAAACCAATATTAAACATAGTTTTGTAACATATAACAGTATCAATATACTAATACCGTCACTCGAAGTGCATAAAGCATATATTATGTATGTATAAAATGATAGATTAACGTCATCATGAGAAGTAATTTTTGCTTGCGTCAAAAATGCTACTTCTAGATATTTACACTTTGAGTAACAGAACAAAATATAAATTCGGTATCTGAACATGATGTATGCAAACTAGGTTTATTGAATGTTAGTTCGAATTTAAATAAAAGCTCCTCACGCTGATCTTTGCTGAATAATGAGATAACTTAAATTAGATTGCTCTTAGACATTGAACATGAATACTTTTTATTTTGTGTTGTAATACATTTTTCATGTTTCATATTATTATCAATCTGGATGATAATTTTATTCAAGTATATCATGTATTGTCCCAAAAAACGCAGCCAAATATAGAGAATCGTGGTTTTTTACTCATTGAAATCTTCAACCTTTAAAACATGTTGCAAATTTATTTCATTTATACATATTTCGTTTGAAAATACTTACCTGTATATCGATAGTCTGATATTTTTGTTATGTATGTGTAAAGACTGGAATACATATGAATTTTATTTTTGTTATTTTGTTTGTTAACTGGAATGGAATAAAAATATATTTCACAATGGAAAATAAATGTGCAAAATTTCTGTCACCTAAACCGATCGATATGTATTCCTCTGTGATGATCATTTTGTCTTTCTTTCAGTCATCTTATCCATCTCCACGGTTTATTAATTAGAAAACTCATCATTCATGCCACTTACCTTTACTAATACCGTTGCCTAATACCTTTGATATTCTATAGTTTTGAGTCGTAAAATTTGGGTGGATTATTTCCTTTCAAGATGAGGTATTATGTTGCCAATTATCAACAATCATTTTTCAATCTCTGTTTGAAACATTCCTTAGTTTTTAATAATTGAACACTAAGATTTCTCCATTATTGTACTCACAATGAGCAAATTGTGGACTCAGTTGAAATGAGTGATCAGTTAGATCAAGCTGACACAGTTATCTGAAGTTGATGAATATCTCGAAATGGACATAAAATTATCTCGATTTAATGAGAGAAAATGTTTTTCAAACTAGTGATTGATATATGTCTTGACAGAAGATAAATAATTTGAATTCTGATGTCAACTGGAAAGATACTATATTATTGATTTGAAATGTTTTATTTCAATCAGAAAATTATCCATCTTGCTTCAAGAAATAATTTATCTTGAACTCATCTATGGTTTCTCGGTCATAGTGAATGAATCGCTCTCGCTAAGTGAATGCAAAACTCTGTTGACGAATATTATACTTTAATTTGAGAACATGTTTTCTCAAATCTATTCATCCACAGTATTCTTTCGAGGAGACTGTAGTCTTGATCTGAAATGAGAGAGTTCTTGTAGCAACATATCACAATGTTTCAATACTAGTGAATATCTTATATTTTCCATTCGAACACGCTGCTCTCAAAACAACGTGGAATATTTTCTCCACTGAAGTAAGTGAATTTATACTACAAAAATGTTTTTATTCTGAACGAATCCTTCATTTCGTCCCAACTGGAAAGAAATGCATCATTTGATTGAAGCTCTGGTGAATATTGTTACTTTATAGTCCGGGTTCGGTTTCTACAAAACACAATAACAATTCACTTCTAGACTAATTCGATCTCGCTTATTATTGCTCGATTCACAGTTCTAAATCGTACTACTCTCCCGGCCCATCATTCCCCTATTCATATCGAGATATACATGATTCTAGAACCCTCGCGAACTTCAGGTAGATTCCTAGTATTTCGCGATGATTCTGTCTCTTTTCGGTCGGCCGACAATTATAGTGGGCGCGAGTCAACTTCTCCTAATGTTGTGATCTCGTAACACTGCCCCCCACTTCAAATTTGATCGTCTCGATCAAACTCAGTTCCTGCATCACCGTAATAGGGCTTCAGCCTCTCTAGGTGGACAACCTTCATCTTGGTCCGAGGGCTACGTTGTATCCTGTGGACCACATCGTTGATCCTTTTCACCACCTTGTATGGTCCTTCCCATGAAGCTGTCAGCTTGGGGGATATTCCTTTCTTCCTGCGTGGATTATACAGCCAAACGTGGTCTCCTACTGAGAATCCCTCTGAATTTGCTCTGAGATCATATCGAGCCTTCATTTTGTCGCTAGCCAATTTCAGTCTTCCTCGAGCAATCTCATGTATCTTCGTCAAACTATCCCGTAATTCGTCTGCATAATCTTGCACCTCTTTTTCTTAAATACTTGGTGACCCGAACACCAAGTCACAGGGTAACCGGAGTTCCCTTCCAAAGACTATGCTAGCTGGAGTTAGCTTCGTTGAATCATGGACAGCCGCTCTATATGCCATCAAGAATAGAGGCAGGTGCCTATCCCAGTACCTCTGATGATCTTCCACTACTTTGGAAAGATGTTCCTCCATTGTCGGATTGAATCTTTCCACCATGCCATCTGACTGCGGATGAAGCGGAGTAGTTCTGGTTTTGTTGATTCCCATTAACTCGCAAACTTCCTTGAATAGTTTCAACACGAAATTCCTCCCTTGATCGGAATGAAGTTCCATTGGTACTCCGAATCTTGAAAACATGTTGTCTACTAATGCTCTGGCCACGGTGAAAGCTTCCTGGTTTGGCAACGAATATGCTTCAACCCATATACTGAAATAGTCCATTGCAACGAGGATGTATTTGTTGCCGTCATTGGTCGTCGGAAATGGACCAGCTACATCGATGGCAATCCGTTCGAAAGGGGCACCTACAATGTATTGCTTCATCTCTCTTGATCTGGTCTTGGGGCCTTTAGTAGCTTCGCACACCGGACATTTTCTGCACCAGCTTTCTACGTCATTTCGACATTGTACCCAATAAAATCTCTGTCGAATCTTATCCAAGGTCTTATTTACTCCTAAGTGTCCACCAGAGGATCCGCCATGAACTTTTTCCAAGATTTCATTTATCCTATCCCTAGGCACAACCAGTAGGGAAATTGCTGATCTCCCATCGGCTGACTCCCAAATTCGTTTCAGCAAACCATTCTCCACAACCAGGGAATCCCACTGTGCCCATATGGCCTTGAAGATAGGACCTCTGTCTGATATGTCCTGCCAGGTGGGTCTATCTGCTCCTGCTTCTTTCCAACGTAGGAAGTCTGCGATATCCTGGTCATGTCTCATGTGTGCTGATGTCCATTTGTTGTCTGCCGTGAGTCTGATTTGTCTGGCCTCGACAAGTCCTTCTCGGCGCTCAACTCTCACGCAATGTTTGCAGAAATCTGGGCATGGTCTTCTGGACAAGGCATCAGCGTTGCTGTGTAGACGTCCCGGTTGATGTTTAATCTTGAAATGATAATAATAATAATAATAATAATACGACTTTATTCAACAAATGTACATACATCTGCCCTGAAAAGGCGAAAATTAGCTAAAGCTACTCTTAATCTCTTAACATTTTCAGGTTATAAAATAAATGGAATAAAAAAAAAATAAAAAAAAATAATATGAAAATAAAAAAAATAAAATAAAAATAGAAAGAGATCATTTTACAATTTCAGTGATATTGAATTGATCATCAGTAGAAGAGAAAAAAGCTAACAAAGAAAATAGTAGGTAAGTAATAATAAGTAATGTAAGAAATATGAAAATGCAGCAATGCAACGACAATGTGGCTAGTTTTGTTGAATCAGAAATTCATTTTTAACGATTTTTCTAAATTTATTTAGTGATATTGAAAGCTCAGGTTTGAAGTAATCAAAAAGTTTTATTGCATTGTGAGTAAAACTGCGTTCAAACAGAGCTGTCGAGTGGCGAAGCATGTTAAGTATCTGTGAATGTCTGGTGTTGAGATTGTGTAAATTATTTCTGAAAACTAGTTTGTCATAAAGATAGGGCGGACTTTGAGTATTAAGCAATCTATGCAAAAAAATAAGGAAATGGTATTTGAATATACTGGACACTTTGAGCCACTTCAACTGCAGAATGTATTGAGAAATGTGATCATATTTCCTTAAATTAAATATGAATCTACAACAAGTATTTTGCACTCGTTCAAGTCGATATTGAGTGCATTTATCAAGACATGGATAATAGACAATGTTACAATAGTTAAGAAGGGATAAGACCAAAGATTCTGACAGTTTTTTTCTTGTTTTAAAATTTAATATATGTTTATTTGCAAAAAGTAGCGTGCGCATATAACATTTTCGTAATGAGATATTCACGTGATTCTTGAATCTAAGAGAAGTATCTATAGTCAATCCTAAATTTTTTGCACTATCAGAAATAACTGAATTAGTGTTGTTAAGTTTAATATTCATATTATTAACAATGTTAGGCCTCAAGTTTTTATTTCCAAACAAAAGGACCACTGTTTTGGTAGGATTGATTGTTAAGTTGTGTTGACCCGAATAGTCAACAATCCGTTGTAGGTCTCTGTTTATAGTTTCAGATGCTGTATTGTATGATGTAGGTTCAAAATAATGGATTAATTGTGTATCATCCGCATAAAGTTGTATTTCACTTGTGTTTACAGTTTTCGGTAAGTCTGGTTTATATAATAGAAATAATAAAGGTCCTAGGATAGATCCCTGAGGAAGTCCAGAGACAATTTTTTTGGGGTCGGAGAATTTATTATCAACGCATACTCGTTGTGTGCGATTCCATAAATGATTTAAAAAAAGATAGTGCAGTTATATTAAATCCATTATATGTTAATTTGGAGATTAGTAAATTATGATTTATTAAATCGAATGCCTTAGAATAATCCAAGGTAACTAGGACAGCTGCAAGTTTTTGATCTAAAGCACCAATTATATTGTCAGATAAATTCAAGAGTGCGGTAGTCGTACTATGACATTTTCTAAATCCAGATTGTTCAACAGGCATTATGCCGTTAGCTTGAACAAAGTCATTTACTTGACTATATACTGTTCTCTCGAGTATTTTGGAAATCACTGGAAGTAAACTAATTGGTCTCAAATCATGAACACTATTGGGTGATGAAGTTTTTGGAATTGGAATTATAATCGACTCACGCCATATTTTGGGAAAATAACCACATTCCAAGGAACAGTTTATTACATGAGTAATATGATCAAGAATAGTAGGCAAGCATAATTTCACCATCTGAAGTGTAATACTATCATTTCCAGCGGCGTTTGATTTTATATTATTTATTGTTTTGATTAATTAGTGTTAAATTGAAAATATTATCACTGTACCTATTATTTGTGTAGAATTCGCATGCGTTGGCACAGTTATTTGAATTATCAAAAATACTCGGAAATATCAACATCTCAAACTGGAAACAGATCATGAAGCAAGAAGTAGAGAGTGTACATTTACAGGTTTTGATATTCAAGTTGCTTAAAGCTTTCCATAATTTTTTATCATCTTCATCATTTTCTAGTTTTGTTAGGTACGCTGATTTTTCCCTTCTCAACGAAGCTAACGCAAAATTACGGCATTCCTTATAATAATTCCAGTTTTCTGACGTTTTGTTTTTTTTATATTTATTTAGAGCTTTATCACGTTCTTTCAGAATTAATTTCAGGTTATCAGTAAGCTATGGAGCAGGTGGTTTACTTACTCTAATTGTTTTATAAGGTGCATGGAAATTAAAGAGATAATTAATATCATCTTCTAAGAATCTGACTTTATCATTTATATCATTTATATAAAAGATATTATCCCAAGGAATATTCAATAGATCCTGTTTGAAGGCATCTGCATTAAACTGTTCAAAGTCGCAAATACAAATAAATTTCTGCTTAATTTTCTTAATAACAACATTTGAAGTACAAAAGGGCATTCTATTGTGATCACTGACATCTGCATGGACTGTTCCACTATGAAGACAGATTTCTCTACAATTGATAAATATGGGGTCTAGACATGTTGCAGAAGCTGCGGTAATTCTTGTAGGTTCGTTAATGAGATTAGAATAGCCATAAGTATCAAAAGTTTCCAACAATGAATTGTGTTGCAACATATTAACATTCAGGTCACCCATTAAAATTGAGTAATCATACTCAGTCAATATTTGGGGAATAATGTCATTCAAAGCATCTAACATGCCACTAAGTCTGGTGTTAGGAGGACGATAAAAGATAGCTAAAGAAATTTTATAGGTACTAATCCCCAGACTCAAGAATATGTATTCAAAGTTTGCATTTTCTATTGTAATGTCAGAAATTGCACAAGATAAAGAAGATCGAACATAAACACCAACACCACCTCCAACTCTATTTAACCTGTCTCTCCTAAATAATATATAACCCGGTAGTGAAACTGCCTCGGAGTCGATTGCTTCATTTAACCATGTTTCAGTTACACCTATTATATCATATAAATTGAGAACTAGTTGTCGGAAACTCACAAAACTAGGTATTAAAGATCTTGTATTCAAATGTGCTATCTTTAGATGTTTTGTACTAGCCATAAGTAAGATAGTAGGTTAATTTCCATAGTCTGTTTGGTTAATTAGTCTATTTACGAAATACTTATAGGTAGGACACTCTCTACTTCTTGCTTCATGATCTGTTTCCAGTTTGAGATATTGATATTTCCGATTACTGTTTATGCAATTTATGCATTTTGTTTCTTCTTTGGGACAGCTAGTTGTTTCATGGTTATTGCCACAGTATTCACATTTTGGATTTTCTATGCAGTTGCGACTCTTGTGGTTGAAAGATTGGCATTTGTAACATCGTGAGATGTCAAGATCTTCTATTACTGCCACGCGTTGCCAGCCAATGTAAATTTTTCCTTCAATCATAAGTTTCTTGAAGAGGGACGGGGAGCATTCTGCATATATTGTAGATTTTGTGAAATTTGAGGGTCTAGTTGGACTTCTAACATATGTGATAGTTATTTCATCTTCTACGTCCGTGGAATTATTTTGTGATTTGATGGATTTCTCTAAATCTGTTTTATCTGAGTTTATCAGATTCCCGAAGATCTTCACTCTCGGCTTTCTCAGTTTACCGCTGACTATATCATAATCACCACCCATTTTATCTGTTATTATATTTTTAAGCTTATCTGTGTCCATTACGGAATTGCATTTTATATATGCCATTCCGTTTTTTCCATTTTTCAAGTAATTTATGCCGATACCATTTGCATATTTGCATAGGTTATGTTTGGTTGATTCGAATTGAAATTAATTTTTTCTTGGAGGAGCTGATTTTTATCCTTTGTTTCTTCAACTAATGCTTTTAGTAACAGGTTTTCAGTTTTCATTGCTTCATTTTCTTTTGCCAGGTATAGGAGACGAAATAATGCATCATCTGTTTTTGACCGTGGATGTACAGCATATTACTCTGTCTATTGCTATCGTTTTTGAGCTTTTTAAACGCGAAATACAACTTCTATGGAAAGTTTTTTTCACAAAACAGATACAGAGTAGGTTCTTTCGCTATTTTTCTCTTACAGGAACCACAATTAAGTTCGTTAAAAGTTTCACTGTTTTTCGCGTTGTCTACGTCGGCATCCACCTTAACAACCAAATGATACTGGCTCAACTTTTCCAGCCATCTTGCTACTTGTCCTTCAGGGGTCTTCATCTCAAGTAACCACTTCAAAGCCGCATGATCTGTCCTGATGAGGAACTCTCTTCCATATAGGTACTTGTGGAAGTCGTCCACCGCCTTAATGATTGCCAGTAATTCCTTCCTGGTGACACAGTAATTTCTTTGTTTGGTTATCACTTTGCTGTAATATTCTATCACCCTTTCTTGGCCATCCTGTACTTATGAAAGTATAGCTCCAATTCCGTTGTTACTGGCATCTGTATCCAATATGAACAGGCCTCTTTGTTGTAGAAAACCCAAGATTGGACTCGAACAAAAAACTGCTTTCAATTTCTTGAATGCTTTCTCACTTTCCGTAGACCAGTTGAAAATGGCTCGGTCTTATGTCAACTTATGGAGTGGCCTTGCGATGTCAGCGAATCCTTCCACAAACCGGCGGTGATAGGTACACAATCCTAAAAAGGTCCTCATCTCATGCTTATCTTTCGGTCGTGGCCAGTCTCGGATTGCCAGTATTTTAGCCTCATTAGTTTCAATGCCTTTTGACGATACTTTGTGATCCAGGAACTCCATTTCTTTCTGGAACAATGAGAACTTTTTCAGGTTCAGTTTGAGATTGGCACTCCTGAACCGTTGGAAAACTTCTCGCAGATTACGAAGATGTTCCTCAAAGTTCCTTCCGGTCACTAACACGTCATCGAGATACACCAGGCAAGTTTTCCAAGTTAGCCCACGCAACACCAATTCCATGAGCATTTCGAAAGTCGCTGGGGCATTACATAATCCAAAAGGCATCACAGTGAACTGGTATAGTCCACTGCCTGTGGTGAACGCTGTCTTTTCCTTGTCCTCTTCATGTGTGCCGAGTTGCCAGTATCCACTCTTCAGATCCAGTGTCGAGAACCATCGTGACCCTGCCAAGGTTGTTAGGGTTTCGTCAATTCTGGGTAAAGGTTAGCTGTCCTTCTTGGTAACGTCATTGAGTTTCCTATAATCCACACAAAATCTTGTGGATCCATCCTTCTTTTAAAACAATACAGCTGGTGCTGACCAAGGGCTTGAAGATTCTTCGATGACTCCATCCTTCTGCATTTTCTCAACGAGCTTTTCTACCTCTTGTTGCTTTGCAAAAGGCAATCTTCTTGGTGACTGTCGAATTGGATGCAGTAGGCCAGTATCTATTCTGTGCTTCACCAAGTTGGTTCGACCCGTACCTGTTGACTCGAAGATGTCACTCTCAGCAGTAATAAATGTCTAAAAAGCAGCATATTCATCTGCTCTAACTACTCTCTAACTACTATTGTGGTGGGGGACATTGGCTATTCGTACGGGAATTCCTCGATTTGTGGTTACTAAGGCTCGTGCAAGTAATATTTTGTCGGAGGATCTTGACATGGCTGTACTATTCCAACGCAGCACCCAGGATCCTTTTCTAAACATGCATGAAGATTTTCTCGTAAAATCCAGAGATTCTCACAGTCCTCGCGACTCGCAATTTCACTGGTAGATTTTTCTCGGCTGGTGTCGTCAGGACAAACTCTTCTCCACCGAAGTTCATCATTCTTTGTTCACCATCAAATGAGAATCCATAATCACTTATCAAGTCCATCCCTAAAATGAATTCATCTTCAATATCTGCGACGTACACCGTATCTATGATGTTAAGCCTGTCAAGAGTCAACGTAATATTGGCTTCACCTCGTATCGGTGCATTTTCTCCAGTGACAGTACGGAGGAACAACTTGGATGCGGTCGGTTTCACACATTCCGGGCGAAGAATATCACTACGAACCAAGGAAACTGATGCACCGTTATCTATGGTGCATATAACATCTTTTCCATTCACTTTTCCTTGAGGTTCTTAGATTCGTTCCAGAAGAGAGAGATTGCCCACCTTTCTGCGATGTTCGGGAGTGTGGTATCACCGACTAGGCGAATGGGAGCTCATCCCATTATTTCCATCTCGAGGAGTCAGCGAGTTTTTGTGTGTGTGAACGGCATATTCCACATTCAACAACATTCCGACTAAGATAATGCTTTACAATGGCTGTCGCACTACTCAGATAACAGAATTTTTCCAATCCGTTTCTTTCCGATTTTGAACACTTCTTATATTTTGATTATTTAGCAAAGAGAGCATGGGGAACACCGCAAAAACAGACAGTCAGAAAGGTATTCAAAACTTTCATAGAAGGTGAACCCAGTTTCTATTTAGTCAAGCACTTTGTCGAGGAAATGATTCAACAGCACCCGGAATTCAAACAACTATCTCCAAGGAGAATTCGCAGTCAAATTCAAAACCAAAAGAAGAAATTTTGTCACTGAATGTTTTTATCTTTTCCTTGTACAGAGTCTTGACGCATATCTCTCATTCATAATCCAATTGTTTTTTTTTTCACGTGGTCATTTCTCATGACTCCTGTAGGTTTCGAAAATTTAATCAGAAAAACAGTTCAGTATCTTGAACGAAAGTTATGGGCAACTAATCTACGTATTATCTTGACAAAAATCGTAACATATGACCTTGCAGTGGACCAAGTTTATAATAATTACGATTTTTGTAGAAAATTTTGAGTTTGCCCAAATATCTTTGGAGAAAGTAATCTTCGAAGTAGAATTTTTCAAATCTAACAGACCTAGAATTCATGATGATCTAAGAAGTGAGATTGAGCTGTAATGAAGTGTTTTGGGAACATTCATTACTAGAACGGAACGTACAGATACCTACCAGAATTATGTCATGAATCAACCAGTATTTTTCATTGAAAGCTGGAAGATGAAACATAGACTAACCTTTAGAATTTGTACTGTCAGATTTTCCAGGAATTTATAACCATAGCGGCTTGATTACACCCCTGAATACATCTATGATGACAAATACGGTCCTCTAAGCGTTGGAAGTTTTCTGATCCCTGTTATATCCCATTACCAGCTACTCTGAGTGGTTTGGAATGTTTAAAATCTTAGTAATACTGATATCTTTGAATGACATCCATCTTAGAGGGCTCCGAAAGATATACTTGAATAGAATAGAATAGGAATGGTGTATGTGCGCCTTTATCTGTGCAGTATCGAAATATTTCTCTCTACGAAAAAACCCTCAAAACACTGTGTAATTGTGCTCAAACGGGATTTGCAATTGACCACTGGTATGTAACATTACAAACATTACAATGCAAGAAAAAGTTAGTCGATTAGATCAAGTACACAATAGAAAAGTTTGATAAAGGATCATAACCCCACCGAAATCGATATTAACCTGTAGCAGTTGATACCAGAAAAAAGTTACACTTTTTGTCAGCTGATACACTCGAGATATATTTCTCTAAAGCTGTCCATACACAAGAGTTCAATCACCGGCAATTATTATAATGAGTGAAGTAACATTGAATAAGATTTTAGAAGAGATTCAGAGGAATAGAAATGAGCTGAAAAATACTATAGAGGCGAGTGAAGCAAGGCTCGTACTGAAAATTGAAGAACAAAATAGCAGAGTTCGACAATTAGAAGCGGAAAACCATTTACTCAAAGAAAAAATTGAAACTCTGGAACGAAATAGCAGAAATAATAACCTAATAATATTTGGTTTCAAAAAGCGACCTGTAGAAATTACATTGGAGTTTATTTGTAGCCAAATCACAACACTTACAGGGGTTGAACTACAAGAAAGTGATATCAACAATTTTTATTCTCTGGGCAAGACGGAAACAGCTCCACTGAAACTTGAACTAATATCTAATCTCAAGAAAAGAACGATTCTGAAAAATTGCAAAAAACTCAAAGGCCACAACATTTCAATTGGAAATGATTTAACCTCCACACAGCGGGAGGAGTACAAAATACTGAAACATTATCTTACTCGTGAATTGAAGAGTCAACGTTATAAGAACTGTTACATCAAAGGAAACAAATTGATATTGGATGACCTAGTCTATACGCCAGCAGAGCTCTTCGAACTGCAAGCTACAGAAGCAGAAGAGGACTTCAATTTAGGTAAAAAAGGAGAAAGTGTCCCATCCACTCCAACGTACGTGGACAGAGAGAATTCAGAGCACCACATTCCTGCCAAACACTCTCCAGTTATCAAAGGTAATAAGCAAGACTTCACTCCGAAACCATCTTATATTGGAGGAAAAAAAGGAAGGCAAGTAGAAAACCAACCTAGGAAACTTCGTTCAGTCAGTTCATTACAGAAATAAGAACAGAGTAAAATCTGATGTTTTAGTGTTAATTTCTAAGTCCTAATATATTCTTTCTCTATTTTATCTTTCAAATGTATTGTCTAGTAGAAAATAATTCCTTAACTATATTCATGAAATATTTTAAAATAGTACATAATTTTATCTGATTTTATCATTCCCAAATCTGCAAGAAACTATTTCATTTTATATGATTATATCATATCTCTATTTCATATCATTATATTTTATTAACGTTTGTTAGTAAATTTTTATTAATCTTCAATTTAGTCTGTGAGCTTAGCTGTCATTACTGTTAGAAAATGGACAATTATGTGAGAGATTATGAAATAACTGAAATAAAAACAGTCGAATTAAATTCCATAGCAGAATGCGATGATATTCTAGAAAGGAATAACTGTGATACATTGAGGATATTTCATAACAATATAAGTAGTCTTGCAAAAAATTTTGATGAACTACAGGTAATGTTGCAAGGGTTCAAGATTGAGTTTGATATAATTGTACTTACGGAAACGTGGAAAATTTATGACACTGATATTTTCTCTTTGAATGGTTATGATTTGGTATATTCAAATGGCAACCTGAACAAGTGTGATGGAGTTATTATATATATAAAAAAAAAACTGTTGTCAGGAAATGAAACTGTTATATTCAATGACGTAACAGCATTAAAAATTAATAGTAAGAAAAATGGCAAATGTTTTGAACTCTTAGCAATATATAGGTCACCTTCTACGTGCCCATTGAGCTTCAATTCAGCATTGAATGAATACCTGAAAAATAATAAGGACACTAATAAAACAATCAACCTTATAATAGGGGACATAAATATCAATATTTTAAGCGAAACTGAATCAGCCAATGAGTATCTCAATATAATGAACGAATACAACTATACTTCACTTATTAACGAATATACCAGGATACAGGGAGACTCCAAAAGTTGTATAGACCATATCTTTCTTAAAACCGATCAAAAACATGACTTATTCTCGCCAATTATTTTCAAAAGTGCACTTACGGATCATTATGCCCAAATTCTTCAATATGATTTTACAACTGAAAATAATGAAAATCACCAACACGGTGATTCCTTCAAAACATACATAAAATTCGATATATTGAGAGAGAGATTAGCTAAAGAAAACTGGATGGATGTTTACTCAGAAACTAGCACAAATAAAGCAATGGAATTATTTATAAAAAAGATAAAAGATAACGTAGGAGCAGGCACGGTTAAAATAAAGTTAGGAAGAAAAAATTTGAAACGGAAGCCATGGATAACAACTGGTTTAGTCACGTCTATAAATCGAAAAAATAAATTGTATCAAAGAATGCAAAATAATCCAAGAAACGATGATTTACGGAACGAATTTAGACAATACCGCAATAATCTTAGAGAATTAACTGATAAGGCAAAGACAAAATATTACAAAACGGAAATAAATAAAAATAAAAATTGCCCAAAAAATATGTGGCGATGTCTCAGGGAACTACAACAAAATGAGAAAGCTAGCAATGACATTAAGCAAATTGAATCAGAAGACGTAGTTACATCCGACAAACTAACGATCGCAGAAATGTTTAACGAATATTTTAGTCAAGTAGGAACAAAACTAGCACAAAAAATAAACAAGCCGCAAGAAACATATCGAAGTACGAGACTCCAGAATTCAATATACCTAGAAGAAACAAATAAGAAAGAGATAGAAAAAATTATAAGTGAACTGAAGCCTAACAAAGCACCAGGACTAGATAATATAGGAGCTGAAACTTTAAAAAAAAACATTGATTTCATTGCAGAGCCCCTCACCTATCTTGTTAATAAAATAATACGAACTGGTATCTTCCCAAACGTTCTAAAAGTTGCTGTAATAAAACCCCTATACAAATCCGGAAAAAAAACAGAACTATCAAACTATAGGCCTATTTCTTTATTATCCACACTAAGTAAAATCATTGAAAAAGTATTGAAAGAGAGATTCGTATTATTCATAAAGAAATACGGACTTATATCAGATAACCAGTTTGGTTTCATGGAAGGCAGGTCGACGCAGGATGCAATTGCCAACCTAACTAAAAAAATATATACTGCAATGGACTCGAAGCTATCGGCAATTTGCATCTTCGTTGACCTCGCCAAGGCTTTTGATACCGTTAGCCATCCAGATCTATTAGAAAATCTGGAAAATATAGGGTTCAGAGGCATTGCATATGACCTGATGAAAAGTTATTTGACTGATCGTACCCAGTGTGTTAAAATCGAAGAAGTAATTAGTCAAAAAAGGGAAGTATCATATGGAGTACCGCAAGGAACGGTGCTAGGGCCAATTCTGTTCATTTTATATGTAAACTCGCTCTTCAACTTACCAATTCATGGTGAAATAACAGCGTTTGCAGACGATACAGCCATATTTTTTGAAGATCAAAACTGGGACAATCTGAAACGAAAAGTGAGCAAGTCATTCATTATAATACAGAAATTCTTCGATAGTAAATTGTTGACTATTAATTTGAAAAAAACAGTGTACCTACCTTTTACTAGCTACGAGCCAAACTTACCGGATTTCAGTAGCATTGATATTCCATACAACGATCAAATATTAACGTTGAACAGTGCTCGGACAGTTAAATACTTAGGAATCGTACTAGATAGACACTTGAAGTGGAATGAGCATATTAATATACTCGTAAGAAAACTCCGCTACTTCCTGGCAAAATTTAAGTATCTTAGAAAGTACTTCGATATACAACACCTCAAAATTATGTATTTTGCCCTGATACATACCCATTTGATGTATGGCATCATTGCTTGGGGTGGTGTTATGAACTGTCATCTGAAAAATCTCGCAGTAATACAGAAGTGGATATTGAAAATCATTTTACGGAGAGGTTACACTCATCCAAGCGATGATCTGTACATCGAAAGTGGAATAATGGACATTCGTCAAATTTTTTTTCTCGCCCTTATGATTTATCAGCGAAAAAATCTAATGCTTAGTCAAAAAGTATGCCATCCTCATAACACACGATTCAAAATAGGAGCCGTGACAGTCCCAAGAACGTACAAAACTACTGGTCAAAGGTGCCACGCATTTCTTGCTCCTAGGCTATACAATAACTTACCTCCTCTCCTCAAAAATTTAAACTCCATCACTCTTTTCAAGTCTAAACTTAAGACCTGGATTCTGCAAACACCTAGATATACAATTGAGAAACAAATCGATATGAAAAATAACTAGAAATATCAATCGCATTGTGGTTTCTTGATAGTCATTCATTATAAAAACTTATCTCACTAACTTGTTTATACCTTAGCTTAGATTTCTGGGTGTGTTTGTGTGTGTGATAGAAATTGTGTCAGTGTCTGTGTGTAAAAACAGTCGTAATTATTATTTATTATTATTATATTATTACCATAGTTATTATTTATATTTTGGAGTACAAACAATAGAAAGATCACATAGGATGATAAACATTTTCAAAGTACCCATGCGCAGGTTTACCTTTTTGGGTTTTTGTATTTATTTACCCTTTTGTTGGATTGCTGTTGTATTGAAAGCATTATTGTAAAAAAAAAAATAATTCTGTGGTGAATAAATTTATTATTATTATTAGAACATAGAAAATACAGATTTCATAGATAGGGAAATGTGTTTAGATACTGTACCGGCTATAACTTTCTTGTTGATGAATATTAGGGCTCCAGATTTTCTCAATGGCTTTAGCAACAATACCCAATAATTTATAGATATCCTGGATTTCCGCACTTTTCTTATGAAAAGCCACGTGTTTCGTCAACCGGCACTTTTTGTTAAGTTTTCTGGTCAAAATCTAGAGGTCAAGCAAGGAGAACGGGTTTGTTTTTGCTAGAATTTTTTGCAAAATTCCATTCTCTATAAATTCTTGAGCACCTTCGGTGCCAGGAAGTTAGTAAGTTAGCGAGTTAGAAAGTTAGTGAGTTAACCGTAACACACAGTTTTCCGCCGCAGTCGAATTATCACTATAGAATCCGTGTTCGAATATAGGTCTTCATACGTCTTACAAGCATTTGCATTAGTCAATTCCGAGGTCAATTCCCAGTATTTTCATATCCAGCCATCGACATTTTTCCAGTATCGAATCCACAGTAACTTTCCGCTACCAGTAAATCCCTTCAGGGCACCCAGAATATTTTTCTAGTCAATTCCTAACTTCAGGAAACATTCCAGATATTTTGCAATTTGTCAAATTAAAAACATTGAACATAACCTATTAATCTGAGACTTGAGCCTTCTTGATCTTCCCGCCGTGTCTGTGAAACCGTTCAAGTGTACCGTGAAGTGGGACAACGGTGTAAACGCCCGTTCGTACATCATTGGGATTAGCTGAGCCTTGGTATCTGCCGTTTGCCAAACCGAAACCGTAAGTCGATCTAACCTTCTGGCATTGTTTACTGGTTGGATTGAGAAGAGTAGATCTGCAATACCTGAATTGTTTAGAGTTGAGCGATCCTGTATATAATTTCACTCACTCTACCAGTTAGTTTCACCTGTCCCTGTAAAATCTACTCTGCTCATATCCGGCCCGAAATAATCCAGCTTATGCGCCGTGCTTTTGGATGCGCTTATTGCTCGACTTGGCTTTTCGTTTTATTCCTGCTCACGCGCTACTCCTGATCTACACCTGACCTACCCAGAATTTGCCCGCTTAACTATCGTTGCTATTGCTTCCTGATTGCCTGTATATCTTTGTACCTGTTGCTAGTTCGGTGGTGTTTTTGATGTTGAAATAACCCAGATCTGTTGTTGATATTGTAAGTTATTTTTGGAGTTCTGGTTACTTATATAGTTGTGTGTTTTGGAAATTTAGTTCTGTGGTTTTTATCTCATGTGGTATAGGTATAAGCCTGTAATCTTTCACCCGGAGTAACCCGGTATTTATTAATTTGTGCGTTTTATAGCCAATAACGTTCTTTGGAAGTTTTTTCTGTTATTTTTAATTTTGGTAATTTTGTGAGATACTGCAGATGCCTAATTTTCCTGCATAATTTTCAGTGTACTTGAATATATTGACTGGAGAATAAACCTGTCAAAATTCGAAGTTCTTTCATTTCTGGTTTTCAGGTATTGATTTATTCGACTTTCTTTTTTCTTGTATCAATCCGACTGTCAAATTTCTGTCCTCCTGACACCAGGGTCCCAAGCTGTCAAAATCTGACAGCTGAGACGGAAATAAAATTTTCTTTGATCAATATAGCAACCGGTATTCCAGTCAATGACAAGGTTAGGTAATTAAAGCCTACCTACCCTTGTTAAACTTAACCTGGGTCAAAAGAACCGACCCCTGGGAAACCGTCGCTCCACTGTTGCTACTTGGGCCTCCTGAATATCTTTTTCTGGAGCAAGTGGAGTATACCACTTTTATAAAAAAGTGGCGCTCGAGACTCCCGTTTTCATTAGGAAAGATAGTTTTGATCCTGATAGCGCCCTTGTAAGCCCTTAAGGCAATTAAGGCCCTTACAGAGCATTCTACCAAATATCATACAGTGTGGTGAAAATATCTTGTCATTTGAAGGTTTTTGAAATCAAACGCCCTGTATGTTATCGAATAACTGAACACACTATTGAATTCTGCTTCAACTAGTTTAGGGTTCTCAATTATAACTACATATTAATAAATTAGAACCACGAAGGATTTCGTGTTATAAGGATTTCTTGAAAGAAGAAAAAGGGTATGTGAATTTGAATTTCATGATTTATGAACCTAGTAGGCCAGGCCAAACATTCGCAAGCGATATAAACACTATTTTATATCTGGCCATGAAGGTGGCCTCTATGATCACCAGATCCAACAAAACTTGATTTCTACCTACTGGGCCATATTGAAAATTGAGTAGGACAGTTGACTCTCGTAGAGAACTCGAACAAATAGTGGGAAGCAGTTCCAGGGGATTAGATATTCATCAAATTAGAAGATCGTCAACTCGTCAAGAAGAACTGCAGTATTCAAATAGTGATGAACAACATTGGGCACATGGGCTATTGAAATATTTCATTATTATTTTGTTACTTTTCCATGTGGGGATTGTTTCAAGTATATTTTGTTGGTTAGTGGCAAGTTCTTTCAATTATCTTATTGCACAGGAATGTAAAATTAAGCGAAATTTCTGTCTGCATATTGACATTTCATGAATTCCTGACAGATAAAATTCTTGTTTATATCGCTTGCGATATATCGTTTGATCGATACAGGGTGTATGAAAAAGACACGGCAATATTGAAGAGGGTGATTGCCCTGGCCATTTGATGAAAAAAGTTCTATAAACGTAGTTCTATAAACGTCTTCGCATACGCTTCGTTACCGATCTACAAGGTATTGCCGTGTATTTCTTCACACCACCCTGTATATTGCGAGATATATCGTTCATGCAATTCAAATTCTCATTTTCTGATGTTCAAATTCGAATGAAAGTTCTGAAATTTGAGTCAACATAAACAATCGATATGAAATATCGCCAGTGGAGTAGCACTTCTGGTTTACCCGTAAGTGGAACAAAGTTCTTTATTGAAAATGGAACACCCTGTATTCCATTACATTTTTGAAATCTACGTATCATTTCGAAAGAAAGTACGATATTTTGAAGTTTACTTTAGTATCTTTGAGAATGCTAATCTGCAAAATTTTCGAAATTGAATCTTTCTTTTCTCTACCAGAGCTAGTAATAATGATGATCTTTGGAGTGACATTGAGAATTCAACCAAATCTCAAACAGTGTGGTCAAAAATATCTTGTCATCTAGAGGTTTTTGAAAGTCCCGAAAGTATTCTTTTCAATTAAACGCCCTTTCATTATCAAAAAATTGAACACACGATTGAATTTTGCCTCAACTGATATAGATAGGGTTTTTATATCTAACTCCAAACGTTTGATGGGGGTTTCTTTATAAAAAACGTTATGAGAATTTGAATTGCATGATTATTTTAACAGAGTAGGCCTGGGCAAACATTCCCAAGCGATATGAACAAGAATTGAATCTGTCAGATATTCATGACATGTTAATATGCAGTACGACATGAATAATAATTAATCTAATAGGGATATTTCAAATTCATTTTACATTCATGGAGCGTGCAATCAGAATATTGGAAGAACTTGGCATTATTGGAGAAACAAAATTAAGAAAAATAGAAGCAGAATTGTTAGAATTCGGAATTACTTCAAACAAGCGCACATGCACTGCACTTCTCCTTTCCACTTTTTCAGTAGACGATTTTCTAATTTGATAAATACCTACCTGACTCCCTAAAACTGTTTCTGACTCTTCGTTCGAGTTCTCCACGAGAGTCAACTAGCCTATCGTATACTTAATTTTTTATATAGCCCCATAGATGGAAATCTAGTGGGGTTAGATCCGACCCACTTGGGCCAAGAGGCCACCTCCTTGGCCGAACAAATGGAAATTTAGTTAGATATAGAAAACCATATATCAGTTGAAGCAGACTTCAATCGTGTGTTATTTTCCGGAAAATCAAAGAATCTGCTTGCATTCTCCTGAACGGAGACAATAATATTGCTTCTTGTTCGGTTGATATAGATAGAACTTGGCATCCACTTCTGAAACTTGAATATAAAAAGGGAAAATTCGATATCAATTCATGAAAACACCTTGTAACCAGAATTCCTCCGTTTGCCAAATTGTCACTTTTCAGTGTCAAAATCGGAAACATTGAAAAAAGTTTACGAAGAGAAAAATATTTCAATTGTGTTGAGAACGGAAGCAGATTCGTTCCCGAAACGTCCACCAAGATAAGTAGAGGTTTTATTCTTATTAAATATATTTGTATTTCCAAATTTTTTCAAAAACAAGGTGTCACTGACCAATAGAGAATTTCTCTTTTAGGTATCTAAAGGTTTAATTTCAAGCGCAGTGACATTTTGGGACAGATCCTAAATCTGTCCTTACTACAAATATATTGCAATAATTTTTAATAACTTCTATTCTATTTTTTAAAAACGAGGAGAGAAAATCCCATTTAAAGCTGAAAAATGAATATACCACCTCCTCGAAGAACTTACAGACAGTATATCTTTAATAATTTATATCCTAACCGAAATCCCATAACAAGATAGTCAGTAAATTAGTGAAATTAGTGAAACGAAACTGGCTCAGTGAAAGATTAATACAAATCAGGACGCAGAAAAACTGCATCAACTGAAAAAAATCTTTAGATGTTTGTGTTCTGTTAGGAGACGATCCACACTTGAGTACTAGAGAAATATCCAGGGAACATGATATTTCGCAAACATCCGTAAGGAAAATTTCACGTGAAAATAAATTCCATCCATACAAAATAAGATAAGTTCAAGAGATGTCAGATGACGATTCCGATAGACGTGAAGAGTTTGCACACATAATGATGAGAAAATGTTTCAATCAAAACGATCCAAATTTTTCAAGTAATGTTAAGTTTTGCGATGAGGCCACTTTTTTGAACAATGAAAACGTAAATCGGCAGAATTGTAGATACTGGTCACGTGACAATCCTCGTTGGATGCGTGAATCCCACACCCAATATCCACAAAAGCTGAATGTATGGATTGGAATAATAGACGACAAAATAAGAGTGGTCAAAAAAGGGAAGAGAGGAAGATGGGTGCCGATTCTTATTAGTCCCGATGTTCAAGAAAATATTAAGGTTTTACTTGATCTGAAAAAGAATTTCATGAACCCAAAAATGTGTATTTTTTTGCTAATGTAGGTACACTCCAACCTATTTCTGGTTATGAAGTGCCCAGAAAGTACGCTTCCAATTGTGGCGCTAAGAATCCAAATGCGCTAACTGCTACTCGTCTTCGAAAACACCTAGTTACGTTGTGTCAAGTATTCAGTATGTCAGAACTTGAACAACTTGCTACATTTATGGGACACACTGTTGGAATACATAAAGGATCTTATAGAATGCCTGACGATGTTTACCAAACGGCAACCATTTCAAAATTATTATTATAAATGGAAAAAGGTGAAGCCAACGAATTCGAAGGAAAAACTCCAAATGAAATTGATTTGAATCTTGGAGAAAATTTGTTAGAAAAAGACCAGAATGAGCGAAAGATACAATTGAAAGTGACGGCGAAAGTGAAAATGAAGATTTGAATATGCCAACAGCTCCTTCAGTTACCAAAAAACCATCAAATAAATCGAAACAGTGCAAAAGAGTGCTGGTTCCTTGAACTGATAAACAGCGAACTGTGGTTAAGGATTTTTTTAAAACAAATATTGTTGGAAAAATTCCTCAAAAAAAAAATTAAAATAATAACGGAAGTTCGATAACATCCGAGTATTTTGAAGGAGTTCCTTTCTAATCGCGGCAAAAATAATCCGTACCAGCGGGGTGAGAAAAGACCTAGCTTGTACAGAGCCCTGGAACGCGAATCCCCGCCAACTGGATCGAAACAGCATTCGAATCGATCTGAAGGAAGGGTTGAACTACCTCCATTGAGCTAGTAGAACCACCCTCGAAAATTCAACTTTTTCTTCGGCCATAATTTGAGGCTAATTTAAGGCTAATTTATTACCCTATTGCCGAATTTATTGCTCTTCGTTAAATGCGAAAAAACTCGGGTTCTGCTAGCAAAACCAATTCCAAAGGGAAATGTTTTCCAAAAATTTCATCACGCTATAATTTAAGGCTCTCATTCTAGCCTATCGCCGATTTTTTTGCTCCCCGTTTTGAAAAAAAAAACGTGGGTTTTGCTAGCTCAACCGTGAAGCTAGCAGAACCAATTCCAAAGGACAAAGATTTTCAAGAATTTGATCACGCTATAATTCAAGGCTAATTTAAGGCTCTCATTCTAGCCTCTCGCCAATGTTTTTGCTCTCCGTTTAGAAAAAAAAAGTAGGTTTTGCTAGCTTTACCGTGAAGCTAGCAGAACCAATTCCAAAGGACAATGTTTTTGATTGATCTGATGACGCCATAATGCAAGGCTAATTTGGGGCTCTCATCCTAGTTTATCGCCGAGTTTATTGCTCTTCTTTTCAAAAAAAAAAGTGGTTTTTGCTAGCTCAACGTAAAGCTAGCAGAAACAATTCCAAAGGACAAAGATTTTCTAAAATTTGATCACGCTATAATTTAAGGCTGATTTAAAGCTCTCATTCTAGCCTATCGCCGATTTTTTTGCTCCCTGTTTTTTTTTTAAGAAAACGTGGGTTTTGCTAGCTTAACCGTAAAGCTAGCAGAACCAATTCCAAAGGACAAAGTTTTTGATTGATCTGATTACGCCATAATTTAAGGCTAATTCAAGGCTCTCATCCTAGCTTATCGCCGATTTTTTTGCTCTTCGTATTATACGAAAAAACGCGGGTTCTGTTAGCTCCACGTGAAGCTATCGAAACCAATTCCAAAGGAAACTTTTTTTGAAAATTTGAAAACGCAATAATTTAAGGCTCATTTAAGGCTCTCATTCAAGCCTATCGCCGATTTTTTTGCTCCCCGTTCTTTAAAAAAAAACGTGGGTTTTGCTAGCTTAACCGTAAAGCTAGCAGAACCAATTCCAAAGGACAAAGTTTTTGATTGATCTGATTACGCCATAATTTAAGGCTAATTCAAGGGTCTCATCCTAGCTTATCGCCGATTTTTTTGCTCTTCGTATTATACGAAAAAACGCGGGTTCTGTTAGCTCCACGTGAAGCTATCGAAACCAATTCCAAAGGAAACTTTTTTTGAAAATTTGAAAACGCAATAATTTAAGGCTCATTTAAGGCTCTCATTCAAGCCTATCGCCGATTTTTTTGCTCCCCGTTCTTTAAAAAAAACGTGGGTTTTGCTAGCTTAACCGTAAAGCTAGCAGAACCAATTCCAAAGAACTAAGATTTTCAAAAATTTGATCACGCTATAATTTAAGGCTAATTTAAGGCTCTCATTCTAGCCTATCGCCAATTTTTTTGCACCCCGTTTTTAAAAAAAAAACGTGGGTTTTGCTAGCTTAACCGTAAAGCTAGCAGAACCAATTCCAAAGGACAAAGATTTTCAAAAATTTGATCACGCTATAATTTGAGGCTAATTTAAGGCTCTCATTCTAGCCTATCTCCAATTTTTTTGCTCTCCGTTTAGAAAAAAAAAAACGTGGGTTTTGCTAGCTTTACCGTAAAGCTAGCAGAACCAATTCCAAAGGACAAAGTTTTTGATTGATCTGATTACGCCATAATTTAAGGCTAATTCAAGGCTCGCATCCTAGTTTATCGCCGATTTTTTGCTCTTCGTATTATACGAAAAAACGCGGGTTCTGTTAGCTCCACGTGAAGCTAGCAAAACCAATTCCAAAGGCAACTGTTTTTTTGAAAATCGGAAAACGCAATAATCTAAGGCTCATTTGAGGCTCTCATTCTAGCCTATCGCCGATTTTTTTGCTTTCCTCAAAAAAAAAGCTTCACGTGAAGCTAGCAAAACCGATTCCAAAGAGGAATGAATGTTTTTGAGAAATTTGATCACGCCATAATTCAAGGCGCTCACTCAGCCTATTAATCGCCAATTCTTTTGATCCTCGTTTTTTGAAAAAAGCTCCGCCCTACCAAAAGCATCATTCATCAATAGAACTGTGAATTTGGGAATTCTTTGCCTATCGGAGTATTTCCAGATGCTTACGACCTCCAAACTTTAGAAAAATTCCATTATTTCCTTTTTTCCATACATTCCATCACTGGCTAACATTATAGATTTTCTTTTCGTGATGACAGGTCGCGAGATACAAGCAGACAGGGCGGTTGGAGGTATCCGCGAATCAATAAATCAACAAACATTCAGTCAGAAAAACAAACAGAAACGTAGAAAAAATATAGAACATTTCGTCACAGACTCGCGTCCAAGCGGGGCAAGTACGCCGACTTTTCGACTAGATAATCAAGAGTGAACATTTTCAAAATGATATGTTTTTCCGTTCTGCAGATATTTCTCATGAAACACCGTGTTACCTATATATTCCATTTAACAGATTGATCTCATGACTGAATCTCGATATACAGCTCGATATACCGAGTGGCAAAATGTCAAAAAGTAGTGCGAAATGATGCATTTTTCAGGCAACTGACATGAAAATAACTGACGATTTACGGCTTCATCATAATGAATTGAGACAGAACTACGAATTTCGACCTCTTTTGTATAGTCGTGTGTTATATTCTGCTGAATCGACTGAAAATAAATTGAATTTTTGATATTTAAAGACCTCAATATATCATTCAACATTGAATGAGTCGCCTAAAAAATGTAATGAGTACATGGTTTTCCCGTACATTCTTGCTCCTCACCAACTGGGATAATTAAAAATTTTTAAATTCATTAAAACTCACATTGATTAGGTAAACCAATTACATGACACTAGTTCCTGTCATAACCATCGCCCCTTTAGTGCATTTAGTGCATAGTATTTTACATTTCATACAATATTTCAACAATTATATTTCGAATCTCACATGTACATATTTGGAAATAGGAAAATAGCTCTTTTCATTTCAAAATCAACAACATGTCAAGATATGACATTTGCCGCAATTATTTTGAATTTTCGACAAAAAATTCTGATGATTCAGGAAAAAATATAGAACTTTTGTAGTCATTATTTTGTGGTAACTACCGAAATAACCCTTGTAGTTGTGGTGCAAAAATATACGGGACAACCCTGTATGCCCCAGTCTAATATATCTTTGGCCTCACCTCTGCAAATTTCTGATTCCATCGAAAAACATGGAATTCACGACCATGATACACATAGTTATAAATTTTTTGACTTCATTGGCCACGCGATATAGTTTGCGTCATATAGGTACTTCCTACTGTTTAGACCGACAAAGGCGCCGATTGATGGCCGGAAAATATGTCTTTGAAGCGGAGCCTATTGCTTTGGTGTATGAAATATTAGAATTTTACATTAACCTGTGATACATTTCGTGGGAATGCTTGATAATTGTCTGAATTTTTATTTATTGAATACATTTATTAAATTTATGACCTATTTTTCTTTGTCATCCGCCGACATCCGCTGAAGAGTTTTTCTGGTGATATTGTTGACTTTAGTCTATTTAGCCGAAACAGAATATGTTTGATTGATTGATTCGCTGTCGCTTATGATTGGATGGGAACTTCACTGACGGAAAGTATAGAAGCAATCCGCAATGCTCATTGGTCATACAGCCATATTGTCTGGAGGGGCTAAGCTGATCTTTATTTTTCTACCACAGTTGATTAGAACTAGAGTGTTTCGTTGGTTCATACGTATTGTTTTGTGCTCGGTCCTTAATAAGTTTCTCAGTTTTTGATTTCACGGTTTTGAATTCGTTTTTATTTTTTTCTACTATGGATCATAAAGTTGGAAGGCCAAGTAATGTTGACAAGACAGAAGTTATAAAGTTGTTCCTGACCAATCAGGATAACATTGTTGAAAACGGAAAGATTGCTTCGAAATTGAATCCCATATGGCAACGCTTGTCGCAACAACTTCAAGAAAAACTCAGTGCTAGATCACTGTACACTTTAGCGTGTGCAGAAAAACACAATTTCATTGAAGTTCATGCGTCACCCGCACAGAATGATTCCATCATTTCCACTGGAACTTTAAATGAAACTGAGCGAACTGATGATCTCGATAACAGTGTATTTATAGAAAATATTGAAAAATTTGCTATATTTGTTGCAAAAGAGGATTTTCTTAAGTTGGTAGAAATCAAACAAATTCGCAGAGTCGACAGACCCCGTAAGAAAAATAGTGTCAGAAATTGTTACCGTTTGAAAAAGGGTTTATGGCAAGCATGGCTCACACACGAACTTTGGAAAGCGATCAAACTCCAGTGTGGATTCCGATTCCAATATCATTACTTGAATTCAGATTTGAGATCTGGGAAACTGAAAGGTAAGTGCAAGTAATACCTAGGAAATCATATATTTTTTGCATTTTTCACTGGTTGTTGAACCCTACTGAGTATTGATCAGTTCCTACATCATTCACCGATATTTCGGATTCATCGGATATCAAGAACTTTGAATGAATTCTTAAATGATATTTACCCTACAAAAACCAGTTGTATTCGACATTAAAAATATAACAACTGCAATTGTGAAATATAACACTTTTCAATTCAAACAGTTGCAGACTTTCGAATTCATAGTTTTTCATAAATTGTTTTTGATTTTGATTTCACATCCTTATTTTTAGGACGATGCACTTGTGGCAGTCAACTCAAGTGTGAAATCATAGGTTCTCAACAAGAAAGAATTCATATTGAATGCTTGCTAATGAAGGGAACAGAGAAGGGAAAATGTGGCAACCGTTATTTGCGCGAACCCATAAGAAGATATTTCGCGAAACAACTAAATTTCAAGTCCGCCTTGGTACTGCGAGCAGAAGAAGCTGCAGAGTTAATGGACTTTGACGATTCTGAACCACCACATTTATATTCCGGTGATGTCCTTAAAGTAGCAAAGTCGGAATATGTTTCATCCAAAAATCTTAAGATCCAGTAATGGCTGATGATGAAGTAAGGAATGTTCAATGTATCAATACATAACCTTGGTATTGATCCATTTTTCATACACTTCTGGAGCAACAATCAAACACATGTGTATTGTTCAAGCTTGAGACAAGGACATGCTGCACTATCCATCGATGCCACTGGGAGTATTAAACAGAGGATATCGAAAATTGGCGGAGCTCAGTCGCACCATATTTTTCTTTACAGTGCCGTAGTTCATACAGGCCAATTGCAATTTCCAGTTGCGCAGATGTTGAGCGAGGTGCAGAATACGAATGCAACTAATTACTAGTTAGCAGAATGGCTGCGATTGAATAGCATATCACCTCCGAAAGAAATTATATGCGATTCGTTCAAGGCTCTTTTGACAGCCTCGGTAAGAACTTTCACAGGATATTTGACTATTGATGAATATTGTGATTCATATGGAAATGAAGACAGCACGAAAAAATGTTATATTCGAATCGACGTTGCTCATTTCATGAAAATGTATGCAAATTTCTTAAGCAAATGTGAGAACAAGTCAATAAAAACATTTTACTTAGCTTTAATTGGCCAACTCGTCTTATGCCAGGGTATAGAGAATGATGCCGAAATTTTATTCTCAATATTTTTGATAAGCCAGTGTTCAACCTGTGGCAATCTCCCTACCGGGGAGTCGACATGTTGTAGCGAGGAAACAAATAAAATGAGGAAGTTATTGAATCCAAAGACAACGCCATATGAATCAGACACTCAAAATGTTGAATGTAGTGAAGAAGGTAGTATATTCGAAAACTCAGACTACACCAATCATCTGGTAGCTTGGGGCGAGAAAATCTATCATAGAAGTATGGAAATTGTTCAGAGGGAAACTGGTGACGATGACAACGCCCACTATATGCCCGACTTATCGAAGAGATTGTTGCAGGATATCAAATGGTTACCGTTATGGTCCTGTGTGTATCGAAAAAAATTTAAATATGGAAGGTTGCCTGCTTCGAGTGCCCACGTGGAAAGTGAATTCAACTTAATAAAAAATCACATTTTTAGTTTTTGCAAAAAGCCAATGAGAGTAGATAATTTCGTAGAAAATTATTTGAACTTTCTGGACGGCATAATGAAAATTGTTAATTGTACTCTGAGTAAAAACAACCAACCTGCAAGTGATCGATCTGAAGAAGATGAAGATGTGGATGAGGCAATATTAGCATCTAGGGAAATAGAAAATTGGAGGGGATTACACGAAACTGTTGAAAAGCCCAGTAGCTAACGTTATTTAAGTAAGAACTATGAGGTGTACGATTCAGTATCTTTAGATCCAAAGAATACGAAACTGACAAAAATTCCTATTATCAAGAACGGAAATAATCTCTTCCTCAAGGTGTATGGAAATGCTATTTAATTTTTTATGAAAATGATGTAACTCGAGTGTCCAGCAGATTTATGGAAATAACTGGAAATCATCCTCATTTCATATTGTACATAAAATAAAATATTTCTTTGAAAAAAAATTATATCACTCCGAAATGCACCCTTCAAACTTTGTTGTCCTTTTTGAGAGGTCTGAAGATATGCAAATACTCAAGAGTAGATTATAACCGATATTATAACCTCACTTTTCTCGAAATGAAAAACATTTAATAACTTTCAAACGATCACCAACTGGATAACCACATATATGGTTAGTTTGATTGGAAATGACCCCCTCTACCACCCCACTTCTTTTGATCCATGACTCATGGGACACCCTGTATATTCAATGTTGATTATCATTGATTTATTGATGTTCATTTTTATTTGATATTGTTGACAGCCATTCGAATGAAATTTTCACCACTTACGGTTAAGCCAGAAGTGGATACAAACTTCCTTATTTCAAATGGAACACCCTGAATTTTATTGCATTTTTGAATCCTCACTGAAGAGCTGATTTCGTCCATATATCATACTTGGATCTAGCGGGTGCGTCTATAGGATGTGAAAAATCGAGATTATCCAGCTTCAACTTCAAATTCATTATTGGTCAAAATGGCTTACATTTTCCTATCTCAACTTCTGATATACTATCTACTGATATACTGACATCTAATTGGGACAGATACAGGATGATCAATTTTTTGAATGTTGCACTACCGTGTATTTGTTCCAATTAAATGTCAGTAGAGAGTAAAGAAAAAGTTAATACAGGGACATGTAAGCCGTTTTGACCAATCATGAATAGTTTCGACACAAAAAAATCCTAAAGTTTCATATATCGATGAAATCAGCTCTTCATTGAGAATTTAAAAATGGAATAAAATAGGTGTTCCGTTTGAAATGAGGAAGTTTGTATCCACTTACGGCCTAACCGGAAGTGCCACGCCACAGGCTATATTTCATATCGATTGTTCATGTTGACTTATATGACGTCGAATGCGGGAACATCGAAATCTTTTGACGAACGGCTAGCGTGGGAAACCCTATAATAATTCATATAAGCTGCCCATTACTTTTTTTGAGATGATCAACTGTATATGAAATCTAAAAAAAAATTTATAGAATACCGTAAAAAGTTAACAATGAATAAAAAAGTTAAGGAGGTTTCAAAATATAGGTGAAGATTCTGTACCTACTCAATTCTGAGTATTTCGACGTCAAAACTAATCTATATGGAAATTCAAAGTTGTTCTATTGTACCTCATCAACCATTCGAAGAATTGAATGAAAAGGAAAGTTATGCCGCTTTTTTTCAATGGAAATTAATGAGGAATCGCAAAGAATTAAAATAGGTCGGATTTTGCCAGTGACTAGGTGGAAAATGTTACTAGATAGGATTCCCGAGCATTCAGAACAAATCATAAGGAATAATAGTGTACATTGTACGGAATGGTACACATTTTGACTAGTTTTTGAAACTTAGTGAGAAATAAGCATTCCGTGCTAGTTTTATACTTAACTTCGCTCAACTTTCACTACTATATTAACTTGAATTATGTAATCAATTTCAGGTGGTGAGCCCTTGTCATATTTTATAAAAATAGGTTGCTCCGTTTCCGAGTAACGGGTTGACCAAAGTTCAATGAAAAATCGATTTTTCATGAATTACTCAGAAGTCTGGTCGCCGACTTTGATTGAACTTCTTGTGTCTTTTATTTGTAATACGATGCTTCTTGTCATGAAATCAGATTTTGAATTTTGTTTCCTGTGGTGTCGCAGAGGGTAATCTGATTGATATTTACGATAATTAACATTGTACGCTAATGTTTTCGGTGACTTTGACACTATTTCAAATTGATGGCTAAACAGTGGCGTTACGATTGTCTGACACCTCGTTACTAGGAAACAAAGCAAGTTAGGAACTTTTTTTCGTGAAATATGACAAGGGATCACCCCTGGAATTGATGACATTTGAGACACACCATGTATATATCATATATAATATTGAAAAGTCGAGATATTCAATGAAGATATCTTATTCTTAAATCGAATTCAATTCAAGAGCTGTCAGTAGTTACAGAATAGAATACTGTGGACAGGGTTCGCAAGTAGATAAATTCGCTCATTTGAGAGTGTTCATCTGATTGATCTTACTCCTGGTCATTATTTTTGTATCTGTGTTGTTTATATTTCTGTGGAGTGACATACATTTTGGGTCTACTACCTAACTTTGTAACGTAGTTTCTCTTCTTATTGTTTTCTATTATGTACCAATTGCGCTATGAGACTATTCCTCACTGGTTGTCATGAGAACTAGTGAGGAATTCGAATTCGTTCAAGAAATTTCGCATTTATATTTATTCAATGGGAGGTTATGATGAGTGATATTTCATAATATCCGTTCAAATAGGAAAAATAGTTTTCTTGTTATATTATTTTTAATTGATTTTCGTTTCAGGCAATACAAATTGATGGTAAAAGTTATTCGATAAAGAACACGTGCGCTTTTGACAGTTTACTACAGGTATTCCTAGTGGGTGTACGAGACTGTCAAATTTTCAAAGAATTTGTTGAGCAGTCAGCTTCAGATCACAAATTCTCGGAACTGGTCAAACAAATTGACTCGAAGGGTATCAACTCTCATTCCTATCGCCTTCGGACACAAATATTGAAAGAGACCTATGAAATGTCCACCAAATTAGTTATAGGAAATAACTATACCATAAATTGTGAGTCTAACATTTGTGTCTTGGTATCAAAAATATTTGCCAAGCATAAAAGAAAATTCAGTTTGTTTGGACGGATGTCCTCCGAGACGAAAGAACCTGAGGGTAGTATCTGTGAATGAAATATCAACTGCAGATGATTTATATTGGACTACGTTGCTCTGAAGGAGGACCAGAAATGTTCCAGATGTGGTGCAATACAACAATCTACGATTGAGGAAACTGGTAAGGGAATGGCACTATTCATAAATAATTCAGGGTAGTAAGCCTGGGAGAAAAAATCCTCATATCGATGGATATATCGACCCACACCAATGCATTTCGATTTATTTAAATCGATAAGTATGCCTCACTACAGTGTGCCTCACTTCGGGGTGGTATACACTGCTCGCCAGCAGCTATGAGAGCAGTTAAATTTGAATTTTTCGTAAATGTCGGTGGTTCCATGACTGCTATCGAGAAGTGTATATTACTGCAGTGACTCACGTACAAATTGGCGAGCACCTACAGTTGGTCAAGTTTCACCTGCGACTTGTAGATGGCGCACATATCTGTGATTCGATACATACTTCATCCACCAAAATGTAGCTAAATAGTTGCGAGGAGAAAAAAATTGTCGCTCTCTTCGCCAACTGCATATGAAGTTAGCGTGACAACTTCAGTAATTTAATTTTTTTCCTAATTTTGAAGTGTCCAAATTTTGCCGGTTTTTTGGTGGTAATTAGTTGTGAAGAACAATTTCCTTACTATTTGTTATTTTGTTGAGTACGTTTCCATATTTTATTGCTAATTAGTTCCAAAGATGAAGATTCGTCACACCTGCGATAAAATTTCTCCCGTATTATCCATGGTTCTGATGATAATAAAAAATTCAATATTTACAGGACAATACTTCTTCATTGAATAATTGAACTTGGAGAATGAGATGATGAATATTTCCTCCAAGATGTATTCCCAGGAGTTTTTGCGATCCCCTATCGTCAAAGCAATTTCATTTGATTGGTTTTGTGACTTTTATCCCAGCAATGACGAGAAGGAGGAACAGCAAAATATGGGTCACTATACTGCTATTTGCTGCAGGTCAAATTTCTGGACCGAATGAATGATTTGTGCAATAAAGATGAGAAAATCAAGAATACTACAAATGTAAACCCTCAATTATTGATATATTTAAAAAAATAGTTGCCTTTCAATAATTGTTGTTGATAATTTGGTGGTTTTATTTTATTTATTTCCAGTTCATATATGTTCATTATCATTTTTGTTTATTTCTGAAAAAACTATGTTGTTTTTGTCATCTCTGATTATTTTTGTTGATTTAAAATATCATATCCATGCATGATTTGATGGAATTTATGTTTGTTTTATGTTACCATGAAGTATTTGAAGTTTTAATTCGCTTTCAGTTAATGTCATCATCATTGTTTATTTCTGGAAATCGATGATTATTTTTGTTTGGTTTCGCTAGCTTTACGTAAAGCTAGCAGAACCAAGTTTTTTCGCATTAAACGAAGAGCAATAAATTCGGCGATAAACTAGGATGAGAGCCTTGAATTAACCTTGAATTATGGCGTAATCAGATCAATCAAAAACTTTGTCCTTTGGAATTGGTTCTGCTAGCTTTACGGTTAAGCTAGCAAAACCCACGTTTTTTTTTTGAAAAACGGGGAGCAAAAAAATCGGCGATAGGCTAGAATGAGAGCCTTGAATTAGCCTTGAATTATAGCGTGATCAAATTTTTGAAAAACATCTTCCTATGAAATTGGTTTCGCTAGCTTTACGTACAGCTAGCAGAACCAAGTTTTTTCGCATTAAACGGAGAGCAATAAATTCGGCGATAAACTAGGATGAGAGCCTCAAATCAGCCTTGAATTATGGCGTAATCAGATCAATCAAAAACTTTGTCCTTTAGAATTCGTTCTGCTAGCTTTACGGTAAAGCTAGCAAAACCCTCGTTTTTTTTCAAACGGAGAGCAAAAAAATCGACGATAGGCTAGAATGAGAGCCTTAAATTAGCCTTGAATTAAAGCGTGATCAAATTTTTGAAAATCTTTGTCCTTTGGAATTGGTTCTGCTAGCTTTAGGGTTAAGCTAGCAAAACCCACGTTTTTTTTTTTTAAACCGGGGAGAAAAGAATCGGCGATAGGCTAGAATGAGAGCCTAGAATGAGCCTTAAATTATTGCGTTTTCAAATTTTTGAAAAAACAGTTTTCTTTGGAATTGGTTTTGCTAGCTTCACGTGGAGCTAACAGAACCCGCGTTTTTTCGTATAATACGAAGAGCAAAAAAATCGGCGATAAGCTAGGATGAGAGCCTTGAATTAACCTTGAATTATGGCGTAATCAGATCAATCAAAAACTTTGTCCTTTGGAATTGGTTCTGCTAGCTTTACGGTAAAGCTAGCAAAACCCACGTTTTTTTTTTTCTAAACGGAGAGCAAAAAAATTGGAGATAGGCTAGAATGAGAGCCTTAAATTAGCCTTAAATTATAGCGTGATCAAATTTTTGAAAATCTTTGTCCTTTGGAATTGGTTCTGCTAGCTTTACGGTTAAGCTAGCAAAACCAACGTTTTTTTTTAAAAACGGGGTGCAAAAAAATTGGCGATAGGCTAGAATGAGAGCCTTAAATTAGCCTTAAATTATAGCAAGATGAAATTTTGGAAAACATTTTCCTTTGGAATTGGTTTTGCTAGCTTCACGTGAAGCTAGCAGAACCCGAGTTTTTTCGCATTTAACGAAGAGCAATAAATTCGGCAATAGGGTAATGAATTAGCCTTAAATTATGGCCGAAGAAAAAGTTGAATTTTTGAGGGTGGTTCTGCTAGCTTTATAGAGGTGGTTGAACTCATTCGTGTAGAAATAGTGCATCCAACCAACAAGGGTGCCAGACATGATGCGAATGTTGTTAACGATGATGTTGGCGAAAACCTTTTGATGAATGTTGATGAAGATGTTGGTGACGAAGAATGTGTGAGAGATAATCATAATGCGAGTATCAATATGCGCATTCCACTACCAACACCAGTACCATAAGCCGCCATCAGGAAATATTATGATGATTTGAAGCGATGGAATGCGAATATTTATTCACTCTTCGCGGCTAGTGATGGCAAATGTCGTCAGATTTCATTGGGAAGGGATGCGATAGTGAGCCTGATGGCACTTCCGAGAAGGTAGGAGTGATCACCCGGGATAGCGGTGATGAGGATGGCCTCTGCGACTCATCCTCTGGCTTCGTTAGTGTCGTCAGGCCGAACACCCCATCGCGACAGCTCCGTCATCGTGATAGAGGACAGCGACGATGACGACAATAGCGACGTAGCGGTAGCACTAACGTTTGGAGTCTGCGGAGGAGGATAATCGCCCTCACTCATACCCTGCATAAATCCGGGAAGATCGCAACATGAACCTGGATGATGAGTGGGAGATGGCGGAAATCCTCCGAGGTCTGAACGAAGGATATTCAGGATAGATTATTATTTTCATATAATATGTATATATTCATGTGGTTTGATTTTTGAATCTAAATTTTATTTCATCTATCAATAAAATATTTCTACTTTATTGTTCACTCTACTGTTTGATTTCTTCAAATGAAATGAGTCGAATGCATTAGGTTTTATGATTTAATGGATGTATAATCCGATATCCATCTCTGATCTGCTTAGTAACCCTTTCCACAATATCGTGGAATACATTGACCTTGGAGAAAGAGGTGTGTGTGTTATGATATTCAGCCATTCACAGAATTCGTAGACCTCCGTCCTTGAAGGGAACACGTCTTTTATACAACTGATGGAAATATGGGTGGGAACTATTTTATACAAACAGCCTCGTATCTTGACCTTGAAGAAAAAAAGGTGTCATGATATTCAGCCATTAGCAGAATTCGTAGACCCGCTTTTGAAATGAACACGCCATTTGTTCAAGTGGTGGGAACTATTGTATGAAACCAGGCTCGTACACATTGAATCTTCATTCTGTTAGCAGATATTAATCGCTCACTCACCCAACACTATACTATCCAACTATAATATTTACTTTGCACCTGCTCTCGTTGTCCCAGCTATCGTTGTACCAGTTCTTTTTCTCTTCGACTACAGTTCCTGAAGAAAATATATCGCAAAAGTAAGTACCCATTCATTCTATTTCTGAGAAAAAACTATTCAGAAGAGATTTTTGTGTTTGTATAAGTTCACACTGTGGAATGTTACTGTTACAGATGTGGATGGAGTCAACGGTTTTCGTGAGGAGATGGGATCTGCCAACAACGCTATTTTTGGAGAAGCCAATCTCAAACATCGAATATACCTCAAGTGCACACTCCCATTATCGGAGAGATGCTGCAACGCGGGTCCCAATTTCATACGGACTCGCTGGGGGAATGGTACAGCTAAGCGGTTCGTGAATGTCTGCAGAGCGATGAAGCTTGGGCCGGTGATGACATTGGTGAATTTGATTCATTAGTGCGGTCTGAACTAACGGGTATGTCAGATAATCCCTTACTGATATCTGATAGGTGGTGATGATGGTGCATATATTATTGGGAAGTATTCTAGATGTGGAAAAATACCTAATACACCAAAAATATCTACACCGTCAACGTCATCGACCTCCTTACCTCAGTAAGATATCATTTCTTATCATTTGTTCGCTGATGATGATGATTTCGCTTCACTACCGCCTAAGAAGGCGGTAGGGAAATGGTTGACAAAAGAATCATCATCATGCGAGGTGAAATCTAAATTCATTCGCCAAGAAACTTCTTCAGACGGAAAAATAATAACGGGAGTTCGATAACATCCACACCTCCAAGTATTTTGAAGAAGTTTCTCTCTAATCTCGGCAAAATTAATCCGTACCAGCGAGGTGAGAAAAGACCTAGCTTGTACAGCGCCCTGAAATCCGAATCCCCGACAACTGGATCGAAACAGCATTCGAATCGTGGAGTATCGTGGAGATGGGTGCGGTCCACAAGAAATTAAAGAAATGCATGACCAACTTTGTGGAATGGAAAGGCAAAAAAAAGAAGTCTAACTGTCCGGAAGATAAAGAAAGATATAGAGCATGCAAAAAGACATACACCAGTCATGTAAAACAATTTCAGAAAAATAAACACGACGCACGACTAATCAAATCAAACAACATAATGAAGGAAAGTTGGAAAATCATTACTGAAAACAAAAATAATGAGGTGAAGACTTCTATTAGTGTGAAAAACGACAATGGTGAACTGATGACAGATCCACTAGCAAAAAGCAACTACATTGATGATTATTTTATAGACTCTTTTCAAAATTGTCCTGAAGCAAACCTTGATCAACATTTCCATAAATTTCATAAAAGTTTTTTCTTAATTCCAGTAACACCTGAAGAAGTTCTTGAAATCATCTCAAAAACAACATCTAAACCTGCGCCAGGAATGGATGGCATACATGGTAAGGTACTAAAGGCAGCCGGTGAACTTATTGCCAAACCATTGATTGAACTAATAAATGATGTCTGGAACCTTTCCTGCCATCATATATTTGTATTCCAGAAAAATTATTGAAAAACAAGGTGTCACTGACTAACAGAGATTTTCTCTTTTAGGTACCTATCTGGAAGGTGAATTGCAGAGCAGTGACATTTTGGGACAAATCTTCAATTTGTCCTTACTACAAATATATTGAGATAATTATTATACTGATTATATTTTTATTTTTAGAAACGAGAAGAGAAAATCCCAATAATCTATGAAAATGAATATACCACCTCCTCGATTAACAGTTGCTATTAGATAGAATTTTTGCTTCATTAAATAAAAAACAAGAAGCGATATCCTTTGTTACATTTTTCAAAATGAAAACCTCGAAAAATTGTCCATAGTCTCGAACAATCAAGATACAGGTGTTTGTCAAAAAGGCACCATTTTGGGTTTTCACGATTATTTCGGAAACCAAAGACAATTCATGGAATCTAATAGCAGTTTTTGAATGGTTATAAAATATAAAATCCCAAGAAACATTGCCCATACAACCGATTTTGTAGCTCTTGAAATAACAGAGATAGCAATACATGCAGCACCAATCTGGTACACAGTGTACATACAGGGTGTCTGGGAAAATGTGAGAAATCTCTCGGATTCAGATAGGGGGCCGCTGGGAAACATTTTTTCTTGAATAACTTTCGAAGTGAATGGTATAATTCAATGAAAATTTTATATGAGGGACACTAGTGAGGACCCCTCAAAATAGTGCCTCGAAAGATATTTAGCTTCCCTAGTTTATCAGAGGTGGAGAAACATTTATCTTTTATGCTCAATTTTTTAACACCCGGTATGATAAAGGCCTGAAAAGAAATAAATTTGGATAGCTTGAACCTTGAATTGAAAGAAGGAACTCTTGTTTATTGTCGATAAAGTGAACCGTTTTCGAGGAAAAAAATAATAAACAACTTAAAACAAGCATGTTTCATTTTTAATTAAAAAAGACCATGTTTTAAATTTTTTTTTCTCGAAATAGGTATATTTTGTCGACAGTGAAAAAGGATTAATATTTTTAAAATGAGGTTGGGTACTGAATATATTGACGATTTGGAGAACTACCTATCGACCTTAAATAAAAAAAAAACAGAAATTTTTTTAGGGGATATAAACATGAATTTACTGAATATCCATAATAATGAAACAAACAACTACTTGAACATTCTAGGTTCTAATGAATGTTTCTTACATAAACAAACCAACCAGAGTAACTAAAGATACAAAATCCGCGATTGATCATGTTTTCATAAGAACAGAAACTTGTTTAAAAAACAGCGTATCAATTTCACCAATAATTTTTTGTACAGACATGACAGACCACTTTACCCCATTTGTAAACTTAACTTTCACAGGAACTAAAAAACAAAAACAACCCAATCAGAATAAAATAAGGCGAACTATCCACTATAAAAAATTGAACTCTTTACTTTCAACAGAAACATGGGAAGGTGTTTTTCTTGAAACGAACCCGCAGCAAAGCTACGATATTTTCATTAATAAATTAGTAAATCACATAAAATCATCCACTTCCGATCAGTCATTTAAAAACAATAAATTAATCATCAAAATCAAATATTTGATTACAACAGGGCTAGTAAACTCCATTAAGCATCGAGATAACAACTGCTGAAAGAATTTTCAACAAAGTTAGAAGCGGAATATAAAACATACAGAAATAAATTAAACTCCCTGTTGAAAAACACAAAAAACGAGTACTACAAAACAGAAATAAATCAGACAGGTTCAAACTATAAAAAAAAATATCGAACATAATAAACAATATGCGAGGCGGAGATCAAAAGAAAAACATCGAAAATAATGACATCATACTTGAAAACAATATTACGGTCAGTAATAATACAGCAAAATCAAAAGAATTCAATAGATTTTTTGTTGACAAAGGTAAAAACATGAGCCAAAAAATACCAAAGACAAACTCACCCAAAAACTTTCTGTCAGATATTAAAGTAAATAATTCCTTATTTTTGGACCCTATAACAAAAAATGAATTGGTCTTAATAATAGCAAATCTAAAGGATAACTCCGCACCAGGACCCGATAGGATAAACTCAAAAACTCTGAAAACCATCCATACCAATATTTTAATGCCGCTTGTTCACATAATTAATCAAATTTTCTCAACGGATGCCTTACCCTGGCAATGGAAAATTACCAATGTAACGCCAATTTTCAAAGCAGGGAGAAAATCGCAAATAAATAATTATAGACCTATTTCTATCATAAATACTCTAGCGGAAGTATTTGAAGAATGTATCAAGAAAAGACTGGTTGCATTTCTTGATAAACACCATATAATAACAGACAGCCAGTTTAATATAGGGTGATGTTGGAATTATTGAATTTCGTGTTCTTAAGTATCAGATCGATGTCACACTCTGTATCATGTTTATCACGCTATATGATAACTTCATGTTGTGTTATATTGTGAACTATTTTCCTGTATTGTGCCTCACCGTACTCACCTCATTTAATATAATTTCGCAAACATGAGATCGGTAGGATGTTGTCCAAATATAATGATCCATCATTGTTTACATTTTAATGATTAAATCAATCGTCTATCGATTTCTGACAATTGACAGCCAGTATTCGGTGACAGATGGGAGGTGAATATTTTCATAGCACAGAATACGGAATACCTTCTGACCCGAGATATGATGAATAGTGCGTCATCGACATTTCAGTCCTGGTCCTAAGAACACGAATGGTACGAAACCGTAACTTTTCCCTCAGCTGCAACACGAATGAGTTTGTTTTCAGATGTTTATTAATATGGTGTGATTACTGATCTGATTTCGTTCCTCGAATATATGTTCCATATGAATATCAATTCAGTTTGGGGCCTAAGGTATTGCCTTAATGGTTTTCACACATTGTAAATGATTGTTAGATCCTGGCTCACGATGAACATTTTCTTGGATAATGTTACACTCGAAGTCTGCTCACACCATCTTAATAATCAACGTTGACAGGTTTTCCATCTGAATTTGACAACGACCAGGAGCAAGGAGATATGAATCCAGTTGTTTCAGAATATGAAACAGATAATGACAATATTGCAGAAGAAAACATCTATGTTCAATTGGATCCTGGTAATTGATTTTTTCGCTTCTTATATATTGTTTGAATCATCTATTTACAGGCCCAACTGCATCTGCCAACATTGGATCCAATTTTAAGAACCTTGAGAGTAGTAGTTCAAAAGGTTGGTACATTTACAGGTAATTGAAATATTGATATTGAGTGGTCTTATGTGTTTTAGAACAAAGTAATCTTGAAGTGCAAGTTGAAGATTGGACTGACTATACGCCCTCGAAATTTAAAACCCAAAAATCTGAAAAGCTACGAGTGAGACAGACAGATAGTGTGAAAACATTACAAAATGAAATTTGTACATGGGCTATTTCTGAAAATGAAATAGCAGCTCTTCAAAAGGAAGCTTTTTCAGAGGAACATTAGCTCAAACTGGACCAATTGAGAGAAAAACATGAACAATATCCGAAAATTCAAGCAGAAGAGTGGAGTTTGAAAAAAAGCACATGGCTGAAGAACATGAACTTAAAATGTTTCTTTTGAAAAGAAATATTGATTCTGTCTATTGAAACACTTTCGAAATGACACGCAGAATATATATTATGTTTTATTCACCACTATTCCTTACCAAGTTGATAAATACAGAACATGAATGTAAATTGATAACAATAAGAACTAATTCGACAATACTATTATATTATATATCTTCCAGGCACATCTGAAACTTTCAATACAAACTCATCCAAAATACAGATCTATGATCTTGATCTAAATCTTGAGTACATGTTAGTATTATGTACCACAATTGGAGTTCAACAATTTTGGATTAGTTGGTATTTCGCAGAACAGTACAATTTCATGAGACCTATAATCTTGCAAAATGATTATGAATGATAGCGAGACGAGTGGCATTATTGATGATTGTTTCATTTTGTATATTCTCAAAAGCAGGATTATTTCTGAAATTCAAGTTTTCTTCAACAATTGGGTCTAAGGAAATTTCTGGCACGTTATGGGTCCTTGCTATATTATGAAGTACAGCAGTAGCTACTACAACAGCTTCTACTCTGTTCTGTTTCACTCTCATCCCAAGTCCTACAATAGGAAATCTTCGCTTCCATACACCATTCACTCTTTCGATAGAGTTTCTCGTTCTGATGATTGACTCATTGAAGAGTGCTTCAGCTGGAGTGTTGACTTGGGACAATTTTGTAATCAAGTACTCTTTCACGGGATACCCACTATCACCAATTATCACAGAATCCTTGAACTCACCACTTTCAAACCTCCTCTTCACATTGGAGTTGTTGAAAATTGTGGAATCATGAGATGACCCAGGCCATCTGCACACTATATCCTGTATTTTCAAATTTGCATCACCTATCAGCTGTACATTCATCGAAAAATATCCTTTGCGATTACGAAATATTTCTGCATTGTCCCCTCCTGGTGATTGAATTTTCACATGAGTACAATCAATGGCTCCTATACATTTGGGAAATCGTGCTAGTCTATAAAATCCAGAAACGGTATCTCTCCTTTCTTCTTCAGTTCGTGGCATATATATGAATATTCTAGCTAATCTGGCGATTGCCCTAGACAGCTTGAATACAGTACGACTTGCAGTTGATTTATCAATGCCCAAAAAGTCCCCTGACACAATCAACATGCTTCCTGTAGCATAGGAACGCAAGGCTATCAACACCATTTCTTCTGCACTGAGGGCATGATTCATTGAAAAATAATGAAACTGTTAATAAATCAGAATGATTGTTTTTTTCTTTTTATCTGTGGACAACACGAAAAGGAAACCTATGATGTTCGAGGAACATCGTGTTAGCCAGCGGAGGAATTTTGGGAAAGAAGGAAGGTGTTGGAATTTTTCTTGAATGTTTGGAGGTTGTAAGCATCAGGAAAGACTTCACTAGGCAAAGAATTCCACAACTTTGCCGTTCTATTGATGAATGATGCTTGGTATAGCGATGTTCGACAGGTCTCGAGCCTGACAGTGTAGGGGTGACCAGCTTGAGCTCGTCTGGTTTGTCTACTAGGAATCGCGCGTGGTGGCATAATAGATGATATTTCCGTTGAGCACCGACCGTGAAAGTACCTATAAAAAAGGCAAAGATCGCCGACCTTTCTACGATGATCTAGAGAGGTCAATGATTTGGTGAGTGTTGTGTCATCGACTAGGCGAATAGCTCTCTTCTGAATTGAATCTAAGAGCTTGAGCGTATGTTTGGGGGCTGAGCTCCAAACATGTGAACAGTACTCCAGGACAGGTCGAATTTGTGCTTTGTAGATCATAAGCAGTTGCTGGGATGTGAAGTATCTCTTCGCACGGAAAAGAAAACCAAGTTTTTGTGAAGCAGTTTTCGCAATGGACCTCACATGATCGTCCCATGAGAGAGCACTGTTGGTGGTGACACCCAGCATGGATATTGACGAGCTCATAGGAACAGTGGTACCCGACATCATCAAATTGGGCATTGTGTGATCAGCCTTCTTGGTGAACATACAAGCTTGAGTTTTAGTTGCATTGAACTGTACTAGATTCTCAGATCCCCATTTCAGAATTCTTGTCAGATCCTCATTTAAAGCATCAACCTGTCTTCGCCTTGCACCTCTGGCCTCATTGGATGATATAGGGGCTCTAGAGGAAAAGGCGGAATGAAGTGTACTATCATCCGCAAAGCTATGAACTGGGCTGGAGGTCACATTCAACAAATCATTGATGTGGAGCAAAAACAAAGTTGGTGCCAAGACAGAGCCTTGTGGAACACCAGCATTGATCGTCATTGTATCAGACGAGACCCCGTCTACCACCACGTAGAGTGATCTATCTGCAAGAAAACTCGATAGTAAAAGACACAGTTGGGGCGGCAAACCATATGACGGAAGTTTCGCTAGGAGGCCTTGGTGCCAAGCTCGGTCAAATGCTTTGGAGATATCCAAGGCTACAGCCAGAGACTCCCCATGTTTCTCTATTGACACCTGCCCCTTATGTGTCACATAGGCAAGCAGATCTCCAGTTGACCTCTGGTGACGGAAGCCATATTGCCGGTCGTTCACGATTCTTGAGCTCTCTAGATATCGGATGAGCTCGATGTTGATTGCTTTTTCCATTACTTTAGAGATCACAGATAGTAGTGCAATCGGTCTATAGTTGTTAGGGAGGGTTTTCTTGCCCTTCTTTGGAATCGGTTGGACCCTAGCTTTCTTCCAGTTAGAAGGAGATACGCCGAGTTTGTACGAAAGGGTGAACAACCTGCAAAGAACTGGTGTTAGTTCTGGGGCACATTTCTTGAGAACAATAGGCGGTATTCCGTCAGGCCCCATAGCCTTCTTGACGTTGAGGCTAAGCAGAATGTGTCTGATTGTGCGTTGCCAGAAGACAATTTCTGGCATACGGTTATCGATGGTAGCGATTTTGGGAAGTTCCTGGCCTCGTGGATCCAAGGTAGAATTGTCTGCAAACATTTTTGCGAAGGTGTTGGCTTTTTCAGGAGGTGTTATAGCCAATGTATTATTGTGACTATATTAGTCGAAAAATACATTTATTTTTACTCACCAATTAGTTTTATTAGCAATTTCATGAGAAACCATGTCCACAATTATCCTGACAATATCTTTGGGCAATCGAAATCTGGATACAAATTCTTTATCCAACCATTTCTCAAAATGATTTTCTCGTATTCTGTATGTACGAGCTGCTTTAATAGGTAGCAGGATATTCACCAATTCGATAATATCCCCATCCTCGGATATCTCTCCAGCATCTAGATTGGTGAGCATCTTGAAAGTGGTGAAATTTTCAGAACTAGTTCAAAATATTAGGTTACGTTCACTATGAACTGATGCTTATCAATCTTGGTTGTAAATATAAATCCACCGATTTTGATGGTTTAGCAAGACCAAGGATGAAACCAGGATTTTAGCCCCAAATATGTACTGAACAATATAACTAAACAAGCTAAACTAAGATTCAACTGAATCTGCAGATAATCTCTGACTGAACAACCGGCCCTTAGTGATTCAGCCCATTTTCCAGTTCGTGGATTGATGATTCATTCATCGCTGTTTATTTTGTTTGATGAAAGAGTAACTATTCTGTTGTCAGTCATTTAATCTTCTTCTTCTGCAAATGACAGTGATGACATATTTCATCTGTCGGATATAGGACTGACGTTTCAATTTGGCTCCTGTTGATTCGTCCCTTTATACTTGTTCATGGAGTGAATGGCTGAGTGAAATCATCTCTGTCGAATTTTTCGATCATCTCCGTATGGATTTAGAGAATTTCAACGTTATTTGATTCATTACATATTGGACCATTATTGGATGTTTGTATTTTGAATGAAATCATATTTTCTGCTGTGCAGGATTTAAAGGCCATGGTAAGTTTTTTTGGAGGTTATATCTCCAGACCTGTAAGTTTCTTTTATAACTTTAGAACTCCTGTCTTGTCTACTCAGCAAGTCAACTAGTACAATTGTGGAAATGAATCAGACGGTGATAATTCACAACATCGGAATCGCCAGATTAAACCCTCAGCCATAAAAGAGGTTAGTAACATCTTTGTCAGTCAGCATTGTCATCGTACAATCCGTTGAAGTGAACTCGGACTAGTATTGTTTATTTTTAGGGTCCTCCCCGTTCCCAGTCCCTGTTCTTGGTCCTTTTGTTTGGCCATTGGCCTTAGTTATTGGTAACTCCTGCCAGGGAGCTGTGTGCATTCCTGCTAGTATTTCTTCTGGACCATAGACTGTTGCGGGTACCTATCTTCTACGTCTACTCTACCTGTCTACAATTTTCCAAATTGGTCAACACCTTTTGAGACTACCTGTGTCTACGACGCCCGCAGTCTTCCAGTTAAGGCCTGATTGCATTGACCAACTAGCAGAGGGATTCAATCATAATAATATGTAACACTATAGGAGCTCCACTGAGCATTCAGATAAGTCTGATATCTTTTGAAACATGAGGGAATGCCCCAAATATCTAACTTCCCATAGTAAATTGTAAGCTATCCCATCCCCGTGACGTCACATGTATAGCCCCTTTTTATGACATTCCCCATAGTTGCCTAACATTCGTATACAAAACTCTATCTGAAATTTGAATGCTCCATTGAGTGCCCGCCTCATATACTTATATCTGGTGTTACCATAATATATGATCCGAATACATAGTTCTTAAGGTATATGACTGTTATTTCTTCATTAACTAACCCCAGGGTACCTACGTGTATAGTTTACCGAGTGATTTGTAAAGTATTGACTTTAACTGCAGTGGTTCATCCCTTTCATCAGGGTGGTTTCTGATTTTGACTAGCGAAAAATCAGTGGCGCACCGGAAAATTTACCCCTTTTATTATATCTTGTTATTCATATAATTTAAAAATTTATGAACCGTACCCACGCCCTACTGAGCAGCTGGGAGAGTTAGTGGCGAGTACTATCTTCCGCATGAACCCTGCTTATCGAAATCTTGCCCATAACAAACGGTATAATATTTTCCTAGTAATCACTGATCAGAACCGAACCATGGGTAAAACTCGAGGTAAAACTTCAAAAGTATGGGAAGTTTTTGATAAAATGGACACTTCATTTGCTATGTGCAGGATATGCAAAATTAAGTATAAAAGGAGTGGAAATACGTCGAATTTATTAGACCACATCAAAAGAAAACATCAAACCCATTGGACAAACTTAACAATCGAAGATGAAGAACCGAATCAAGAAAATATTCATGGTGGTGCAAGTTCTGCACCACCAAAAAAAAAACAGAAACACACTCATATACATGCAGAGAAGGCAAAAGCTCTGGAATGAAGATTCAAAGAGGAAAAAAAAACTGGATCAGCTGTATATCAATATGATCGCTGAGGATATGGAACCTCTCAGGTTCGGGGAGCATTCTGGATTCCGAAAATTTGTGGAAGGTTTGGAACCTAGATATACAATACCTTCCAGAACTTATGTAAAGGAAAAATTACTAGTGGAAGAATTCCAACGAGTTAAAGATCTACTTCGGATAGAATTGAATTCTATTTCTCACTGCGCCATCACCACAGATATGTGGACATCTGCTGCCAATGGAGGGCTTTTGGCTGTGACTTGTCACTATGTGACAAATACAAGTGATAAGTTGAAATCCATGGTGCTGGAAACAGTAAAAATTGAACAAAATCATACTGGAGAAGTAATTGGTAAAGTTAGTCTCATGGACATAATGAAATATGTAATTTCAATTAGAATTACTTATTACAGGCAATTGATGATATTCTCATGACTTGGGGAATAAGAAACAAGGTGACAGCTGTGGTAACAGATAATGGGTCAAACATGCTCAATGCAGTGAGCCGTTTGAAACTGAGGCATATTCCTTGTTTTGGACACACACTCAATTCATTAGTCAATGACGTTTTCAAGCTGGAATGTTTTGATTATCTTATAAAAAAATGCAAAAGTATTGCGACATTCTTTCGCAGTAGCACATTGGCAGCTGATAAGCTGCGTTTCTATCAATCTCTGAATGGTAAAAAACAACTGAAACCAATACGAGAAGTAAGTACTAGGTGGAATAGTACTTACTTCATGATCAAAAGGATAGTTGAAATCAGAACTGAACTAGCACTAGCAATAAGTGTTTGTGAAAAAGCCCCAACAAACCTGAATGGTGAGGAATACAACATTTTAGAAGAGTACATCAGTATCCTTGAACCAATTGAAATTGCCACAAATGAAATCAGTGGTGACCAGTACATCACAATATCTTTGGTAATACCACTTGTCAGATAAATTACAGAGACTGATAAATTTGAAAAATGAAGAGAGCTCAATGGTGCTGAATAATGTGAAAGAATTTGTGAAGCTTCGTCTTAAACCTTATGAAATCAGAACTCCATGTATACTTTGTGCAATGCTGGACCCTCGGATCAAGAAAAATGGTTTTAGATTAGTTGAAGACCAGAAGAAGCTTCACAATATTTGATAACTGAGCTCACAGCTGAATTGCATTCTTAAGCAGATGGAGTCCCTGGTCCTTCAACATCTGAAGAAAATTGTTTAGTTCAAGAAGGAAATAAATCTAATTCACTCTTAGATTTCCTCAAGATACCAATAATACATACACCTGTGTCTGATGCTTTGGTAGATGTGCGACAATACCTTGAAAAGCCAAAGAAAATGTATTTGCATATTGGAGAAATTTTAATAAAGATAACAAATTATGGAAATTAGCATATAAATTTCTATGCATTCCTGCCACTTCCTGTCCATCAGAACGTTTGTTCTCTAAAGCAGGACAAATTATGTGTGATAGAAGGAGCAAGTTGAAGCCAAAAACACTTGATAAACTGTTATTTCTAAAACAGAATAGTTCTCAATTTCAAGACTGACTGGTTGACTGCATAAGTAGATTTCTGCAATATTTGTATTGTTGAGTTTATTTTGAAGTTGTGATATCCAAGAATGATTATTTATTTTGATGTTTTTCATATTCGAAAGTTTTTTTTTATTTCTTCATTAAATATTTATTCAGTTTTGTTTACTTATTTTAGCTTTACTTATGAGTGAAATCATAACAACCCTAACCTTACATATTTTTCTTCGATGAAACTATCGATAGTGACTATCGATATATCAATTGTTTTTCGAAACACTATCGGAAACTATCTATAGGCAAAACTATCGATGTTTAGTCAACACTACTCCCCCCCATGACTCTGCCTTGGGCGCACACACTACACTTGTCTGCTACACTTGGTACAAAGTGGTATAATTATCATCATCCCAGTTCTCTTCAACTTCCACCGTCTTTTCAGATATGTTCATGGTTGGGGGACAGCAGTACTCCTGAAGGATCCTCTGCGTAAGATCTGACGACTCTGATTGGTCTTGTTTGGTTACAAAGACGTTTACACAATTCAATTGTCAATTTTGGCCTACTCAAACAACTATCACTTGGTAGATATCTTCGACTAACTGTCTTCCTGCAAACACTGACTACGCCAGAGTACTTATAGCTAAACTAGTGGGGATGCACAATTGAAGATCATCTCGCCATTGGTCATGAATTAACGTTAATGCAACTGATTGATATTCATTGCGACTAATTAATATTGAATGACTCATAGCGCACATGTTTGTTTGAATTATTCTGATGATTTTAAGTGCACGTGTGAAGATTATTAGTTGAATAATATTTATTGCAAATAATTAATATTGAATGAGTTATCATGTGTTTGATCGAATTAGTCTGATGACTCATAGCGCACGTGTGGAGATTATTGGTTGATTATTATTTATTGCGAATAATTAATATTGAATGAGTTATTATGTGTTTGATCGAATAAGGCTGATGATTATTGATGCACGTGTTCAATTGATGACTCATAGCGCACGTGTTCAATTGATGCCTAAATGAGGGAGCGCTGTGATTGGCTGCTTGAATCCTTCGAATCTGTACTCACTTTGTGTCTATGTTGTAGAGTAAAAACATTTCTAATAAAAAACAAAATACAATTGAAGTAATGACAGGTGTGAGTCCTGGTGGACTGTCAACTTTTGTCAGTAGAGCTTATGGTGATCGCACATCAGATAAAACAATTTTTGAAGATAGTAGTATGCTAAATATGCTAGAACCACATATTGATGCTATTATGGTTGATGAAGGGTTTCTTGTGGATGGAAATGGAATATCCAGTACGCCACTGGACTCTGCGCAAAATATTCTCTTAGATGTAATTCTATCTCGACAGTATTTCCAAGGACTTCGTATATATAGAATGGGGTCCAAAAAGTAATAATTTTTTAAATCGCCCTGTATATTTCAAAACGAAACAGTTACGCAAAATCTGATTGGATTATCTCGAATTTCGATGAACGAATAAACGAACCCACGAAATGAATTCAAATGATTTTTCTCGCAATAAATTCGTTTATCTTCTTCGGACAGGTGATCGATAACATGATGTCGGCCATCAACCAACTTATAGATCAGGAACTTGTCTGATTATTGAAATCGAACCAAACATCCGCATTACATCAAAATGATAAAGCCCTCATTTTTGAGAGAGAAAAAGCAATTTTCTGTACAGGAATCTATACATATTCGAGAAATAGCAAGAGCTAGAGTTCACGTTGAAAGGGTCAATCAGAGATTACACTTTTTCAATATTCCGAATATACAAATGTCGTGGTCTTTACTTCGACATATTGATAGCATAATTATGGTTTGTAGCGGTATGGTGAATTTACAAAACCCTTTATTCTCTGGAGACAAATTTATTCAAGAATCTTTGCGATTTTTTCTCCATAAGTGAGTCAGTAGTTATTTTTTGAATCATTCATATCATCAATTTTTGATTTTTCAAATGTACTTTGAAATATCTTGAGCAAACTGAAAGTTTCCAAGTTTTTTTACCAATATACAGGGTGGCCCATTAGCCACAATGTTTCAGTTGAACGGTTCACTTTGTTGCTCATTTTGAAAATATTTTTGAATTTACAGAGTATGAAGGGAGATATTTTCTTTTTGCGAAATTTTGCGGCGTTGTCAAGTTACTGCTGAAAGTATGAAAATCTTCGGAAAAACAGACCACCACAAATCATGAAAAATTTATGGATGAAATTTAAGCAGAATTATCTGAGACATGCAACACCAAGAGTGAGATGAAATGTCGGTATGGACTGAAAATTACACTTCTCAAACAGGACATTTTATATAGAGGCATTACCTTGACAAATTTCGGATATCAAGAACTTGATTTTTTTAAATGAAATAGACAGTAAGTTTTGTCATCATTTCGAAGAACTACTTCATTCCTACAATTTTTGCTGATAAAACTTAGCCCCTGAAATTTAGAGATTTTCTAAAATTTGCAATTTCATTTCATTTCGACTTGAACTGCGTGTTGATCACTTTAATAATATTCACAAAATTCAAACTAACAGTTTTCCATAGGTTATGCACCGTACAAAACGCTCACTTAACCACAGACAATTTTATAGTTCTGAAATAATACTAAGACAGGTTGATGCTCTAAATGAGGATCTGACAAGAATTCTGAAATGGGGATCTGAGAATCTAGTACAGTTCAATGCAACTAAAACTCAAGCTTGTATGTTCACCAAGAAGGCTGATCACACAATGCCCAATTTGATGATGTCGTACCACTGTTCCTATGAAGTCGTCAATATCCATGCTGGGTGTCACCACCAACAGTGCTCTCTCATGGGACGATCATGTGAGGTCCATTGCGAAAACTGCTTCACAAAAACTTGGTTTTCTATTCCGTGCGAAGAGATACTTCACATCCCAGCAGCTGCTTATGATCTACAAAGCACAAATTCGACCTGTCCTGGAGTACTGTTCACATGTTTGGAGCTCAGCCCCCAAACATACGCTAAAGCTCTTAGATTCAATTCAGAAGAGAGCTATTCGCCTAGTCGATGATACAACACTCGCCAAATCATTGACCTCTCTAGATCATCGTAGAAAGGTCGGCGATCTATGCCTTTTTTATAGGTACTTTCATGGTCGATGCTCAACGGAGATATAATCTATTATGCCACCACGCGCGATTCCTAGTAGACAAACCAGACGAGCTCAAGCTGGTCACTTCTACACTGTCAGGCTCGAGACCTGTCGAACATCCCTATACCAAGCATCATTCCTCAATAGAACGGCAAAGTTATGGAATTCTTTGCCTAGTGAAGTCTTTCCTGATGCTTACAACCTCCAAACTTTCAAGAAAAATTCCAACACCTTCCTACTCTCCGAAAATTTCACCGCTGGCTAACACGATGTTCCTCGGACATCATAGGTTTCCCTTTCGTGTTGTCCACAGATAAAAAAAAAATTGGTTGCTTGTAAACTGGTTCATGGTGCGCAAATAAGTGCGTCATGCCTCTCATATGGCAACTGTTGCTAGCCCATTCACAAAATGTTACTATTTTCTCAAAATCACCATCAAATTTCCAAACGGTTCTTTTTTGGGTCGTCGCCTGTCTGGATATTGTTGATTATAAATTCTGGTCGCTGATTATCAGTTTTTATCACTTCTTCATACATCAAGTATGTAGTTTCAGCAGATATAACAAAGAGGTATAAACAAATTTTAATGCATCCAACTCATAGACCACTGCAACAAATAATATGGAGATATTCACCTAATGATGAATTTTTGGTGAATGAATTGAATACGGTCACGTATGGGACTACCGCTGCCCCTTATTTGGCAATTGAATCTCTACGTCAATTAGCCATCGAAAATAAAGGAACTCACCCAATAGCATCCAGTACTATTTTGAATGATTCCTACGTAGATGATTTACTCACTGGGTCTAATGACATGCAAGATTAACAAATTGATTGTACAAATCTATCTAATATATTACGATCAGCACATTTTATATTACATATGTTCATGGTTGGGGGACAGCAGTACTCCTGAAGGATCCTCTGCGTAAGATCTGACGACTCTGATTGGTCTTGTTTGGTTACAAAGACGTTTACACAATTCAATTGTCAATTTTGGCCTACTCAAACAACTATCACTTGGTAGATATCTTCGACTAACTGTCTTCCTGCAAACACTGACTACGCCAGAGTACTTATAGCTAAACTAGTGGGGATGCACAATTGAAGATCATCTCGCCATTGGTCATGAATTAACGTTAATGCAACTGATTGATATTCATTGCGACTAATTAATATTGAATGACTCATAGCGCACATGTTTGTTTGAATTATTCTGATGATTTTAAGTGCACGTGTGAAGATTATTAGTTGAATAATATTTATTGCAAATAATTAATATTGAATGAGTTATCATGTGTTTGATCGAATTAGTCTGATGACTCATAGCGCACGTGTGGAGATTATTGGTTGATTATTATTTATTGCGAATAATTAATATTGAATGAGTTATTATGTGTTTGATCGAATAAGGCTGATGATTATTGATGCACGTGTTCAATTGATGACTCATAGCGCACGTGTTCAATTGATGCCTAAATGAGGGAGCGCTGTGATTGGCTGCTTGAATCCTTCGAATCTGTACTCACTTTGTGTCTATGTTGTAGAGTAAAAACATTTCTAATAAAAAACAAAATACAATTGAAGTAATGACAGGTGTGAGTCCTGGTGGACTGTCAACTTTTGTCAGTAGAGCTTATGGTGATCGCACATCAGATAAAACAATTTTTGAAGATAGTAGTATGCTAAATATGCTAGAACCACATATTGATGCTATTATGGTTGATGAAGGGTTTCTTGTGGATGGAAATGGAATATCCAGTACGCCACTGGACTCTGCGCAAAATATTCTCTTAGATGTAATTCTATCTCGACAGTATTTCCAAGGACTTCGTATATATAGAATGGGGTCCAAAAAGTAATAATTTTTTAAATCGCCCTGTATATTTCAAAACGAAACAGTTACGCAAAATCTGATTGGATTATCTCGAATTTCGATGAACGAATAAACGAACCCACGAAATGAATTCAAATGATTTTTCTCGCAATAAATTCGTTTATCTTCTTCGGACAGGTGATCGATAACATGATGTCGGCCATCAACCAACTTATAGATCAGGAACTTGTCTGATTATTGAAATCGAACCAAACATCCGCATTACATCAAAATGATAAAGCCCTCATTTTTGAGAGAGAAAAAGCAATTTTCTGTACAGGAATCTATACATATTCGAGAAATAGCAAGAGCTAGAGTTCACGTTGAAAGGGTCAATCAGAGATTACACTTTTTCAATATTCCGAATATACAAATGTCGTGGTCTTTACTTCGACATATTGATAGCATAATTATGGTTTGTAGCGGTATGGTGAATTTACAAAACCCTTTATTCTCTGGAGACAAATTTATTCAAGAATCTTTGCGATTTTTTCTCCATAAGTGAGTCAGTAGTTATTTTTTGAATCATTCATATCATCAATTTTTGATTTTTCAAATGTACTTTGAAATATCTTGAGCAAACTGAAAGTTTCCAAGTTTTTTTACCAATATACAGGGTGGCCCATTAGCCACAATGTTTCAGTTGAACGGTTCACTTTGTTGCTCATTTTGAAAATATTTTTGAATTTACAGAGTATGAAGGGAGATATTTTCTTTTTGCGAAATTTTGCGGCGTTGTCAAGTTACTGCTGAAAGTATGAAAATCTTCGGAAAAACAGACCACCACAAATCATGAAAAATTTATGGATGAAATTTAAGCAGAATTATCTGAGACATGCAACACCAAGAGTGAGATGAAATGTCGGTATGGACTGAAAATTACACTTCTCAAACAGGACATTTTATATAGAGGCATTACCTTGACAAATTTCGGATATCAAGAACTTGATTTTTTTAAATGAAATAGACAGTAAGTTTTGTCATCATTTCGAAGAACTACTTCATTCCTACAATTTTTGCTGATAAAACTTAGCCCCTGAAATTTAGAGATTTTCTAAAATTTGCAATTTCATTTCATTTCGACTTGAACTGCGTGTTGATCACTTTAATAATATTCACAAAATTCAAACTAACAGTTTTCCATAGGTTATGCACCGTACAAAACGCTCACTTAACCACAGACAATTTTATAGTTCTGAAATAATACTAAGACAGGTTGATGCTCTAAATGAGGATCTGACAAGAATTCTGAAATGGGGATCTGAGAATCTAGTACAGTTCAATGCAACTAAAACTCAAGCTTGTATGTTCACCAAGAAGGCTGATCACACAATGCCCAATTTGATGATGTCGTACCACTGTTCCTATGAAGTCGTCAATATCCATGCTGGGTGTCACCACCAACAGTGCTCTCTCATGGGACGATCATGTGAGGTCCATTGCGAAAACTGCTTCACAAAAACTTGGTTTTCTATTCCGTGCGAAGAGATACTTCACATCCCAGCAGCTGCTTATGATCTACAAAGCACAAATTCGACCTGTCCTGGAGTACTGTTCACATGTTTGGAGCTCAGCCCCCAAACATACGCTAAAGCTCTTAGATTCAATTCAGAAGAGAGCTATTCGCCTAGTCGATGATACAACACTCGCCAAATCATTGACCTCTCTAGATCATCGTAGAAAGGTCGGCGATCTATGCCTTTTTTATAGGTACTTTCATGGTCGATGCTCAACGGAGATATAATCTATTATGCCACCACGCGCGATTCCTAGTAGACAAACCAGACGAGCTCAAGCTGGTCACTTCTACACTGTCAGGCTCGAGACCTGTCGAACATCCCTATACCAAGCATCATTCCTCAATAGAACGGCAAAGTTATGGAATTCTTTGCCTAGTGAAGTCTTTCCTGATGCTTACAACCTCCAAACTTTCAAGAAAAATTCCAACACCTTCCTACTCTCCGAAAATTTCACCGCTGGCTAACACGATGTTCCTCGGACATCATAGGTTTCCCTTTCGTGTTGTCCACAGATAAAAAAAAAAATTGGTTGCTTGTAAACTGGTTCATGGTGCGCAAATAAGTGCGTCATGCCTCTCATATGGCAACTGTTGCTAGCCCATTCACAAAATGTTACTATTTTCTCAAAATCACCATCAAATTTCCAAACGGTTCTTTTTTGGGTCGTCGCCTGTCTGGATATTGTTGATTATAAATTCTGGTCGCTGATTATCAGTTTTTATCACTTCTTCATACATCAAGTATGTAGTTTCAGCAGATATAACAAAGAGGTATAAACAAATTTTAATGCATCCAACTCATAGACCACTGCAACAAATAATATGGAGATATTCACCTAATGATGAATTTTTGGTGAATGAATTGAATACGGTCACGTATGGGACTACCGCTGCCCCTTATTTGGCAATTGAATCTCTACGTCAATTAGCCATCGAAAATAAAGGAACTCACCCAATAGCATCCAGTACTATTTTGAATGATTCCTACGTAGATGATTTACTCACTGGGTCTAATGACATGCAAGATTAACAAATTGATTGTACAAATCTATCTAATATATTACGATCAGCACATTTTATATTACACAAATGGAATTCAAATAATTACGATGTTCTGAGTGGAATTAGCAATCTGGATGTTACTAATGAAGCATTGACTTTAGGAAAATCAGAAAGTTTTGAAACTCTATGTATTCAATATATATCTAAGGAAGGCCTATTGAAATACAAAATTCAATCAACATTGTACAATACATCTATCACAAAAAGACAAGTTCTATCAATTATTTCTCAAATTTATGATCCTCTTGGCCTTCTTAGTCCAGTTGTGATTATATCTGAAATAATAATCCGAAATTTATGGAGTTTGAAACTTGAATGGGATGATCCTATTCCAGAAACTTTATACATCAAATGGATTCAATTTTACAACCAATTATCCATATCGAACTATTTGAGAATATCTAGACATGTTGTCGGAAACAACTTTTCTATACTAGATATTCATTGTTTTTGTGATGCATCTTGCTCTGCATATGCAAGTTGTCTTTATGTACGTAGCATTAGTTCTAATGGGAGCTACAATATACAAATATTATGTTCGAATACTAAGGTTTCGCCTTTGAAATTGTTAACAATTCCAAAACTTGAACTTTGTGCAGCACCATTAGGTGCCCAATTATCACGGCAAGTATCTAAGGCATTTTCTGATATCATGCCTGGCTCTATTCCTATA